>OX578276.1:64171143-64771143 GCA_951217055.1 Gerris lacustris | reverse complement strand
TATATTAACATCTTAATTATTCAAATATATATATAAAAAAAAAAAAAAAAAAAAAAAAAAAAAAAAAAAAAATGTGAGCTTTGCATATTGTAAAATATTTCTGAGGCGAGAAAATGCATTTGAATTTGACTTCAAATCTACTATTTGATTAGTCTTTTAAAGCATTTTATTATAGAAATAAACAAATGAGGTAGAAACTATTAAAAACCCTAACAGAAATAAATGATTCCCTATAATAATAAATTATCAATAGCATAAAAAGAGAGATATTTCTATATTTTCTTTGTTGTAAGTCACATATCAACCCATGCCTTTTCTTAAATTTAAAAATAACATTTAAAGTCAAGAACTTGAAAAACTTAATTATTTTTACTTATAACATTATGTTTTTTTTTACATCTGATGCATTTTTGTATCGTTCTCTTTTTCCTTCCTTGTAAATTAAAAGTAAAACAATTTCCTAAGTTCTCAGGAAGATAATTCGACTGTCGAATTATACACTATTTAATACATTTTCTTCGAAATACATTTCCTATTTCTTACATTCTTCTATTTCTATACATTCTTTATTCTATGTTATACATTTTCTTCAAATACATCTAAAACATTAAAATTACAAATATATGATGTTAAAACTCAAGTGAAGATATCTAGAAAAATGGTTTAAAGTTCAGTATTGGATTGAAAAGACCAAGAAAATTCTAATTAGTTGATACTACGAGTGATTTGTTGAGATTGAATTACGGTGAAGATGTAAGCGTTGCTTTAAGATTGTTTCAAGTGAGATCCACGTTTAGCAAGAGGCAGAGAGGGAGGTTGGTCAATAAAAAGGCAGCGCCAAAGTGGTAGCCAATCAAGCCAACTCAGCTAAATTATACCTTTTGTTTTAACACTGTGCGAGGCAAGTTTAGCCTCATAAATACCTTTTTTCTCCTTTCCTACCATGGATCAAGATGAAGAGCTACATTCAGCTTGAAGTCAATGCAGTAAATCTCATCTTAAAGTCGTAGAAGTTGGCTTATCATGTAAAGGATGTGATTTCGAATTAACTTTTTCAAGTTGTGTATACTTAAAATTTGAGTTTTTGTCAAAAAAAATTTCTATTTTACGTTTATTAAAATATACGTAAAAAATAATAAATATAAGATATTATCTTATTCTTTCTTTTTCATTTACTATCTTCTTCTTTGACAGCCTAAACTATTAATGCATGGTTATTGTTGCAGGATCAGCAAACCTGCAATATTTTTAGTTCTTTTTATTTTTGTAATTTTTTTTTTTTTTTTTTTTTTGTAAAGTTTACTTGCTAAAGTTTATGTCAGATTTTTTCCAAGAGAAAAAATATAGTTGTGTTTTCTCAAGACTCCACGAAATTAGTTCTTTTCTTCTTATTAATATTACGAACTTGAACAGTTATGATTCATACATAATCAGTAAGTAATGACAGTAAAAAATGTATACAGTGTGTAAGTAGTAGTGGGAGATAATTCACACTTCCGTTAAATCTGCTTCGGTGGCCGTGAGCATGGAGACCCTCGAATTCATATCGAGGGTTCTTAGGTCCATATACTGAGCAGAGCCCATCTTCATTTATTGGACAATAATACATCTCGACGCTTGGAAAAAATACAACTTCTCCAAGCTGCAGTCGACCTGCGACTTGAGGGCCCAGGTGGGGAGCACAGGTGAGGAACATATATGTGAGGGATTGAAAATGTTTTATTATCAATAATCGAAGGCTCTTCAATTACATACAATTCCCCGTTGAAAAATGCAGAAAATAGTGCAAACTTCTTAAAAAATTATTCAATAGAAAAGACTTGTTTAAATA
This sequence comes from Gerris lacustris, assembly GCA_951217055.1. Lineage (NCBI taxonomy): Eukaryota > Metazoa > Arthropoda > Insecta > Hemiptera > Gerridae > Gerris > Gerris lacustris. The sequence continues at coordinate 64,769,312 of OX578276.1, read as the reverse complement.
TATATTGGTTTAAAAACTCATAAATAAAAGTAAAACTTCTCCTGGCATTTCTTTATTTGATATGTTTCTTTGAAATAGGTGCGTTAAATCTGTTGACACACATGATTTTACGTTGAAATAGCGTCTTTCTGGTAGAGGTAGCTATATAAAGGAAACTAGTTACAGTAAGCGGCAATGAGTTATAGCTAAAGTTGTTCGGCCTTTATCAAACAGGTCACGTCCACTAAAACTTGCCCCCGACATCCGCTCTCAACCATAAAATTAAAGGATACATTCGTTTAGACTGTAAAGTATACTTGATTTCAGACAATATTGTTGTATCGAAGAAAGCAGAATGTACATAGTGTACAAATAATCTAAGCAATAATCTGATACTATCACACATATTATTACGTTAATCGTGACACTACATTAGTAGTTAGAATTTACAAACGTATTAGTCTGTATGTCATATTTATATTTATCTTTGTACTACACCATCTCGTTTAACAACCATGTACTTATAAAGATAATTAGATCTATAATCTAGCTGACTCAAGAAGTATCCATAAGGATGCAGGAAACTGGGACATCTAAACATCCTCGCTTAGTAAAATAACTTCAATGTCTCTTGACGGAAGTTTATAAACTTTCAAATTAATAAATGCATCTAAAATAACACACTCCGTAGCGGAGCCAGGGATCCAACTAGTATTTCATATATATTAATTTAATATTTTGATAAATTTTGGGTTTTAAGGCATCCTAAGCCTTTAATTACCTAATAGTTGTTAGTTTGTATAAAAATAACTACCTTGGGGGATTTAATGTAAATTTTATTCAGTTGCCTGGGCACAAGATCATAGGATACTTTCAACCTAATACCAATTAACAGTCACCCCCGTTATATGGGGGTTCATTTTGTAGGCAAATTCTGGTATCCCCACTGGAAATTAATCGAATGTTGCCGGCTAACCATAGTGACCCAGACCACAGGTAATTGAGAACCTAGCTATGGATGATTAGCTAATCCTCGCTTAAACTGTCCCTTAAATCAAATATTATCAAAATTATATCTTAGATAATTTGATTTTATGTTGGAAAACCTTTCAAATTACCTTTCAACAATAATTATAATCTTTACAGTCTAAATTAGGTTTATTTTTCATACTAAACCTATCAATTGCATCTCGTAATCACTGATAACACTATTTTAACCATTTACAGTTGTATTCCACTTTAAACCTCTATTTCCAAGTTAAAGTGTTCACAAACGTATTGAACTATGTGATAACTATACATATGTATTTTCTATAACTTCAGGTTAAATATATCAAACCCTACTTACTCTGCACATAAAAAAGCAAAACCAGACTATAAATGTCATCTAAATAGTTTAAGAAAACAAGAGACAAGTAAAACGCAACTTTCAAATTATATCGTTAAATATATTTAGGGCAAGTAATTTTATGGTTCAAAGAGGGCATAAAGAAGAGTTTCTTATTGCTGATGTTAGAATTGCCAGTAATTGAGAAAACCACACTACACTAGAATTGTTTTTTTCATTAAACTCACTCGGTTCGTTCTCTATAAAAATAAAGATTCAGAGCGGAGTATACGGCAACTTGGGGTTATTGTGATAGGGCTTTCACGTGAGAGAAGCAAGTATCAAGTTAATGTAATGCTCAACTAGCACTTCACTAAGGACCCCAAACAATTAAACGACACCACAAGGAGAACAGACAACCTCAAGATCATTAGGTGAACCTTTATACGAGACCCTTTTTCCTAAGAGAGTTAGGAAAAAGAGTTTTATTAAAATAGATAAATCCATCAACGTTAAAGAATTTATAGGTAATAGTGTTCTTAAGAATAAGTGTTGCCATCAAAAATACAGTAAAAACCACTGACTTTAATCCCAAATCTAAGTGCTTGGAGCAAATGTATGTATGAAACAATCATCCGCTCATAAGCAATACACATTAAATACATAAGTACGAGTATACATATTGTTCAACTTGAATAAATAATAAGAAAAATATATAAGATGTTTTGCAAAGTGACTATAGTTATCCATATAATGTGCTTTCTAAAATTTTCTTGAACTAGTTAGACTCCGGTTAGCTGGGCAATTTCGAGTCAACACCTATCATTCATTATTTTGATGTATTTATTATTTAACAAAAAAATGAAATCACAAATGATGTATTCTCGTCACACAGCTTTAACTAATAATCTGCCAATTAGTGTGAAACTTAGCTTCCTCGAGCATCCTATCGCGATACTTATGCTACTAATGAATTTATGCTTTCACAATCCATTATTGACTTATTTATTTCCCCACTTTTAATAAATCTGTTCAAATCGTTTTGTTATTTTAAATAAAATTAAGTACCAGTTTAGCACAATATATTAAGCGGAGACCGTTAAAATTAATCTAGAGCTATATGCGTACTGTAGAGAAACCATCTTAATGTCTTGCAAATCAAATGAGTACTTCTTGGAAGATGTATATGTAAATAAATGTCTAAAACTAGACCCCACTACATATTTATGTAACTCTAGTTCTACTAATCGGTATGCTCTTTTTAGGGTTTCGAGGTCATCCTAGAAACCCTTATGCTTTTGGTAGTTCGTCCGTCCGTCCGTCGCATCTTGGAGTATATCTCCCGACCTACTGTAGCTAGAGATTTGAAATTTAGTATACAAGTTAAACTTTATTGCCCAAAAACAGAAAAAATATTTCGAACTTTAACACTCAAAAATTTCTTTGTTTAGCGATAAATTTGCAATTGATTATATTATTTGTAATTTATAAGTTGGATATGATTTTAAAGGTATTAAAATTTGGATTACAAATATATATCACGTTTCCAAATTAGTGGCCATTTTACCCCAGAAAAATTAAACAAAGCCCAAAAAAAGACCCCTCTAAACCATTAGGACAGGCGCTAAAAATAAGGCAAAAATATACATCTCTGTAGTCTAATGATATTTGCGTGAGTTGATATAAGAAAAGTCAAATTTAGTAATTGTAGGTGGCCGTAATTATGGAGTCCCAAATGATTTATTTTTTTGTAAATTTGTACTTGGATATCATTTTTAAGGTATTGAAATTTGGTTCACATATATATATTGCGTTTCCAAAATGGCGGCCATTTTACCCCTAAAAGAACCAAATAAGGTCATACCTAAGATACCAAAGGATAATAATATATGCACACCTTGCTTCAAAAATGTACAACTTTTTATACTTTTATTTTTATTTTTTTTATTTTTTTTTTTTTTTTATGGAAGGGAGTTGGAAGTCATTTTACGACCTAACCCACATACGTATTTCACGGTATGTGGAGTGTCGGACTCGCTAGTGTTTGCAATGCAGCCCTACCGACTAAACCCGTCTCCCTTCCCCCAAAGGCACGTCAGCCGATTATTAATCGGCTATTGGCGCCGGGACAGTTTGTCGGTCCTCCACTATTGCTACTTCACTAAGAATGCTTTAGTGTCTGTAGGGGAGGACCCTTTTCCATCACCCCCCTTAGTCCTCCTGGTTCCTTAGCACCTGTCTGAGGGAGGAGGGTTGCAGTCCATCGATGCCGGTGCTGACCTTTGGTTATTCGACCGGCCGAGACCGAGGACCACCCCGCGACTCCCAAGGCCCCCCAGAAGCAGCCATCCCCCAAGATGATTACCGTTCGACCCGGTTCCCCTGTCTCCGTCAAGTTTACCTTCGCTCCCGGCAACCACTCCCAGGGAGGCGTGACCCCAGAGAACCCCAAGAACCAATGAAGCAGCCACGCCTACGACCGGCTGTCAGCTGATGGACTGCCGAGGGGTGCTACATTGTCGACAAGCACCTGTCAAACGGACGAAGGTTAGCTCTCAGCAAAGACTTCTGCACTGTCCTCACCTCCCTGTGCCCAAAATTAGCTACAAGGGAACCCATCTGCCCCGTGAGCGATATAATAAGCGAGGGGCAGATGGTAATGAGGACGGTCCTAAACTAGCTGAGACAAGAACATTGAACGACTAATCCTAGTATCACAGATAAACCTAATCCCAGTATCACAAGCTTCCTGATCTCGCCTCCCTTGTGAGTGAATCACAAAGGAACCCACTCTTCCTGCCGGACGAAAAATATAGCAGGGGAGAGTGGTAGCGAGACCAGTCCTAATCTAAATAATAAACCTAAGATTAAAATTTACCTAAACTAGTATCACAGCTAAATAAATGCTAACCTAATATCATAAATTCTTAATCCTAATGGTAACTAGTGGTGTTCCTATGCTAAGCCTAAAACTAATATCACAAATTATCCGACCACCGCCTTCCCTCCACTCTGGTGTGTAGTGAAAAGGAAACCCGCCTGCCTCCGCGTGGAACAAATAAACGGGACAGGCGGTGACGTAGACCGGTACTAAATCTAGGGCTAAAATTTCTATAGACTAATTACCTAATCCTAAATTAAAATAAAACAAAGGAATATGTCTCCCTACTGCCAAGAGTGGCCCTTGGGAACCCACCATCACTGCCGGACGAAATATATAGCCGGGGATGGTGGTAACAGATCCTATGCTAACCTAAAATAAATTACTAATAAATAAATAAATAATAAAAACAAGGAATCTGCCTCCCTACTGCCAAGAGTGGCTCTTGGGAACCCACCATCACTGCCGGACGAAATATATAGCCGGGGATGGTGGTAGCAGATCCTATCCTAAACTAAATGACATAAAAGACAAAACGAATCCCTAACTACCTGTGCTCTGCTGAGGGATCATATTAATTCATAGAGTCCTGCTCTTCTGAAAAATGTCAGGACTGGCTGAACGTTCGACTCCTCAGCTAAGGCATTTGCCAGGTTCGCTGGGACCTGGCACTCCGTCCTCAGATCTGCTAGTGAGTCGCATTCTTCGATTATGTGACTCACCGTCAGCGCTGCGATCCCGCAGTGCCGGCATCGAGGGGCACGCTCATTGGTTAAGAGGTGCCCATGCGTCAGCTGCGTGTGGCCGCTTCTCAGGCGCGTGAGGACGACGATTTCTCTTCTTGAAAGAGTTGTGTCTACTTGCGTCGTCCTCACCTTAGATTTAATTCTTCTTAGCTGGGTGGGGACCTGCTCCCAGGCTGATTGCCAGCTACGCCAGACGGCGTTGACTGCAGCCGTCTTGGCATCGTCTAGCCGGACGGGAGCTGATCTTCTTTTATACTTATTTTAGTTTAAAAAAAAAAAAATAATAATAATAATATTAATGTTCTATTAATGAATTTTTATGACCGAAGAAACCCTTTTAGTAACCTGCTGGCAAGTATTTGACGGGATAATTTATTATTTCTTTGACTTCATATTAGCTCTATTTAGCTTTATATTTATTATTTAATTTTATCTCTATTTATAGCATTTATCAATTAGTAGGTAATTTTTTAACTGTTTCCTTCCTTAATTAATTGTTAATTGATTTTTTATTTCTTTAACTCTATTTTGATTAAGATTATTAGTATTATAATATATTAATCTCTTATTTTTGTAGGTTTTTTTATTAGCTATTATTCGTTTTGTTTTAATTTCGGTTAGTAAGTTTTAACGCTTAGTGTATGTTCATAGGCAGATGACCATACACACAGATGAACATACAGATGAAGATACATTGATAAATAAACAAGTATGTATTGTCTTCCGTGGAGAGACTGTTTCTTTGTATTTATTCATGACCCCCACCAACGCTCTCTCAAATAAGCAGAAGGTTGAAACTTATATGGGGCCAATAATGGGCCAATATGATCTACCCTCAACATATCATTAGAATCGGTATTTACGATGAGTTGGTTCGCAAAAATTGCTGACAGTCCGACAGACCGACTTACAGACACGGGACCAAAATTGTTCCCTGATAAATGAATGAATTTCCGGCCTGGAATTTTTAAATCGGAGACAAAAAAAAAAAAAAAAAAAATCCGGTCATGTACCTTCTGGTACCTCATTGGTAAGCTCGGAAGCAGTATTACTCGTACTTCTGTACCAATTTTACTCCAAAATTTATGTCACTGTTTAAGAGCTTTTCTATTTTTGTTGGCATTTAGGAAGAATGAATTCTAGCAGCACTCGTCAAATAATCTTAACAAGGTTAATGAAACCTACAACATCATGTATTTACAAAATTATATTTATAATTATTTTAAAGATATTAAATTTAGATAAGTAGACGAGGATTTCAGGTATAAAACGCTATAATGACTTTTTGGTTTTCAATTATCAAAAATTTAACTTTGATTGTTTGTTGTTAGTCAAAGAGATATTTAAATGATATTCTATAAGTCAAACAATACACTTCAACAGCTAATAGAATTAAAGACATTATAAAATTATAATATATTTCTGTTTAAATTGATTAGCCGTTATTTAGAAGTCTTTAAAGAGCTCAAAAGTCTCCAAGAGCTTAAAATTTATTATTTCAGATGGTGGACCTTTAAGGTAAACATAATGGAGAACGTTGAATAAACCACAGCCCTTTAGTAATAATGCCCTTAAACCGCCACATCCTTTGTAATGGGGCAATTCCATTTAGCCCCCATTTGCAACGGGCCAATAGCATTTTAGGCCAAAATGCCTGCTGCGGAGCAATCCCATCTCGACCATTCCCAACCGAATACGATTGTGTTTTAACTATTCTTACGCTTTTAGCTTCAAGATAACAACCGAAGTCTTTTTTGCAAATTACAAATTCCTACGGCTTAGACATTAGATTTTGTTTTACCTTTCACAATTGATTTCAAGTATGAAATAGATTAAATATTTTATTCCTATGTGTATTAAACATTGGAATTCTATGTAACAACGGAAGATTTAAATAAAATAGGAAACAAACTAATAAAGTTAAAATATAACGTCAGTCAGATACTAACCCTTTATTCAACAAACTTCTAAAGGATACATCCCTTCAGAATTTATTAGATTTTATAATTCGTTTATTTTATTTTATTCTTTTTGTTTAACCGGAATACCTTTATCCCTTATACCATTTCCTGATCAATCTGAATTAACTTTTCTATTTGACTCGATTCAATCTTTGAAGGACCAATTTCTTATTTAAATTCTTACAAAAGAGTAATTTTACAATAAGATAAAAATGTACTATTCTTATTGTAAAATCAGTTTTTGTTTTACTATATTAAGCTTAACATCAAACTTTTCACATAAATAATTACGTTTCCTTTATATTTGAGATAATAATTATGAATAAATTTAAGTCAGGTGATATTATATTATACCAACGTTAAATATCTTCGATAAACTCTTTATTTAAAGATCATATAATAATTACTCTTTCATGTTTTAATCCTAACCATTTATGATGTGTTATTATAAAGACAAACCATTTTCGAATAATTTTAATTATTTTCTGTCCTTGAATTTTTTCCCTTACGCAAAGCATTTTAATCAGCTTACCAACAATTCAAGTAATGATACGCTTCAAGAGAGTTTTTCTTAATTATTTCTTTTTCCCTTCTTTCATTTTCCTAGTACATTGAATTTACTTTATAATTGGGTGATGGTCGGGGGTCTGTGCTTCATAACTTAGTTGCTGATTCAAGAAAAAAATTTAAAAAAGAACTTGATAATAAACTGCATTAGCTTGCGCTCATTCAACCAATATTACTTGAAACTATATAAGACTCGGCGTTATGGTCTGAAGCACAATAGTTATTTGATTAAACAAAAGAAAATTCCCTTTGAAATAACACTTTTCCAAAACCGTAATCAACCAGACAACACTAGTTCAAGAAACATTAATTATCCCCTAAATTTTACTTTAGGATTAAGAGCAAGAAAAATATAAGTAATTTAGCTTTGTCCTTTACTCCTTTTGCTTCTAATTAATACATTGTCTGTGAAATCATTGAATTTTGATAAAATATATTATATAAATATCATGAATTTCTAATGGAAGTTTTCTTCTTTTATTATCTTTTATATTTAATTAAAGCATATTATTACAGCACTAATATCCGATGATAATATATCTATATATTATAAGAATAAAAGTCTGTAGTTACTTATAATTTATAATAATATGATGACGCCATTTCGTTTAATTGTTAGGCCTTCATGAAAATAGGAAACATAGCAACTAATACCTAGCAAAAAACCAGCGTTTTTTGAAGGTTTTTATCATGAAGGCCTAGCAATTAAACGAAATGGCGTCGTCTCACCTCGAAATGATTTATTAACTAAGCTAAAGCAACCAAATTTATTCCAATAAATGTGTTCCAATAAAATATAAATGTTTCTTTTGATTTCTTGGTCTTCAAATGGATATAATAACTACTTATCTAAACCTACTTACTTAATTTTACTTTATTAAGTAAAATTTTGATGTTTTTCTGACAAAATGGCATGAAAAATAAAAACGTTCCACAAGTATTATATATTTTTGTAATCTACTCTTCAATACCTTTCATTTGATACTCTACTCAAAATTTAAAAAAAAAAAAATCCCTGTGACAGGAATTAGCAGCTATTTTGGATTCCCAGTTAATCAGATCAAATCACGGGTCTTTTCTGCCCCCCCCCCCCCCCCCCACTCCTACCTAGCGCTTTTTTGCATATTATACAGGATTGCACCCTTCAACTTTTATGGGGTATTCGTATTTTCCACAACTGTCTATTGCACAAAAAGCTAAAAAAAACACGCTTAAGGTTGATCACCTCATTATTTATATATACTGGGACTGTGGCCAAAATACGTTGCATGGGTCCCGATCACGAAAAAAATAGGTTTTACAAAACTTTATGTATATATAGGTAAATGTATTTCTAGCGGATTTCTTGTATGCACGATAACTCTCAAACGAATTGACTTATCAAAATAACAATTGGACCGAAAAATCAAGCTTGTTGAGATGAGGATCTCTATTGAAAATGGGACATTTATGACGTCATTAACCCCTCCTGATGAGTCAGCAAATATTTAAAAAAAATACATTTTTGAACAAAAAATCAACTCATCAAGGCATTTGAGTGATAGGAGTGGGCAAATAAAATAGTTTAACTAATTTTCAAGAGGGTTATCGTTCTATATCTTTTCTATGGTGCTGAATATAAAAATTATCCACCATGGGGTTCCGCAAGCCGAGCGAATTTCCATTAGAAATTTGTTGTTCAATGTTGTGTAATTTAAACTTCTTTCATAACTACTAGGATTATGTTTAACTAAGCAATATTATAAAAACCTTTATCCAACTAAAATATTTATTTTAAATTTTCTTTACTTAAAATAACACTCACAATGGTAGTAGTTATGAAGGAAGTTTAAACTACAAGACATTGAACTACAAATTTCCAATAGAAATTCGCTCGGCTTGTGGAACCCCGCGGTAGGATTTTTTTAAATTAGTGTAACAACACAAACAAAATAATATAATAGAAATAACCAGAAATATGAGTGAGATTAAAAAGAACTTTATTTTCTTCTACTGCACGTTGTAATGAAGTTAAAGATGGCGACGAAGTATGACTTATAACCCCGATAATAATATTACTTTAATGATAGTAAGATGTAATTTACATATTAATTCGGATGTATGGTGGCATAATTAGATACATCATCACATAATTTATTGATTTAATGTCTCGAATATCTAATTGATGAGATGCTATATCTAACATTAAACGTTAGGTATTGTATATGTAACTATCCAACATTAAACGTTATTGTATATGTAACATAAAATGACAGATGATTTCTAGTGAGCTCAAGACATTAGCGTGCAAGTGTACGATAATATAGTACCTCCAACTTCCAGTCTAAACTTAATTTCCTGTTCTTGCAAGTAGCAGAGTGCTCATCTATTTAACATGAATTGTCATTCAACTTATAATCTTGATTTTCGATATTCACGGCCAAAATTGTAAAAAGAAAATGGTAAAATGGGTTATATATGTTCTAGAATAGCTTTTCTTGAATTGTAATCGAAGAGACCATAGCCCTTTTAGCTTCCTCTGTCCCCTTATAAGGCTGATTTATTGGAAAACACTATATATTGTGTCGTGACCCGTTTAGTAAGAGGAATCATAGGAGAATACAGAAGTATAAACATCAACAGAATTTCAGAGGGGGGAAAAAGTATTGAAAAATATACAGACAAGCCGAATAGTCGATATAACTGAGGATCCGGTACAAGCTATTTCTTAACATGTCAATACAAAGGGCGTACACCCAGAAGATTTTTTTCTTTGATGTAGGTTCATCTTCTATTTCCTCTGCTTCTTCTTGTTCGCTCCCATCCTTTACCTCCTTCTTCTCACATTCTTTATACCAATTTTTATAAAACAGATACAAGATCACTTTTATCTATAATTTGTTTTCTTAAAAACATTCTAAATCCATTTTTTGTGTATTAAATTTAACTCAACTATAAATAATTAGTCATTATTTAATAATGATTGGCTGGTTATAGATTTATAATGTTTAAATTTATTATTATATATGCCCTTATTTGTGGTTTTATTTATTTAATTATTATTATTATTATTTATTTAATATTTTGTAAGTAAGCATAATGCGGTTTTTAATAACAAAAATTGTAAATGATCTATTTAATTTTTATTGGATTCTAATTATATATATATAATAAGTACAAGATAAAAAGAACTTTGTATATACTACGTTTTAAAATTTTCTGTTGAATCATATGTAATGTTGATAATATAATTGTCATCGTTATAATATAATGTTAGTGAAAAAAAAAATAGTTCCGAATTTATTTACTTCACATAAATGACAACCATCTAGAGAGCTGATCTTAAACGTGTAAATGGACAAATCTTTTTACAACGGATCTCGCTAACACCGAATCTAAACCGTGCCATTGATATGCCCCCGTGTAGGGACAGTAAGAGAAGAAAAAGACAAATGTGTACAAGTAAAGAAGTACAGATACAGAAAAATTAAACCGATACCTAGGACACACGTCAATTAATTTATTTCTTTGTTTACTTTTCCTTTTTCGCTGTCATTCAATGTTAATCTTTTAAGAGCCCGTGGGAGTGAGTTGTGTTGTCGCCTTCTCTCCAGAGATAGCGCTGCTTTTCACAAAATTTTTTCAACCCCTTGTTTATTTCGGGAGGATAAGGAAACGCCCACATTACCCCACCCATTATTATGACATAACGTCGGCCATTGCATTTTTTAAAAAATAAATAAAAAAAAATATAATTGTATAAATATTAATTTCTTTAATTTATGTCACTTCACAGAAATATTAGAAAATTGAGATTTTAATTGATAATAATTTCAAGATAAAAAGAACTTTTTATATACTAAGTTTTTAAATTTTCTGTTGAATCGTATGTAATGTTGATAATATAATTGTTATTGTTATATAATATATAATGAAAAAAAAAAATAGTGCCGAAATGACAACCATCCAGGGAGCTGATCTTAAACCTATAAAAGGATAAATCTTTGTACAACGGATCTCCCCAACACCAAATCTAAGCGTGCCATCGATATATTTGAAATAATATAATCGATATTTCCTGTTTTGCTGTCATTCAATGTTTATCTATCACAAATTTGAGACCCGTCAAAATGAAGATAGCGTAAATATTGGATATGGCAAAACAAATAAAATAACTTGCGGATTTTTTCCGAACTAACTTTCCGCACAGCAAAATTTGCTGAAAACTAATTAAATTCTGCTGAAAGATGGCTAAAAGTATTAAAATAATGCATTGTCATCGTGTTCTGAGCTATGCTAAAAGTTTCAAATGTCTAGCTATTCGGGAAGTTAGTTAGAAATCGATTGCCAGATTTGTACCGGACAAACAAACAAACAAACAAACAAGAATGCAAGCTAATAAAAACGTAGTAAAATATTTTATAAATAAGAATTTTAATGAATATAATTAAATTTAATAATAAAGGTAATTTGTGCCGCAATAACTAGATTATTAAGTAAAGTAGAGAATTTATTTTTACAACGGCACCCCCTTATAAATTTGGTTTTAAACTGATAATCAACCCATTCAACTTTTTAAGTTTTAGGTAGTATTCATACTACGGAAAGATGAAATTTTAATTTAAATCAAATTATAATTATCATTAACTACGGGAGACATACAGAGAACAATAGACCCCAGCACCGGGACTTGAACTACGGGCCTCCTATATATACATTACAGGTGCTCTTACCAACTGAGCTATACTGGAGAATGATTCTCTTTGTCGTTACCGATACCAAGTCCTGAATCCAAAGAATTTAATCTTTTCTACAAGTCTAGCAAGCCAATATTCACGGCAATATAGAACTAGACCGAAACTATTGCCGTGTACAAACAACAAAGCAAGCTAATAAAAACGTAGTAAAAATTGGTCTGAGACAACTCAAACTAACTTTCACATATATGAGTTACTTAGCCCATTGTGTTCTATTTATTATTTTTCATAGGTAAATTTAATTATTATTGAGCATTTCATCGAAATTTATCATAAAAATAACTTCTCCTCGGAGGGGAATCGAACCCGGCCTCTCTATGTCCGCGTTTAAAGCTATATTCTCAGGAACTAGATTTTTCCCGGGTCCTATATCGCTAGGTTCGTATTTAAATGGACTACATTTTAAAATTTACATTTTTTTACATTTTAGAATTTTTTAATCAAAATCGTCGGTACCGTTTTCGAGAAATAATTATTTTCACGTTTTTTTCAGAGTTTTTGGGGAGTAGAGCCCCCCAAATTTGGAGATAAAATTCATTTCGCAATTTTTCCTCGGGGTATGACTTTTCTGAACATGTATGCCAAATTTCGTCAAAATCAGCCCAGTTGTTTTGGCGTCTGCACAGACAGACAACAGACAGACAGACGACAGACAGACATTTTTTAAAAACCACTTTTTTGGACTCAGGGGACCTCAAAACGTGAAAATCCATCAAAATCTCAAAATCGAATTTTCGCGCCATCACAATACTTTCTCTTTATATGAGAAAGTAAAAATGATGAGTCATATAAATAGTGGATTTTATTCACTTTAGATGTGGGACTGTAGGATTTGTGTACTTTCTATAAGTTTATTTGGTTTACAACAAAGACACCAAGGGACATTCAATATGTAAGTCATAATATGATACTATCTCATCCTACCATGATAAGTACTTTTTGTTGACTTTTATGTTTCGCAAATATATTATATGAAAATAGATTTTGAATTTCCTTTCTATTCTGAGAATTACTAAATTGTTACAGTTCTTTTTCAAATAAGCTAAATAAAAATGTTTTGTCATGAAATACAAAGATCTTGTAAATTCTATATTTTTATGTTCTATTGAAGTATAACTTGTTTCATAAAATGGTACTTTTTTACTTTAGCAACCCCCCATATCCCTTTGTCTTAATAGTTATTTAGACAAAAAGAACAATAACAGAGTAGTATGCATTTCTCAGTCTAAATTACTTTCAAGACAAAAGGATATTTAGTCCAATGTACCTTCGGACAAAGTAAAAAAAAGTGCTTATAAAAAAAAAAAAAAAAACGTAGAAAAAATATCAAAAGTCAACACTCATATGTTATTTAAAGGAGCATGTAAGTTAGAAACTAAAGAGACAGCCGTCTACCAACACTATAATTATCGTTCAAAGTCAGCTTTGAACGAATTGGCTTTACTGTCAATAAATGTTTAGAGCCTTAACTAGAGATAGACGACTTAAAAAAAGTGCAAACAAAATATAAAAAACGACTTAATATTTTCTTTTAAGTTAAAAACTAAAACGACACCTTAAAAACCACGCTTCATACATAAAACAAATAAAATGGCTCTAAATATCTAAATATCTCCTCTTTTAGAGAAAACAATAGTTATTTATGTAACTAGGCAGCAAAATGGAATTTTACTGACGAGGGGTTAGATTAGCCTACGAGCCGAAGGCGAGGACAGGCTATGATAATTAACTGCCGAGGCGAAGCCGAGGCAGGTAATTTACCTATTTGACTGCCGAGGCGAAGCCGAGGCAGGCAATGAATAAACGAGGCAGAAATGTTTCCTTTGCTGCCTTGTTGCATACAATATTTTATCTACTAGCGGAAGAAAAATGAAGCTGCTAAAATGTTATCTTTATTAATATAACATAGTTAATAACTATGTGTCATATTAATAAAGATAATAACATATGTATTAACTAAAATTAATGTTCAAATAAGAAACTTTAAAATAATAACAATAAGTGAAAAGCAAACTCAATCTATAAAACAACAAAATACAAAACACACGTTTAACACACATAACTTCTGAATGAATAATGCACGCAATATAAAATATTTATTTATATTTTTACTAAAAAATTAATAAAAGTGTTAAAGATATCTTCTATTGCTTAAAAGAAAAGAAGTAACAAGGATACATCAAGAAAAGTAGCTAGTTTAATCTAGAAAGATTTCAATAATAAAAATAATATGGATGTTCAATGTTTACATGATGCTACAGTTTAGTCAGTGACTCTTATATTTTTTTAAATTAAAGATTTACTAATCATTGAACAGCATTAACAAATAATTTTATTATTAAAACGTTTATTTATTATTAAATATTACTTATTTAACTATAATATATAATGTTATAAGATAGAGATAATAGTATAGACTGTTCTTGCCAAAATAAGAGGTTATGACACGCAGTGGTAAACACTGTTACTTTCTCTGCCTAGGCAGGGAAATATTTCCCTGCCTAGGCAGAGAAAGTATTTTCCTGACTGTTTTAACTACTTTCCTGCCTGTTTTTAATATTTTAATGACAAATCAGGGAAATAGTACTTTCCAGCCTAAAAACAGTTAAGTAATGTTTAATTTTGCTGCCGCGAGTAGATAATAGTACATTACGCGTCGAGTGCGGAAAGTAGCATTTTGCATGCGAGTGTGGAGTTTGCACCCGAGCGACAGCGAGGGTAGTAAAACCACACGAGCAATGCAAAATGCCGTTTTCGCACGAGTTGCGTACCGTACTTTATCAACGATTGTTAGATTTAAATAATAATTACAGAAACAAATAAACTTCCTGCATGCAAGTTCGTATTTCTCTTTTGATAAAGATAACATTAATTCATTAGTTGTATTTTGTGCCGAATTATTTCGGGAGGCGTATTATTCTCCTCATATTCGTCGTAATCATTTAAATCACTCATTGATTTTCACAAAAAAACTCGATATAAAAGTTACTTTTATTAAACAAACAGCAAATTAGTCTCGTTAAATGTAAACAAACTCGCTAATCGTGTGTAAAGCTGAAGAATTCCTCTTCTTTACCGCGCTAGCGTGGTAATGATGAGGAATTCTTCAGAACTATGAGACGCGCATGCGCAATGAATACAAGTATGTAAATAATCACTTTCTACGCATCTAAACAGAGATATAATGTTTATATTTTGTATCAATCGTAGATAAAAGTATTTTCATTGTACAATGTTGGTTGAAAACAGTTTTGTATAATAAAGCTTCCTTTTATAGGGGAGACGTATTTCTACATTCCTAATTAAATTATATAAGCAACATTGACTTCAATATAAATGTTACTAATAATTAAAAGTATAAATTCACTTATTATTATTCACTAAGCGCAAGTGTCAAAAAATGTGGGTTTAATTGACTGACTAAGTTTTAATAAACGTGATATCTTAGAGAGCAGTTATTGGACGAGGAAAAGCCTCCCGTTTTAAACCTATTAGCACAGAAATCATCTGAATAATAAGCAACAGGATTCATTTGCAACACAATTATGAATCCATCATTCATTGAATTAAATTAAATATTAAATATTCATAATAACTTCATCTTCTAAATGTCTAATAATAAAAGTTGAGACTTAAGACATTATCATTCAAACAATAGAATTCCATTACATATAATAATCTTAGATTAATTAAAGTTCACTTCCATAGATAAATGGACGATGAAAATAATATATATATAATATATATATATATATATATATATATAAATATATATATATATATATATATATATATATATATATATATATATATATATATATATATATATATATATAGACATAATCACCTCTCTTGCGAACACACCTCCCTTGCGGACTGTTCGCTAGAGAGGTGATTATGTCTACAACTCGAAATCTGTAACTTTTTATTTCTTTGTCCTCTAGGGAGGTATTTTTGACTTTTTAAACAACAAATGTACCTCCGTAGCGAACAAAAATATACAGACCTCTCCAGCGATCAATTTCATTCAAAAACACCTCTTTAGAGACCATACCTCTTTTAAGGCCAAAATTATGTAAAAATAGCTCCGTGGCGACCATACCTCCGTTAAAGCCAAAATAATATAAAAATACCTCCTAAAAGGCCATTCTTATTTGGAGCCAATTACTTCTTTCTTGATTACTTCTTATTTAATTATTGTAAAAGTTATTTTATTCTGAGCTTATGTATGGACAAAAGTATACATTATAGTTGTATACATAGCACAGTAATGTATTGCTTTTCATTTTACATTGGTATTACATCAATATCTCTCAATGAACTACTGCAGCCATTAGTTTTTATATTTATGATACTACTAAAAAAACTATTTAATACCTACTATAGCTTTGATCCTAGGTTATTAAAGCATTCCAGTTTAAGGAAATTTTTGTAACATCCAATTCATTTAATTTTTAAAATTCGGAATTAGTTAATAAATAGTTTTTATAATAAAATTGTTTTTGAGTTAATATAACTGATTACTTTTTAAAACGATTAAAGATTTGTGGTTTAACTGAAGCAAGGAAAAATAGCTAACTGATTTTCTTCTGCTCCTCAAATCCAATGATTCTTTTTTTGTTATACATATTAAAAAATCAATTTTCCTTATTTAAGTTTTTGGTAGTTGGTAGTATTCATACTACGGAAAGTTTAAATTTTAATTTAAAGCGGACGGGTTCGATTCTCCGCCAAGAAGAAGTTATTTTTATGATACATTTTGTTAAAATTTTGAATAATAATTAAATTTACTGACGAAAACTAATCAATAGAAAACACAGGGCTAAGTAATTATGAACTCTTATAATATGAGAATGTTGTCTGAGTTGTCTCGGACCATGAAAGAAGAGAGGTAGAAAAGACTAACACCGAATAGACCTCGAGTTCAGAGTTCAGACTGGCTGGCAGCTTATTCATTCATTTTTTTTTAATAGATATGATAAACTCCTATTTTTATTTTACACTAGCCTTCACCCTTATTACACCCTTTTACACCCCTTCACCCCTATTAGTGGCAAGGTTTCCTATTGTCATGTAGGCTTAGCAATTAAATGAAATGGATAAATAGTTTTGTTTCCAAGCCTTCTAGGAATAAAATCAAGACTATATTATACATCATTCATTCCCTTACTAAGAATATAATATTCTCCAAATCGTAATTTGGAGTCTATCTATGTATTTACAAAATAGCCAATAGAAACTAATTAATATGTATAGCAATTAACAAAATAATAAAAAAAAAGGTTGACACGGGGCCGGATGGCATGGCACGCCGAAAATCAAACTCGTCTTGATTGTCATCGCGCCACGCACTGCAGGCCGAGCTAGGCACGGAGACTTCCACACACTGGCACGTTTCGTCCGATTTTGGCACGGCGTGCTTGCACGCCATGCACGTGTAGTGTATGAGCCGCTTTACAAGACGAGTTTGATTTTCGGCGCGCCATGCCATCGTGCTAGTGTGTGGGCCTTTTTCACGCCACGTGCTAAGAGTGCAACATCTTTTGAGGCAATATTTCGTTCGCTAGCATCAAGAGATTCGTGCTTGTATTTTTTTAAAATGAGTGATACATCCATTTTTCTGTGGCCCGATTTCTTGCCGTTGTTTATTGACGCTTATAGAAATCACCCTATTGTTTGTGGCGAGTTAAGTGCAAAGTTATCTTTCTTCTTTAACCAATTTTTAGTCCATATTTGCCTCTTCTTCCGTTTCTCCTTCCTATCTATCTTCATGTATCACGCCAATCTGCTAAAGCTTTATGTTTCGTTACTACAGGCTTATAGTGTACAGGTCGTGTGCACTAAAAAAATCACAGTATGAACTCCGACTTCTAACACGTTACAGAGCGAACTGCATTTTACAGTGTGTGGCGCACGGCGTGCCAAAATAAAAAAAATGGCACGGCGTACAATGCATGTGTAGTGTATGGGCCGCTTAAGAGCCGCTTAATAATCAGTTTCGAAATTTATGATCGGTTGATTCATTTATCGAAATGAATGAATCTGACATTTTCTAATAAAATAAACAATATAAAAATAATAGAAAGCCAATAGCAATAGCACATAGCTTCCTCGCATCCTATCATGTACTTTATTCTTATATTAGCATTATCATTATTGTTATATTAGATTATTGTGTAAAAACTATTAATAGCTTTAGCGGTCTTTAACACTTTATAGCGGTGTCGCTGTTGGTTTTAATAAAATATTGTATTTGAAAAAATGTCTCATTGAATAGATGAAAAAATGTCTCATTGAATGAAATTTGGCATACTTATTCTTAAATTTCATACCCCAAAATAATTATTTTTGCTCTATATTTGGTGTGTCTTTCGTTTTTTTACACTGAAAAAATCTAGTTTACGAGATATTGATGAAAATAAATAAAATTTAGATGCATGTATTTTAAATAAAATGTAATGGCAACATTTTGCAAGCGAGAGTTTGCAAAATTAGATTATTGCTAAGAGTTTACATTTTTGTAGCGACACGGTAAGCGATGTTTTTTTACAATATGAAATACCAAGACAAAACAATATTATATTTAATACATTTTTTTGTACGAAACAGGACAATTTTTTTTTTTTAACAATATAAATATAAATCCTAAGACCTAAAAAAATTTAAACACTTATTGGACAGTTCAAATGAAGTGGGCGATGTGATATTACCGAAATAAATAATCGTATATTTTTTTATTTAAATAATAAATAATGGTAATGGTTACAGAATTGTAAGTTATCTTTATGATTATGTCTCTCTTACTCTATGAGTAAGACGTTGACATGAGACTCGGTACAAAATATCTCAAAACATAAGAATTATTGTAAATATATTACTACAGATACAGATAGACGCTTGGCAGAAACTGAAAATAAAGGGTATAATGAGATGTTTAGATTAATTATTTAGACTTCTAACTATTTAGATTAGTTATGATTAACTATTTAGACTATATAATCTGACTTACAATGTTTAAATTATTATTTTTTTTTTTTTTGGCTATCAGGGACAAAGATAAGTTATTCTGTTCCAAATGACTAAAAATGTATCCAGATAAACAAATATAAATTTTAATATTTCTTATATAAAGGTTTTACCGTAAAGTGATGTCATTTAGATTACCGAATTTTTAGATTATTGAGCTACAAGTGTATGCTATTTAGTAGGGTGATCAATATTATTTGACAAGGTATGTACAACAAAATTTTGTTATTCCCACAATATTTCGTGTATACACATTATAATGTGTAATGAATAATATAATTTGTATTTATACTGTTGAAAACAAAAAGTTCTTAGAATGAGGGTGTTAAAACAGTAAAAGACTCAGTTTAATGTTGTTGTGGTTAAATGAAACAAAAAGAGAGTAACCCGATCTTATTATAGTTTCCCTGAATGGTTTTGCTAGGACTAACGATGAGATTTTTTCAAGGAATCTTTTGGACGAACGAAATATGTGTATACATTTTTAACACACTCACAATTTAAAGATTTACTTTATTCACTTTAAGTAGATAAGAGACAGTCACTTTTTTTTGAAAATGACCCCTTTACACTTTCTTGCCATTTCGCGTTTCCAATCATTTTTAAAATAATGATGAGTATTTTATTCACCTCTAACCACCTATATATAGTCCTATTTAATTATTTCTTTCCTTCTTTTACGATTTTTAATTTTTCGAAGCCAACGAAATTGATATGATAAAAGAGATTTAATCAACTTATCAAATAATAATAACAATAAATAATTGAAAAATGATAAGAAGTGACTAGTGAAAGATATTGCATTAATATTATTTTACGAGTACATACAGACATATCTTATCATGTACTTGTACTTACACATACTAATGAATATATTTTTATAGGATTTATTGAGTAGCAAATTTATACTAGTAGTCAATGGATGACAAACAATTAGGTACCTATTTTGTTATCAGCTGTTTTTGGATAGTAACAGTTTCGTTTTCGTATAATGGGAAAGACTATAAAAGAAGTAGGGAGATAAATAAACTCAATAGAACGTAGTGGCGGTGTCATGAAAGATTACGAGTTAAAAGGGTATCAAACTTTCTTAGAACACAGCAACACAGGAATAGAATTTAAGAATCAGAGTTTTGAGATTCGTTATGATTAATCTTAAATTGATTTTTTTATATCCTAAGAATTGTTTTTAACAAAAATAATATATAATAATATGGGTCATGGGTAATTAAGACCTACTATCGAAATTCCATTAAAGTCAGACAAGTAGTTTTTAAGGTAAAATGTTACCACCAAACGTTCACAAAAAGTTTAGATGGATCAACAGTGCTGATATTTCTGATTTTTATGGCATCAATTTTTCGGTCTTCGGCACGATCACAATGCTTTCGATACCTTTCAACTCGTGTTGTTTGATGTCTTATTATAAAAAATTTATATCAGCATATCAGCTGTGAATTGAGTTCATTTATTTGTTTTTACTCTCATATAAAGAGAAAGTATTGTGAAGCGCGAAAAATCGATTATGAAGTTTTTATGGATACATGTTATGAGGTCTCCTAATTCCAAAAAAGTGGTTTTTAAAAAATGTCTGTCGTCTGTACAAACGCCTGGAACCTAAACCACTCTGCCGATTTTGACGAAATTTTGCATACATGTTCAGAAAAACATACCCCGAGGCGAAATCGAGAAATAAATTTTAGCTCTAAATTTAGGGGCGCTATCCCCCAAAAACTTTGAGAAAACATGAAAAATAATTATTTCTTGAAAACGGTTCGAACAATTTTGATTAAAAAAATCTAAAATGTAGTCCATTTTAATACGAATCTAACGATATAAGCCGTGTTCCCGGGAAAAATCTAGTCCCTGAGAAAATAGCTTAAAACGCAGACGGAGCGAGCCCGGGTTCGATTCCCCGCCCAGGAGAAGTTATTTTTAATGAAAAGATCAATAATAATTAAATGTATAAACGAAAACCAATAAATGGATAACACTACAATTACTACTTTGTAATTAGTAACCACAGTTCTGAAAGCAATAATAAAAATAATATTAAAAAGGCACGTCGTCACCCTTTTGAAATGTGTCCTAGAGATATTACTGTGCTACCGATAAATCTTTTATGTAAGAAAGCAGTTTTATTGCAATTTAAAAGAAAAGGTAAAAACACAATTAACCATAATTATTTACTGCGTTTAAAATGATTAAATACAGTTATGAATAAGTTCCATGTTGCAATACAAAAAAACAAAACAACAAAGACTCGCTATACGTACCAAGTATCAAAACATTACTACCAACTTCCGCACTGTCTTAAAAATATCATATCATTTCACACATTGAATCGCAAACTAAATAGACTGCCAATTAGTGTGGCACATAGTTTCCTCGCATCCTTTCATGTAACATTATTGTTATAAATATTGGATTATTGCTATATTGTTTATTCTGTAAAAACTATTAATAGTGTTTAGCGATCTTTAACACTTCAAAGCGGTTCACTGTTGGTTTTACTAAAAAAATGTATTTGAAAAAAATGTGTGTCTCATTAAATAGATGAAGTTTGATTTTTTCCCTACCTAAAATTCTAATTTTAAATTTGAAGTTCACGTTTACGCAAGCGTTGCGCGTGAACGCTTGACCGGATAACGTTGTCCAACGAACTCGTCCTGGGTATTGGTAAAATGAACATGTCTACCAAATTTCATCAAAATTGGTCGACATTTACTCAAGTTATCGTCGCACGTTTCAGGATTTGCGGACACACAGACAGAAACAAGACCAAAAATGTTCCCTGATGTCTGAAACGGATTTCTGTCTTGGAATTTTTAAAATCGGAGACATAAAACTTTTTCGTTCTCAATAGTGAACACAATGCTTCCGTTACCTTCGGTAAGCTCGGAAGCAAAATATCCACTTTGATTTAATAATAATAATAAAAAAACAAGAAAACAAGTATTTATTTATATATAATTATAAAAACGCTTTAACTATATCAATACTATAACTGACTCCCTACTCCTACACTGATGCATCTACCTACATATTTATTAAAAACATTAGCGGTTTAGAGTTTTATTTTCTCTACTGAGGGTCCTCACCATTCTTTATCTCATTATTATATTTTATTTTTTATCTTCATATAATATTTCTATGTATGCAACACAAACAAAGAATATATTTATGTGTGTGTGTAAATAATGTAATATGTAATTAAAAATATAATGTAATGTATTTACTATGGTGAAATAAAAACAATTCATTCCTTCATTTGACCGCTGGTTTTTCTCATATTTTTAAATGTCTGAAGAACAATTTTAGAAGTTACATACTCTCCTACAACCTTAAATATCGAAACAGAGAAGACAAGAAGAAGAAAGAAAGAAAGAAAACAAAAATAGTACGGGGGACGCATATCACACAGAAAAACGCACTCCAGAGAAATCCATGTTGCTTCTAGTCCGCCGCGAACTCAGTGAAAAATTACAACTTCAAATCTGTCCGCCGTGGACAGTCGCCTTATGTTTGACCAGTTTAATGCAATATTATAGACTATAGACCACAGGGTCCGCCGCGGACAGATTCCTTCTGTTCGACCAGGATAATGCAAAATAACAGCACACAGAGTCCGCCGCAGACCAAATACATGTCCGCCGCCGACAGTCCGCTTCCTGTGTGACCGGGCCTTTAAGCTCGGAAAAATAAAAAAAGAAAAATTATAGGTACACTAATATATATGATCGCTTAGGAGGTGTATCTATAGTATATTGGCTGCGCTAAGCAGGCACGACAAAAAAAAAATATTTCCAAAGAAGGTTTTTTTTATTATTAAATGATGTAATTTTATGTTTTCAATTTACTGAAACTCTCAAAGGAAAGAATTTAAGTTTTTAGGATTTGCACATATAGATAGAAATGGTGTTGTATGTGAAATGTTCGCATAGGAGGTGTTTTTAGATTATATTGGCTGCTAGGGAGGTACGACAGAAAAATCTATTTTCAAAAAAAAATATATTTTTTATTAAATGATACAATTTTTAGTTTTCAATTTACTTAAACTCTCACAAAAAGAAGTTTTGTATTTAGGGTATGGACATATAGATCCAAATGGTGTTTTGTGTGATATGATCGCATAGGAGGTGTTTCTATATTATATTGGCTGCTAAGGAAGTACGACAGAAAAATCTATTTTTTTAAAAAAATATATTTTTTATTAAATGATATAATTTTTAGTTTTCAATTTACTTAAACTCTCAAAGGAATGAATTTATGTTTTTAGTAAATGCACATATAGATCCAAATGGTGTTGTATGTGAAATGTTCGCATAGGAGGTGTTTTTAGATCATATTGGCTGCTAGGGAGGTACGACAGAATAAAAATCGTTATTTTTTATTTTTTTATTTTTTTTATTTTTTATTAAACGATATAATTTTATGTTTTCAATTTACTTAAACTCTCAAAGGAAGGAATTTATGTTTTTAGGATTTGGACATATAGATCCAAATGGTGTTGTATGAGAAATGTTCGCATAGGAGGTGTTTTTAGATTATATTGGCTGCTAGGGAGGTACGACAGAAATCTTTATTTAATTTTTTTTTTTATTTTTTATTTTTTTTATTTTTTATTAAACGATATAATTTTATGTTTTCAATTTACTGAAACTCTCAAAGGAAAGAATTTAAGTTTTTAGGATTTGCACATATAGATAGAAATGGTGTTGTATGTGAAATGTTCGCATAGGAGGTGTTTTTAGATTATATTGGCTGCTAGGGAGGTACGACAGAAAAATCTATTTTTAAAAAAAAATATATTTTTTATTAAATGATACAATTTTTAGTTTTCAATTTACTTAAACTCTCACAAAAAGAAGTTTTGTATTTAGGGTATGGACATATAGATCCAAATGGTGTTTTGTGTGATAT
Source organism: Gerris lacustris (assembly GCA_951217055.1). Classification (NCBI taxonomy): domain Eukaryota; kingdom Metazoa; phylum Arthropoda; class Insecta; order Hemiptera; family Gerridae; genus Gerris; species Gerris lacustris. The sequence continues at coordinate 64,745,166 of OX578276.1, read as the reverse complement.
GATCGCATAGGAGGTGTTTCTATATTATATTGGCTGCTAAGGAAGTACGACAGAAAAATCTATTTTTTAAAAAAAATATATTTTTTATTAAATGATATAATTTTTAGTTTTCAATTTACTTAAACTCTCAAAGGAATGAATTTATGTTTTTAGTAAATGCACATATAGATCCAAATGGTGTTGTATGTGAAATGTTCGCATAGGAGGTGTTTTTAGATCATATTGGCTGCTAGGGAGGTACGACAGAATAAAAATCGTTATTTTTTATTTTTTTATTTTTTTTATTTTTTATTAAACGATATAATTTTATGTTTTCAATTTACTTAAACTCTCAAAGGAAGGAATTTATGTTTTTAGGATTTGGACATATAGATCCAAATGGTGTTGTATGAGAAATGTTCGCATAGGAGGTGTTTTTAGATTATATTGGCTGCTAGGGAGGTACGACAGAAATCTTTATTTAATTTTTTTTTTTATTTTTTTTATTTTTTATTAAACGATATAATTTTATGTTTTCAATTTACTGAAACTCTCAAAGGAAAGAATTTATGTTTTTAGGATTTGCACATATAGATCCAAATGGTGTTGTATGTGAAATGTTCGCATAGGAGGTGTTTTTAGATTATATTGGCTGCTAGGGAGGTACGACAGAATAAAAATCGTTATATTTATTTTATTTATTTATTTTTTTTTTTTTATTAATCGATATAATTTTATGTTTTCAATTTACTTAAACTCTCAAAGGAAAGAATTTATGTTTTTAGGATTTGCACATATACATCCAAACGGTGTTGTATGAGAAATGTTCGCATAAGAGGTGTTTTTAGATTATATTGGCTGCTAGGGAGGTACGACAAAAATCTTTATTTTATTTTTTATTTTTTTATTAAATGATGTAATTTTATGTTTTCAATTTACTTAAACTCTCAAAGGAAAGAATTTATAATTATTTTTAGGTAGGTCAATTAGGGTAAAAGTAAGTATGAGTTAACAACTCATAGTAGTTAAAAACTGGCTATATTTCGTCCCCCTCCGGGACATAATCATGCCTAAAACATCATTACATATAATTAACAATTTTGTTTTAAATAGGATTTTTATAAAAAAGAAGAACACTTAACTTATTTAAACATTGAAAATTAAAATTAACATTGAGATCATTACCTTATCATGGGTGGAATTAGTCACATATACTCAAACAAAGTTGGTATTGTCAAAATGAGAAGTGGAAAATACATTAAATAAATACTCCTTCACACATAGATCCATAGACAGTTTTAAAAACTTAAAAAAGATTTAAAAAGATAAACTTTAACAAATAACAAAACATATGAACATAGAAAATGGTAACTCCAGAGGTAACCAAAATGAACCTTTCTTTTTTAATTTTGGTTGTATGACAATTATTATTAAAAAAAAAAAAATTGAATAGAAAATTTTTAGATTGTAGTAAAATATATAATATTTTTTAGCATTTTTTTTATATATTAAAAGGAATATTAAATATTTTTAAAGCATAAATTGTTATAGATTTAGGCGGGAGTTATGATTTGAAAATATTTAAATTTTATGGTGTATGTAGATTAACTTATAAGGGGTGATAGTTAAGGGAGGTTTGTAGATAGGTGGCAAACATAAAAGTGACTGATTTTAATTATTTTTTATGTTAAGGATGGCAGCATAATATTTATTTATATCCTTTGAGTCGTTCTTAAAATTTATGGAGTTATTAGTCATGGCTATAAATGCAGCTTCAAGGTATTTTCTTTTTGAATCATTTCTTTCTACACCTAGAATAGTTATGCTGTCTTTATTGATCTGATGATTCAGGTTAGCGGAATGAATAGCTATGGCAGTTTTTCCATTTTTGGCTTGTATATCGTAAGAGTGTTGTTTTATTCTGCTTTCAAGATTTTGTATAGTTTCTCCAATATATACCTTGTCACAATCTTTACAATCGATTTTGTAAATGACATTCGTTTTTTTTAATTTTTCGGTTTTGTCTTTTAAGTTGTTGTGGAATTTATCTATTATTTTATTTGTAGGTTTTAGTCCGAATTTTACATTTTCACAATCAAATTCTTTAAAGGTTTTTTGTATGTTCTCAGATAGTCCTTTTATGTATGTGAGAGATTTGTAAAAATGGGTATTTTCTATGTTGTCATTACTAGAGTTGTTAGTTAATGCAATGTGCCAACATTTATTAATGAGATTTCGGGGGTAACTATTTTTTTCCAGTTTTTTGTAAATTATATTTTTAAGGGCAGGAATGAATTTATTATCTGTGAGTGCAATAGATTTTTTCATTAGGTTTAATATGGTATTTCTTTTTTGGTAGAAGGGATGATGAGAGAGATAATTTAAAAATATGCCTTTTTTGATGTCTTTTTCATACCAAATAGTAGAAATACGTCCGTCAATTTCCTTAGACAGAGTTAGGTCTAAATAATTTATTCTATTATTATTCTCTCTTTCTATAGTGAAGGAAATGTGTTTATTTTGTAGATTAAATAAGTTGAAAGTTTCATCAGTATAAGATTTTTTTGTTATTAATAACAGGTCGTCTACATATTTGCCGATAAATTTAGGTTTTAATTTTAATTTTTTAATAACTTGGTTAATGAGTTCGTTTGTGAAAATACCGCTAAGATTAGTTGAAATACTAGAACCCATAGGAGTACCATTAAGTTGTCTGAACAAGTTATTGTTATATAGAATGTAATTGTTTCCACAAATAAATTTAATTACTTCAAGGTAGGTGTTTTTACATTTTATATTGGTATGTGGTAGTATTAAATCCCAATTGTTTTGGATGATTTTATATACTTCAGGTAGTGGGATGCTAGTAAATAAGGCTTTTATATCCAGTGATATAATTTCATCATCACTGTCCAATTTTATATTTTGTAAGGCATTTTTTATGTCAATAGAATTTTTAAAATCATAAATGTTATTTTTACAGAGATGATTCAGGGTTGGGTTTATCAATTTTGTTAATTTTTCAGTGGGGGCATTATTGTTACTGACTATGGGTCTAAGAGGGATGTTGTCTTTATGGGTTTTGGGTAAGCCATAAATTTTAGCAAAGTTACAATTGTTAATATTTAATTTAGTTTTTTCGTCTTTATTTATAAATTTTTTATCAAACAGTTTTTGTAATAATTTTTTATATTCTTTTTTGATTTCTTCGAGCTTATTTTCGGGGTTACATCTTATTATTCTATAAAGGCTATTATCGCTTAATAAGGAATTCATTTTATCCTCATAAATGTCTTTAGTCATGATTATAGTAATGTTGCTTTTATCAGCTCGAGTTATAATAATATCTTTATTTTGTCTAAGGAACTTGTTAGTAAGTTTGGCATCTATCAAAATTTGCTTATGTACAGAACCGATTGGAAAATTTTGGGTTTTAGTTTTATTTTGGAAGTTCATAATTTTAGTTATTAGATGACTTCGAAGAGCATTTTTATGGTTATCACTGGTCTTTAAATTGTTTAAACATTCTTCAATATCTATGATTAATTTTAGAATATCTTTATTGTTTTTACTATAGGGTAAATTAAAGTTGTGACCTAGGGATAAAAAGTTTTTAATGTTATTTGGTAAAATTTTGTCAGTTAAATTAATGAACCATTCATTTTTGTATAGGGAATTATATTATCACCCCTTATAAGTTAATCTACATACACCATAAAATTTAAATATTTTCAAATCATAACTCCCGCCTAAATCTATAACAATTTATGCTTTAAAAATATTTAATATTCCTTTTAATATATAAAAAAAATGCTAAAAAATATTATATATTTTACTACAATCTAAAAATTTTCTATTCAATTTTTTTTTTTTAATAATAATTGTCATACAACCAAAATTAAAAAAGAAAGGTTCATTTTGGTTACCTCTGGAGTTACCATTTTCTATGTTCATATGTTTTGTTATTTGTTAAAGTTTATCTTTTTAAATCTTTTTTAAGTTTTTAAAACTGTCTATGGATCTATGTGTGAAGGAGTATTTATTTAATGTATTTTCCACTTCTCATTTTGACAATACCAACTTTGTTTGAGTATATGTGACTAATTCCACCCATGATAAGGTAATGATCTCAATGTTAATTTTAATTTTCAATGTTTAAATAAGTTAAGTGTTCTTCTTTTTTATAAAAATCCTATTTAAAACAAAATTGTTAATTATATGTAATGATGTTTTAGGCATGATTATGTCCCGGAGGGGGACGAAATATAGCCAGTTTTTAACTACTATGAGTTGTTAACTCATACTTACTTTTACCCTAATTGACCTACCTAAAAATAATTATTAAATAAAGAGGGACATCTAATTTCTACTTACGAATCTAAATTAGCTGGTCAAGAAAGCTAACTGAAGGAAAGATGGAGGAAAAAAACATCATCAAGAAACTCAACATTAACATCAAAAAGCTATTTGACGAACATCTTTGTGCAAAAGCCTTTGAAATTTGGAATGTAAAACACTTAACTATTAAGATATGTAAAATAAAATCGAGAATTTTCTACTTACATGAACATAAAAATAATAATATAATCCCTCTGCATGTATCCCAAGCTACTAATAGAATTCAATACATTTTTGACAAAACATTTCTTGAAAATAATAAAAAACCACACTTCATTACAAATCTAGCAGATAATATTATTAATTTAGAAATCAAACAGTCCTACTGGAAAAAACACAAACTGACAACTGAACTGGATATTAACTACAATATAATTAAAAATGATAATTTATCTATCTTTGAAATGATAAAAAAAACAATAACATCCTTTGAACATACATATGATCAATACCTTAACAATAAACTAAAGAAAAAAATAAACAACAGAAATAATACTGATAACAAACTGAATAAACATAATAATCTAGAAATAAATAATCAACTGCTAATATATAATTCCCTATACAAAAATGAATGGTTCATTAATTTAACTGACAAAATTTTACCAAATAACATTAAAAACTTTTTATCCCTAGGTCACAACTTTAATTTACCCTATAGTAAAAACAATAAAGATATTCTAAAATTAATCATAGATATTGAAGAATGTTTAAACAATTTAAAGACCAGTGATAACCATAAAAATGCTCTTCGAAGTCATCTAATAACTAAAATTATGAACTTCCAAAATAAAACTAAAACCCAAAATTTTCCAATCGGTTCTGTACATAAGCAAATTTTGATAGATGCCAAACTTACTAACAAGTTCCTTAGACAAAATAAAGATATTATTATAACTCGAGCTGATAAAAGCAACATTACTATAATCATGACTAAAGACATTTATGAGGATAAAATGAATTCCTTATTAAGCGATAATAGCCTTTATAGAATAATAAGATGTAACCCCGAAAATAAGCTCGAAGAAATCAAAAAAGAATATAAAAAATTATTACAAAAACTGTTTGATAAAAAATTTATAAATAAAGACGAAAAAACTAAATTAAATATTAACAATTGTAACTTTGCTAAAATTTATGGCTTACCCAAAACCCATAAAGACAACATCCCTCTTAGACCCATAGTCAGTAACAATAATGCCCCCACTGAAAAATTAACAAAATTGATAAACCCAACCCTGAATCATCTCTGTAAAAATAACATTTATGATTTTAAAAATTCTATTGACATAAAAAATGCCTTACAAAATATAAAATTGGACAGTGATGATGAAATTATATCACTGGATATAAAAGCCTTATTTACTAGCATCCCACTACCTGAAGTATATAAAATCATCCAAAACAATTGGGATTTAATACTACCACATACCAATATAAAATGTAAAAACACCTACCTTGAAGTAATTAAATTTATTTGTGGAAACAATTACATTCTATATAACAATAACTTGTTCAGACAACTTAATGGTACTCCTATGGGTTCTAGTATTTCAACTAATCTTAGCGGTATTTTCACAAACGAACTCATTAACCAAGTTATTAAAAAATTAAAATTAAAACCTAAATTTATCGGCAAATATGTAGACGACCTGTTATTAATAACAAAAAAATCTTATACTGATGAAACTTTCAACTTATTTAATCTACAAAATAAACACATTTCCTTCACTATAGAAAGAGAGAATAATAATAGAATAAATTATTTAGACCTAACTCTGTCTAAGGAAATTGACGGACGTATTTCTACTATTTGGTATGAAAAAGACATCAAAAAAGGCATATTTTTAAATTATCTCTCTCATCATCCCTTCTACCAAAAAAGAAATACCATATTAAACCTAATGAAAAAATCTATTGCACTCACAGATAATAAATTCATTCCTGCCCTTAAAAATATAATTTACAAAAAACTGGAAAAAAATAGTTACCCCCGAAATCTCATTAATAAATGTTGGCACATTGCATTAACTAACAACTCTAGTAATGACAACATAGAAAATACCCATTTTTACAAATCTCTCACATACATAAAAGGACTATCTGAGAACATACAAAAAACCTTTAAAGAATTTGATTGTGAAAATGTAAAATTCGGACTAAAACCTACAAATAAAATAATAGATAAATTCCACAACAACTTAAAAGACAAAACCGAAAAATTAAAAAAAACGAATGTCATTTACAAAATCGATTGTAAAGATTGTGACAAGGTATATATTGGAGAAACTATACAAAATCTTGAAAGCAGAATAAAACAACACTCTTACGATATACAAGCCAAAAATGGAAAAACTGCCATAGCTATTCATTCCGCTAACCTGAATCATCAGATCAATAAAGACAGCATAACTATTCTAGGTGTAGAAAGAAATGATTCAAAAAGAAAATACCTTGAAGCTGCATTTATAGCCATGACTAATAACTCCATAAATTTTAAGAACGACTCAAAGGATATAAATAAATATTATGCTGCCATCCTTAACATAAAAAATAATTAAAATCAGTCACTTTTATGTTTGCCACCTATCTACAAACCTCCCTTAACTATCACCCCTTATAAGTTAATCTACATACACCATAAAATTTAAATATTTTCAAATCATAACTCCCGCCTAAATCTATAACAATTTATGCTTTAAAAATATTTAATATTCCTTTTAATATATAAAAAAAATGCTAAAAAATATTATATATTTTACTACAATCTAAAAATTTTCTATTCAATTTTTTTTTTTTAATAATAATTGTCATACAACCAAAATTAAAAAAGAAAGGTTCATTTTGGTTACCTCTGGAGTTACCTTTTTCTATGTTCATATGTTTTGTTATTTGTTAAAGTTTATCTTTTTAAATCTTTTTTAAGTTTTTAAAACTGTCTATGGATCTATGTGTGAAGGAGTATTTATTTAATGTATTTTCCACTTCTCATTTTGACAATACCAACTTTGTTTGAGTATATGTGACTAATTCCACCCATGATAAGGTAATGATCTCAATGTTAATTTTAATTTTCAATGTTTAAATAAGTTAAGTGTTCTTCTTTTTTATAAAAATCCTATTTAAAACAAAATTGTTAATTATATGTAATGATGTTTTAGGCATGATTATGTCCCGGAGGGGGACGAAATATAGCCAGTTTTTAACTACTATGAGTTGTTAACTCATACTTACTTTTACCCTAATTGACCTACCTAAAAATAATTATTAAATAAAGAGGGACATCTAATTTCTACTTACGAAAGAATTTATGTTTTTAGGATTTGCACATATACATCCAAACGGTGTTGTATGAGAAATGTTCGCATAGGAGGTGTTTTTAGATTATATTGGCTGCTAGGGAGGTACGACAAAAATCATTTTTATTTTATTTTATTTTTTTTATTAAATGATGTAATTTTATATTTTCAATTTACTTAAACTCTCTCAAGGAAATTTTTTTTGTACTTCAGGGGTATGCACATATAGACCCAAATGTTTTTGTATGTGAAATGTTCGCATAGGAGGTGTTTTTAGATTATATTGGCAGCTAGGGAGGTATTCAATTATTTTAATTTTTCCAAAAAATCTGTTTAATAAAAATAAGTAATTAATAGTTTTTTTACTTAATTAAAACTGCAGGAATAAATAATTTATTAATGAGGTTATGAATTTATGGATCATATTGGTCTTGTATGCACTATGTTCGCTGAGGATGTGTTTTTATATTATAATGACTGCTAGGGAGGTACGGAAAATCTTTATTTATTTAAAAAAAAAAAAAAAAATATTTTCTGTTCCTCCCTAACCCCTAACGTACCTCCTTACCTCCCTAATCTTAAAATGTCACTAGAAAGTAGTTATGTATTTAGGGTATGCTAAATGCTCATATAAATCCATATGGTGTTGTATGTGATAAGTTCGCTTGGGAGTTGTTATTATACTTTATTGGTTGCGTTATGGAGGTATGAATATAAATTGATTTCTTTCATAAAAAGTAATGAGGAATTTAATTGTTGTTAAAAATGCTATTGTATGTGATATGAAGACTCGGATGTTCGCTAGGGAGGCATTAATGTCTGGAATGGCACCTCCGAGTCTCCCTTGCGAACAGTCCGCAAGGGAGACTCGGATGTTCGCTAGGGAGGCATTAATGTCTGGAATGGCACCTCTGGCCGCGAGGGAGACATGGCCGCCAGGGAAGCGTTTTTGGCTGAAAATGTTCGCTAGGGAAGCAAGTTTATCCTTATATATATATATATATATATATATATATATATATATGAATATATATATATATATATATATATATATATATATATATATATATATATATATATATATATATATATATATATATATATATATATATATATGTGTATAATACAGTATATGTATAATATAATACAGTGGATTTATAAAGAAATCCATAATTATTAGATTTCAGGTTGAAACTTCCATTATGCGGTATGAGTATATCTATATCAATCTATGTATAGTTTTTACTTACTAACATTAAATTGTAATGTTTAAACTAAAAATACACTGCCAATTAGAGTGGCACATAGCTTCCTCGCGTCCTATCGCGTATACGAGTACTTTAATCATTTTAGGCTTTTAAAATCCATTATTGTCTAATTTATTTCAACAAATAGAGCCCAAATAAAGCCTGGTCACCTGGTCTTGAGGTCCATAGGCTCGCTGTGCTATTGAAGAGGTAGGTCAAATAGAGAGGGGGGGGGGGACCAAGCAACCTCCTATTCCCCTCATTTATATCCCTCTTCTTATATCCCGCGTTCTCTTCATACTAAAAACTATTAATAGTTTTAGCGATCTTTAAGGCCCGGTCACACTGGAAGCGGACTGTCCGCGGTTGACAAGTATTTGGACCGCGGCGGACTCTGTGGGCTGTTATTTTGCATTATCCTGGTCAAACAGAAGGAATCTGTCCGCCGCTTAACTATATCAATACTATGACTGACTCCCTACTTCTACACTGATGTATCAATCTACATATTTATTAAAAAGTTAGCGCTCTAGAGTTTGATTTTCTCTACTGAGGGTCCTTACCATCACTTATCTCATAATTCTAATTTATTTTTTATCTTCGTATAATATTTCTATCTATGAAACATAAACACAGAATATATTTATGTGTGCGTGTGTAAAACATGTAATTAAAATATAATGTAATGTATTTACCAGGGTGAAATAAAAACAATGCATTCCTTCATTTGACCGCTGGTTTTTCTCATATTTTCGAAAGTCTGAAGAACAATTTTAGAAGTTACCTACTCTCCTACAACATAAAATATCGAAACAGAGAAGACAAAATGAAAGAAAGAAAGAAGAAGAAAAAAAATAGTTCGGTCATCCATACTATTTTTTTTTTAATATCAAACAGAAAAACGCACTCCAGAGAAATCCATGTTGATTATAGTCCGCCGCTAACTCAGTGGAAAGTACAACTTCAAATCTGTCCGCCGCGGACAGTCGCCTTCTGTTTGACCAGTTTAATGCAATATTTCAGACCACGCAGAGTCCGCCGCGGACAGCTTCCTTCGTTAGACCAGTTGAATGCAATACTACAGTTCACCGAGTCCGCGGCGGACAATAACCTGTCCGCGGAGGACAGATTCCTTCTGTTTGACCAGGATAATGCATAATAACAGCCAACAGAGTCCGCCGCGGACTAAATACTTGTCCACCGCGGAAAGTCCGCTTCCTGTGTGACCGGGCCTTTAACACTTGGGGTTTTTTTTAACACTGGGATGGTTTTATTAAATGATTGTATTTGTAAAAAATGTTTGTCTCATTGTATAGATGAAGTTAGATTTTTTTCCCGACTTAAAATTCCCATTTTAAATTGGAAAATCACGTTAACGCAAGCGTTGCGCGCAAACGCTTGGGCAGATAACGTTGTCCAACGAACTCGTCCTGGGCATTGGTGAAATTAACATTTCTACCAAATTTCATCAAAATCGGTCTACTTTTACTCAAGTTATCGTCACACGTTTCAGGGGACTCGGACACACAGACCGACAGACAAACAGACATGCGACCGAAAATGCTCCATGATGTCTGAAACGGATTTCTGTCTTGGAATTTTTAAAATCGAAGACAACATTTTTTCGTTCTCAAGAGTGAACGCAATTCTTCCATTACCTTCGGTAAACTCGGAAGCAAAATTAAATTTAATATACATTTTTTTAAGCTGAGACATAATTAAATCCTAAGTAAATTTCGTCAATAATTACATTATATAGATATATTATGATGTGTATAACTAATTAAACATTATTAAAATGAATGACTTCTAATATTGAACTCATCAAAATCGTAAATTGTTCAGGTACAAATGAGCGCAGCAGTATTGCTCAGTTCTGTCACTGAAAGGTCGCTGGATAAATAACTGATTAAAACAAAGGACCAGTTCTATAACTGACAGTAGAACAAAGGAAAGTGAATAATGATAGGAAATGAAATAAAAAATAACCATAAACAACAAATTTGATTACCTTGTTTCAATAAGAAAAAAAATAATACTTATAACAAGTGTATGGATAATAAGTTCATAAATATAAATTATTAGGTCAACCAACATATGTTAATTATCTTATAAGATCTAGATCAATTTGTAAAAAAGAAAAGATGTAACATAAAAGATTTAGCTCAATTATTGCAAGATTAGTTATAAGAAAATATTGATTGAAAAGATAAAATATTATTCGAAGTTAAAAGAGAGAAAATATTAAAATAAAAGAGATTACTTACAGTAATAATATATGGTGATACAAATTATACAAGATGAGGTAAAAAATAATAATGAATGGAGACTCCTTTCCCTAGATGTTTGTGACCACAAAGATTAATTTAAAAGAGATAAAAATTAAAGAAAAACATGATAAATGAAAGTTAGTATTTAAAACATTACTAAAGGAAAAGATTCTCAATGATAATAATAATTAGTATAAAATAATTACTTGATTTATAATAAAAATTTGGTAGGTACCCAGAATAATACAAAAGAATGGCCAATAATAATGAAGTTAACAGTGATAATAAAGGTTATTTAATAAAATGGTTAATAATTTAAAGTTATTAATGATTTGAAATTTAAATAATAAGTTGTTATGATGAATTGATATATGATCCGGTAAATTTGATATGTGATAAACTAGTCAGTACTGACGATAGATAGAAAAGAAAGGAGAATATTTGATCGATATTCACGGTATGGAGGTTGAAGCAACACTGAGTGTTTTAAAGGTAATGGTAAAGGTGTCTGAAAAATGTGGATGTTTAGTTGATAGGTTTGATAATTATATTATTAGAGATTTTGAAGAAATGAAGTAGACTGTAGGCTAATTAGATTATTCAGCTAGTTGTAGATGTCTCGTGGCAGGGTAATTAAATTAACAGAGAGTAAGACCGGACTCAGTTCTTCCTGTCTAAATTCTTCTTTGAAATCAAACTTGATCTAATTTAAAAAGAGCCTATATATACCGGCCACCAAAATTAGATCAAGTTTGGATGACATAAAGTTGAGGTTCGATGGATAGTTGGCGAGGAAGTTACGAAGAATGGATGATGATAGCGAATGGCGAACGGTAGGTAGATGGGAGGATGTGTGGGATGATCAGACGGTGTAAGAAGATTAAGAGAGCCGTGATGACGGTTAGATGATAGAGGATGGTTAAGAGGTTTCGAATGGATTAAGTGATATTAAGTTAACAGTAGGTCGTTCGTAAGTACCAGATTTGGTTTGAATTGTAGCAACCCTAACGATCAGATCCTGGATGAATGGCTACCATTTTGGCAAGTGGCGACCTAAGGGGTGTGTTTGTCACAAAAACCATATCTCGTTCTGATAGATTTTTAGTTTGTTTAATCCATTTTCTACGTGGTTGGGGTGTGGTTGTATATTCATTCCTCCACATAGTACAGGAATTCTTTCCAGGTGTGTTGGTATGACCGGAGGTGAAAAAAGTATAAGATGGAGTGGATGAAGGTTGTTGATAATAACTACCAATAACTACTTGGCCAAAGATTGTATCAAGTAATTTAGGTTTGTTAGGTGCAATAGTTGTGGGAGCGCCTTTCAGGATCTCCATAAACAAATCTGCTCCAAGAAGATAGTCTATCTGTCCTGGGTACCAGAAGTCAGGGTCTGAAAGATCGAAGCTGGTAAATGATCTCCAAATTGCTTCAGGTACAGCTGATTGAGGTAGATAAGGTGTGATGGTAGGTACAACAACAGCTTCTGTAGAAACTTCAGGATTATCTGTTAGTAATGGGCAGATGTGACAAGTCACTTTACCTTTGGTGCCGATAAGTGGCGATTGGCTAACGCCTGATATGGGGCTAGAAAATGATGTCACTTTCAAATTAAGTCGAGTAGCACATTCGTCAGTGATAAATGAAAACTGACTCCCAGAGTCAATAACGAGTCTGATTTTATGATATTCATCGTTATCATCTTTGATACGTGCGATAGCTGTACCAAGAAGAACGTTAGTACCATGAGATGAGACACTGCTGAGTACTGTTGCAGGTAAAGGTTGATTGGTAACCCTTGTCGGTAGAAGAATTAGATTCTGGATTTTTATTTGGTGATGAGTTAGAAAGATGTAAGGTAGTATGGTGACGTGACCCACAAAGTCTACAATTCCACTTCGAGGTACAAGCAGAGGTTTTATGACCAGGAAACAAACAATTTTTGCAAGCTCCCCATTTATCGATGTGATTAAAACGATCGTTTGGTGTCATAGCTATGTAGACAGAACAATCCGTAATTTTATGAAATTTATTGCAAACACAACAGCTTGGAAAATTAGATGTACTAGATGGTGAGAATGTTACAGATTTGTTTAGATGAATACTAGAAGATTGAGCATTATTAGTATTGTTCGCAGTATTTGCAAAATATGTTGTTGGGTTGGGTACCGCAGATTTATTAGAAGAGTGGGTTTGATAGGTATTGGTATTAGTTTGTCGAGGAGAAGACTTGTCATGTGAATCTTCAATAAGTCGCAGAGCTTGGTAACGATTTTGGACGAAAGATTATGGGGAAGAGAATGTCGGAAAATCAACAGCACTATTCTCTAGTTCAAAGGCTTCTCTGGTTTTAGGATCGAGACATTTTATGGCTAGTTCAAATAAAATGTATTCTGTGGAACCTTCAATTTTTAGATTGGTAAAGGCTTTTATGCTCTCGGAAACGTTGAGTAAAAATGAATGTAATGATGATGCATTCGGCTTGCCTTGCAATGGTTTGAAATTAATTAATTTGTTTAGATATGTACTTGCAAGGCGCCTCTTGTTATCATATTGTTTAAGAAGAGTTGACCAAGCTTGAGAATAATTCTCCTCGGTTAAAGTTAATTTAAAAAGAGCCTAAACATAAATAATACTCGTAATTAAAATATATACTCGTACTTTGTCGTCAGGTTAGCAGAAAAGATAAATACTACTAATCAAGCTTACAATTGAATAATCTCAATATAGTTCTCATTGTCCAATTTAAATTAATAATTAAATTAATAATCCTTTACAAAGAGAAATTAATTAATCCCTAGGATCGCATTCATGTTAGAGAATATCAGGAGAGTTGGAAGCTTAGCCGATAGAAGCTTGCCTTTGCAGCCTATCCACTATTATTGGAATCGATTCAGTTGATATTATATGCTCAGAAGTTATATGTAAACCCTAATAATGCGAGAAATAAGTATGTTGCAAGTATGCTAGTATAATAAACCTAATTTCATTCAAATTATACTTTTAATAAACTAAATAAATCTCTTAATTCAACGTTGAAGGTATTCTCATATGATATATAAAAATAAAGTATTGTAATGGAGCAAAAAAAAGTTTTTGAGAATTTGTTGGATACAAACGCTTTAAGGTCCCCTGAGTTCCAAGTTTTTAAAAAACCCAGACACTGGTGTAATTAAAGTCCTCAGGTGTTACATGGTACTCCTACCTAAAGGGGAGTAAAAAGTAACATTTGGGGTGCGATTGGGAAGAAAATCATCAACGGCCTTTACTTTATTGATCTTCAAAACGTGAAAATTGTTCATATTCATACACTATGTTTATGTTGAAGCAAAATTCACTGAGTTCTTCTTATTTAAAAACCATGCAATTCCCGTGAATTCCCAGTACTTTACTACATATGGGTGGTCCAAATGCCCCCCCCCCCCCGACCCACCCCACTCTTAAATTTTGAACAGTTATGAAACTTCGGGATGTGTACCATGAAAAGGGAAGTTTGTAATCATCCACTCGCGCACTAGGGGCATGCACCCTTTAACCACTTAACATTTCTAAATGGAATGCGTATTTTTGATAGCAAATTTGGAATCTATGGCAAAAAAAAGTCCTAAACAAAAGCAAAAATAAGTCCTCAAAATAAGTTTTGATACTAAGATGACTACTAAAACTTCTCCAAAAACATAGAAACAATCTAGGTGTTCTTTAAAAGGTTTGAATAGATAATTATTAAATAAAATGTGATTTGATTGATTCGAATTTACCTCAAAAACTCAATTAATAATTTGTTCAATATAAGATACATTTGTTCAGATGAAGTACATATTTTTTCCATATATGTACTTCAAATCTGCTATAAAAAATACACATTCCCATTCAATATTTTTAAGTGGTTAAAGGGTGCGCAAGGTGACAACAAACTTCCTTTCACATAGTACAGATCATCCAAGATTAATAAGTTTGTCTCAAACCGTTCAAATTTTACAACGATACAAGTATCATAATTTTTACTATTTTTGGCAGGGTTTTATATATTCCCCCCCCCCCCCCCCCCCCATCCTCACCTCCTTTATAGCAGGGGGAGGGGAGCAAATATTGGAGATAGAAAAAGGTTTCAAGTAAAATTTTATTATTTTTAGCCAAAGAATCCAAATTTGGTATCAAAAATATATACACTCCAATTTGAAATTTGGAAGTTAGGTGGCCAAGGGGAAAAATGGGTGTTTGCCCCTAGAACCCGATAGCAAACTTCACTTTATATGGTACAGATCCCCCAAGTTTCATTAATTTATATCAAAGAGTTCATTATTTAAGAGGAGTGGGGGGGGGGGGGGCTTTCAGACCACCCTCCGCTCTGTATATTAAATTTATGGCTGCCACAATAATACATGAATAATAATAACTGATAATTCAATAATTCTTTAGTTTTTTCTTTTTTTTTTTTCAAAACTGACATTTCACCTATTGAATAGGTTATTGGTCATCCATGGAAAAGGATGAAAAGGAAATCTAATATATTATCTGAAAATAATAATGATCTGCAAAGAAACCGATTTAAATTATAATCAATCACACATTAATAAGAATGAACTATAAATAAGGTAATTTTAAAGTTAAAACCCACAATAAAGTGTTCTCAATTATACATCAACATATTATTTAGCATCTAAATAAGTAAATAATATCACTGTTACACTTACGCATTTTCTTCTCTTACTGTAGACAGAATAAATTCTGTGCTTTTATCGTTAGATATAACGTTACAGTCTTCCGACGCTTCCGCGTCATCTTCTTCATCCTGAAACAAATTGAAATCCCATTAACAAAAATACACATTACAGGTAATGTGTGGAACTATAGAGATGCTCAGTAAAAATATGTGAGGTAAGAACTAAAAGACAAAAATCAGAAAAAGAAGAAAGATAGCTAAAACTATGGCATTTGATATTTTTGCGTACTACTCATCTTAAAAACTACTTATCCAATTCTAATGAAAATTTAGATGTAATGAAGATATAGCTCAATGTTGGTCCTATAAATTTAAAACTTCCATCTATTGCTTGCACATGCAAGCAAAATTATGTTTATTAACACATATCTTAAAAGTACTCCTACTATTTTGAAGAAATTTAGATGGTTTATCGGAAATTAGTCCTAAGATGGTCCATATTATTTTCATATTTCTTGTGTGACCCCACTAGGAATAGAAACAGGTCCAAACAACGACACATTTAATTTTTTAATTTTCATTTGTTTTAGAGTCATGTGACCATTCGTCTTAATTAGATAATTTTTAATAAGTTAATTTGTGAAGTTAAAATACACAAAATTGTGATATTTTAGGATGAAGTAAAAAATAAAATGTCCTAATTATTATACATCAAATTAATTTTAAAAAATAAGAACATAATTATAAAATTTAGATAAAAATAACTTTTTATATACTACGTTTTTAAATTTTCTATTGACTAAATAAAAAATCAATATGAACTTGTCAAAATGAAGATTGTAAATATTGGGACATGTCAAAACAAATTAAAAAACTTGCGGATTTCTTTCCGAACGAGCTTTCCAGACAGTAAAATTTGCTGAAAACGAATTAAATTCTGCTGAAAGATGACTAAAAGTATTAAAATAATACATTGTCATCGTGTTCTGAGCTATTCTAAAAGTTTCAAATGTCTAGCTACTCGGGATGTAAATTAAAATTCGATTGCAAGATTTGTACTGGACAAACTAACAAACAAACAAACAAACAAGAAAGCAAGCTAATAAAAAGGTAGTCAAAATAAATAAACATAAGTATATATTATAAATTATACGTTACATATTATATTTGAATTTTCTGGATCAGAATTATTTAATAGCCGAGGATAAAACTTCATTTTTATCAGTATTACTTCCGAGCTTACCAAAAGTAATGGAAGTTATGTGATAGTTCTGAAGAATGAAAATATTTTATGTCTCCGATTTCAAAAATTCCTAGTCGAGCAGGAAACATTTTTGACAACTGTCTGTCTGTCGTGATTTGTTTTAACCAACATAATTTAAAAACTGCTCATCCAATTCTAATTGTTGGTCCCATTTAAGTGTTAACCTTGTGCACCTATTTGTTTCTCTCCCACTTGCGCATAAACATACATTTATTTGCCTCTACCTATTCAAAAGTACTTATCTGATTATTATTAAATTTTGATGGTTTGTCAAAACTAGGCCACAGATAAGACTCAGTTCTGTCTCTTTAATTTTTGCTAAAGTGATACTTTAATTCATGTAAAAAATCAAAACCATTTTGAAAAATTTAAAAAACTGGAGGGAAATTAAAATAATTAATTAAAGGGAAATTAAATAATTAAAGTACACAAAATTGGACTCAAGGAAGCTATGTGCCACACTAATTGACGGCTTATTTTTTTATTAAGTCGAATAATTGTGTTCATAATAACAAATTCTTCGATTGAAAAAGTCCTAAAACGTGTTTCCCTCAATGAATGATTTATATTAAGTCAGATGATAATTAAATTGCACTAGCACTTTTTTACTGAATTAAATGGATTTCAACTCGATTCATTAACGACATGGTAAAAACTCAATTTAACTAACTTTTAAACGTGTTGGAACTTCTTTTCTCCTCCTACGTATAAATTGTTCTCCCACATGGGCAAAGCTTTAGAAAGTTTGGGCCGTTAAGCCTCTTTTTTTCTTGGATGAGAGCTTCCTGATGGTTTCTGCTAATTTCACGTTAAAACTAAGATAAAAAGAGAGAGAAACACGTATTGCAGTAAAAAAGAGGAAAAACCCTATATTAAACAAAATTGGTTAAGTTTTAACCAAGACAAATGAGTTTTAAATCTGTTTATCTATTTTATTTGTATTTGTTAATGACAATTGTTAGTCATAGATTTTAATTTTAATTTTTTATCCTCTGGTCAGATATGTATTATCGAAGTGGGTTATGAGAATATAACACATTAGAATGTTAAAATTAAAACTATTTACAGTACAATATACCTATACCTTATTGCCCTTCTAATGTGCAAGTATGGGCTAGCAATATCAACGTTAAGGTGGATACACTGCGGTAAAACTTTATTAGGTTTTTTACTATTTTTTTCTTTCAAAATTGCACAGTGGTATATTTGCTTAAGCTCGTATTGAGGCTTTGCACAGAAAACATAAATCATTTCTCTGAAAGATAGTTTTTCAATTCGGGACCCATCGGTGTACCAGATATCTGTTCCTAGTGTCATTGTGTGTTCAGGTTCCTAGTTTTTTCTTGAAAGTATGATTATTTTATACTCTCAGCTTATGTCAAAATCGCACTGTGGTATCATGGATTCCTGAAACATGTTAACTTCCGGGCAAATTTCTGAGATAGAATTCCATATTATACTATGACAACTGTTAAATTAGTTTATATCAAATTCTATTCATAAACCAGACAACTAGAGGCGAAATGAAGCTAGCATAGTTTTGTACTTTAACTTCAAGTATATCTCCAAGTGCGACGTGCATAGCATAGCCTATAGTGTCAGAGGTGGTGTAGTTTTCATTGCCCAAAACAAGCCATGCTTCGAAGGTGCCGATGAGATTTCTTAGCAGTTCCTAGAGATCATTGGCTACCAGATAACACATTCATAGGAGAAGCTTTGTCTCACCATGACTCTAAAGATCCAGTATGCATAGTACCTACTTAAAGTATATTATGGAACTGGTTTATGGGAATATAACACTTTACATTATACATTATTGCCCTTCTTATGTAAAAGTACTTTATGTAAGATGGATACACTTCGGTAAAACTTTCTTTTACGAAGTTAAACGTACTTCTTTTAGGTAGTTTTACATCAGTAAAACCTTCTTTTTATTAGTTTGAGTAGTGCTATTTTTTTAAAATTTTTTATTAGAAGATTCCAACTACATAATTTAATGTTATAAGCAATAAAGATGTAGGTTTTTACAATGAGACGATGTTGACTTGAAGCTAGGAACTGTCCATTAACAGTACTCACAGATACTAGCATGAATTATTACATATATTTAGAAGTTAGACATCGCTCAGTAAATCACGTGGCAACTGCCTCTTTAGACGTTGAAGGGGGGGGGGATTTCCGGGAATGAATGGTAATGACAGGTTGGGGATTAGGGTGTTGGGATATGGAGTCATGGAAGGATACGTATCGAGATATTTTTATATTTAAGATCGTTGTAAAGGGTAAAGTTAGAAACGTAGAAAGGAGCGAGGGCTCTTCTTCTTAGGATTTTGAACTGTAGGGACTGGGTTTGATAGGAGTTGGAACGCTTGGTACAGCCCCAGAGTTTAATACCGTATGACCATATGGGATTACTTATGGTGTTATAAATGAGAAATTTGTTGTGTTTAGATTTATGGTATAAAAGTCTGTGTAAAATTCTGTAGCGTCTGTTGCAGTCTTGTCGTTTAGGTTTTGTGTGGTGTGCCTAGGCAACGACGGTTCAGGTGTAAACCAAGGTAGTGGACGGAACTAGAGTGAGGGATAGGAATTTGGTTTAGGGTTAGTGGTTCACATAGAATATGTCTCAAACTTCCCCACTTCTTGAGCCAAGTTTCCAGAAGGAAGAGGTGTTCCTGAACTTGGTCAGATGCTATTCTAGGTGATATATTAGATGATAAAATACATTTATCATCTGCTAATGATAAATGTATTTTATTTTAGAGGATACTAAAGTGGTGGCAGGATGTTCAGGGATGTCGGAGGTGAGAATGGTATACAGGATTTGTCCTAGCATGCTTCTTGGGGACTGTGGAGTGAAGGGATCGAAAATCTAATTGGTGGTTTGGAAGTGTTTGTAAGAATGCAATTATAGGATTAATTCGTCGTCGGAGAAGTTTTTCTAAGATTTTTCCCATCAGAGGAAGGAGACTGATAGGCTGATAGGAGTTAGGTAAGTGGGAAGGTTTGGAGGGTTTGTGGATCATTATGATTTTGGCGAATCCAAAGTGAAGGAAAGTGGGTTACTCGAAGGACTGAATTGTAGATGGAAGTAATGTAAAGGATTCCCCTTTTGGGGAGATTTTTAAGGATATGGGAGGTGATAAGGTCATAGCCAGGAGCTTTTTTTGGGAACGTGTTTTATAATGTAGGAAATATCGGATGGGTTAAAGGCCTTTGGGGGGAGGAGAAAGTTGAAGAGGCTCAAAAAGATCATGTAATATATAATTTGAATGAGTATGGTCATAGATATCAGGATAGGAAGTAAACTGTTTGGAGAGAAAATGGGCAAAAAGCTCTGCTTTATCGATATCGCTCTTAGCCCAGGATTGATCTAATATTTGGAGAGGTGAAGGAATAATCATTTGTTTAAGGATTTTTCGGGTAGCTTGCCAAAGGGATTTGTCTTTCGTCGTCAAGCTTCTAGTATAGTCTGAGAATTGTTCCGATCTGTATGTTGTCAACGCAGTGGTTAGTTGTCTTGTAAGTCTGTTAAAGGTCAGTTTGTCAGTGGGTAGTCGAGTCCGTTACCATTTTGCCCTAGCTCGTCGTTTCTCGCAAATTATGGTTCGAATAGTCAAAGGTAAGAAATAATTAGTCATCCTGTGTTGTTTGTATGGTCTTGTACTGTCCCATACACATGTTTGTTTTGTCTCAATCAGTGTAAGTACAGCTGCGTATATGTCTTTAGTGGTACTTTAAGGTCCAGTTTGTTCTCTATTAACTGTTGAAACATAGTCCAGTCTACATGTCCATTTATTAGGTAGGTTTTCGAGGGATGGGAGTAGGACAAAGGTCTAGAATCAAAAGAACAGCACTGTGGTCAGAGGAGAGATCGTGAAGGTTCAAAATAGTTTGATGGAGATTGGTGAACGGAGAGGTGACCAAATAATCTAAAAGGTCTGGTAGTTTGTTTGGATCAGAAGGCAATAAGTATAGTCAGAAGGGAAAAGGACTTGGTATCTGGAAGAAAGAATCAGAGGAGGCAGGGAATTTGTGTCACGTGGATTACGGGTTCTGCTTCCACAATGGGGATGTTAAGCATTATAGTCTCCTCCGGCTATAAACCTGGGACCAAAGGATCGGAATAAGGATTCAAAATCTTGATGGGTGACAGGCTTGCTTGGAGGACAATAAACAGAGGAAATTGTGTAGTCAAGTAGAAAGGAATTTAGGGTTATATGGTCGTAGAATGAATAGATTCTGTAGGATTAGAAGGATGCAGAAAGACTCCCCTCCTGTGCAGTGTTATTTGGATGGTCAGTTCTGTACATTTGGTAGTCTCGTATGTGAAAGTGTGAGAGTGTTGTGAAGTGTGTTTAATTTATGAGAGCAATGTCGATCCATTTATCATGAAGGAGAGTGGAGAGTATCAAGTTCTTGTTTATGCTGGGTTACCCTATTAGCCTTCCAGAGAGTCCATTGACAATTTCGCGTTCCAATTTTGGGAAAAAACGGGAAGGACAGATGCTAGTGATGAGAGGGTTTGAAGAATGAAGAGGAGAGGTTCAATAACAGCTTTTAGTTCGGTTAGAAAGAAGTTGAGGGTTGTTTGTAAGGTAGTTGTGTGGTCAGTGGTGTTTGTGGGAGGGGGAATAAAGGCAGGAATACGTCTCTGAGGTAGTGGGTGAGGGGATCCGGCAGCCACAGCGGTCGCATAGCTGGAATGTGGTAGGGGTTGCTGGTTGCTCTCGGGTAGTAAGATTGTGTGCAGTCGACGGTAGAGAAGGGAATTGTGATGAGGTAGTAAGCGTAGAGAAGTTCGTAGCAGGGCCTAGGGGTTTTAAGGGTCTCCTTAGCGGTGATACTGTTGGTCTGTTTGTTATTTCTGTAAGTACGCTGAAGTTTCTTGTGAAGTTCGCACCCTCGATAATTATCTGGATGACTGACCTTACAGTAGTAAAGCTCAGTAAAAATATGTTTGTTATTTTTATCCGAGAATGAACCACGTTAGTTATATTTCTAGGCCTGAATCCTAATGTAGTAGTAGTAGTAATAGTAGTCTAGTACTTCCTACTAGAGCGGGTAGGACGAACCACATGTTCAAACCTTGTAGTTAGGCCATCTTTTAGGCCCTATTTACGCCCCGTGGTGGAGAGTTCCAGCTACTTCACACATCATACATTTGTACATTGTACCGCCGAAGCGAGTATGGTGTGGTCATTAGTAAGCTATATAAGCGTGAGTCAAAGCGTGGGGGAAGAGTGCCCCATAGTGGGTGTCCCTCACCCTGCTCCGTCCTCGAACCATACATACAAATCAGAGTATCATGACACGGGATCGAACCCACGATTTCGAGTCGCCTCGACTTATTGATAGCTGAGCGAGCGCCTTAAGACCCTCGGCCACGCAGGCTCCCCCTAATTTATTAAGTTCCTCTCTTATAATATCGGTGGAAGTAGTTGGGTGAAGGTGGCGGATTACCACTCTTTAAGCCTTCTCTTCCTTGAAGTGATAAGTATGATATTCGATGTTTTTAGATTTTACATGACGTACAAGGGTTTTATATCCCTCAATTTAACTTGCTTGGATCAATAAATCAGATGACCTTGCCTTACAATTGAAGGTTACCGCTCCAATGACATTTTTAAGGCCATTTATAAAGCTTGTAAAATCAATATTACATTTTTGACAAATATTGGTGGAGGTCTAATATAACCGAACTGGAGTCATTGACTTCTTGTTCCGGTTGTAAAACACCAAACGGATTTACCGTGGTATAGTTAGACCCCGTCGAAATATTTCTCGGAATATCATTAGGCATTCGAATTGTACCTTATGAGAGCGGTGAGGATGGTGCAGGGGGTGCGGGTAGATCGCCGGTGATCGAATGCTATTTACGAATAAATTTCACAAGACTAGTCATTTTGACAAAATTATATTATGATTTATTTCATTATTTGATTGGTTTAAGTTAAAAAAAGTTTAAATTTAAGATATAGATATGAAGGTGCTCGTCGGTTAAAAGTTTGTGAAATAAATCCCCCCCCCCCCATTCAAAAATATATACCTGGTTTGGCACATAGCTTCCTCGCATCCTATTACGAATTTATTGGTGTTATGCTTTTACAGCCCAATATTGTCTAATTTATTTAAATGTCCCCCGTTTTTTAAATGTTTAAAAATGTTTTTGATTTTTCACATGAATTAAAGTACCAATTTAGTAAAAGTTAAAGAGAAATTAATCTTGTTTCATGCGAGCTACTTGCGTTAAATCATCCAAAGTTCATAAAAAGAAAATGAGTACTTTTGAAAATATAGGTCATAGGTATACATAAATATATGTTAGTGCGATTGTTGAAGAGGATAAAATGGGCGCAGATGGTTGAAACGTATGTTGGCCCAACAATGGACTAATTATTGCCAACCATCTGAATTTCATTAAAGTTAGACGACTGTTTTTTTACATATGTGGGTTTGACTGACCGACAGACTGACACAGAACGAAAAAGTTTCCTTATGTCTGAAAAGGATTTCTGTCTTCTAATTTTTGAAATCGGAGACTTAAAAAAATGTTCATTCTTCAGAACGATCACATTGCTTCCACAACCTTCGGTAACCTCGGAAGCAAAAACTGTTTCGAATCACATTAATACAGTTTTAAAGGTGTCAATAAGCCTTTCTTCTTGACATCAATGCAAGTAATTCGTTGTGTTTGTAATGAACAAAGGCTTGTATGATTAAAACAAAAGGGTTCGTCATGGTTTTAGGCAAGATTAAATAGAAAACAAACGAGGAGCTAAGTGAAGTGCGACTATGCAAATTAGACAGTGATAAAACATAATATTCGAGTTGGAACAGTTTCTTTAAGGGATTCCAATAGGGTGACAACCAAGAGAACGGTTTTCTCCAAACCATGTGACAAACGTCAAGCTTATCAGATAGGGTACTTGACTGTAGTGTGGGACAGGGGAGACTGATTATGTAGATCTGACGTGGGATACTTGGTGGTGTGAGTGAGATTTTTGCAATGCAAATTAAAACGATTTGGTTATGCATGGGTGGAGTCCATAGTTGGCAAAGGGTTGAGAATGGTGTCGGCCCTTCTCCAGGTTCCATCCCACCTGCTTGGCTGGGTCAACATTATCTCCACACAAATTCACCGGAGATATCCCTCCCCCTTTCCCAGCCTTCGTAGACGCCGACAAGATGTACTTAAGATGTTCCTCGAGTCTTAACCTTCAAGAAATAACGATAGCTTTCGAAAATATAACTAGAAATTCATAATGTGGCCGCAAAATCTACATTATAATTTGAAATATCGTATTCGAAAGAGCTATTTGTAGATAAATACTAATTAATTTTGACAGTATGAGATGGGAAATGACCTCATATATTTAAATAAAGAGCAAAACAAGGGAAATTTGTCTGCTGGAGGCGAAGACTAAATACTGGTTCAACTTTTGTAAATGGTACGTGACAGTGATTTTGCTTCCGAGCTTACCGTAGGCAACGCAAGTGTATGTTATCGTTCTAAGGAAAGAACGTTTTTTATGTCTCAGATTTAAAAATTTCCAAGACAGATATCTGTCTCAGGGATAAGGGAACATTTTTGGTTCCGTGTCTGTCTGTCGCTCAACTATTGCGAACCTGCATATCTTAAAACTTCTCATCCGATTTTAATGAATATTGGATGATAGATCATAACTAGCCCATTGTTGGTCCCATTTACGTTTGAACCTTTTGTGTCTCTTTCATAGGCGCACAAACATACATTTGTGTACACCTATATCTTGTAAAGTAATCATCTGATTTTGTGAAATTTAAATGATTTGTCGAAAGTAGCCCGCAGATAGCCTCAGATTAATTTCATCCGACTGCGCTCTTTAAGTTTTGCTGAATTGATACTTTAATTCATGTAAAAAATCAAAACAATTTGAAATATTAAAAAAAAAACGGGATAAATTAAATAAATTTGACAATAATAGGTCGAAAAAGCATAAAATCATTAAAGTATACAAAATAAGTAGCGATGATGCTATGTGCCACACAAAATGGCAGTCTATTTTTCTAATTGCCACAACAAGAAAAATAGACTGCCAATTAGTGAGGCACATAGCTTCCTCGCACCCTATCATGAACTTCATTGTTATATTAACATAAAAATTATTGTTATATTACTTTATTGTTATAATGTTTATTGTGTAAAAACTATTAATAGTTTTAGCGATATTTAACACTTTACAGCGGTGTCGCTGTTGGTTTTACTAAAAAGTTGTAAAAGTGTTGAAATAAATGTTTGTCTCATTGAATAGATGAAGTTAGATTTTTTCTCTGACCTAAAATTCCAATTTTAAATTTGAAGTTCACGTTTACGCTAGCGTTGCACGTGAACGCTTGGACGGATAACGTTGTTGAACGAACTCGTCCTGGGCATTGGTAAAATGAACATGTCTACCAAATTTCATCAAAATCGGTCGACATTTACTCAAGTTATCGTCACTGGTTTCATAATTCGCGGACACAGACAGACAGACAGACACGAGACCAAAAATGTTCCCTAATATCTGAAACGGATTTCTGTCTTGGAATTTTTAAAATCAGAGACATAAACTTTTTTCGTTCTCAAAAGTGAACACAATGTTTCCGTTAACTTTCGGTAAGCTCGGAAGCAAAATCGTTCTAACTAAAAAAGTAGTATTCTATGTATTTTATGCAAATTCTGATCCATAACAATAAGTAAAATCCTTAATAATCTTAACAAGATGTTTTTATGAAATGAAACGTAAAAGGTCTATTTTTAATATATTATCCAGAAAATCCTTTCTATAGAGTTAATACCTTTTTCTTATTTACGATGGAGGCTTGGGACCTCTGGCAAAAGATTTACGATATAAAAGTGAAAGATTAATTACTTTGACCTCTTTCTGTTGAAGGTTATAATTTATTTATCGAAATTCTTGCTCCCAAAATTCAACCTAGAAGTTAAAACAAAAAAGTAATTTAAAAAGAAAGAAAAATCTTGTTTCTTAATTAGATGATTTCCTCGGGCAAGAATTAAAATCTTAGCATCATAGTTTCAATGAGGCATATTAATCTTTATAAAAATTGTTGTTGAAACCTTTTCAATGGTTAATATAAACATTGCCTAGTAAATGTATTGGTTCTCTCTCTCTCTCTCTCTCTCTCTCTCTCTCTCTCTCTCTCTCTCTCTCTCTCTCTCTCTCTAAAATGTAACAAATAATACAATTAGGCTTAGCGTGGAATTAAATAAAGATGCAAATGAGGAGGGTTTTAAAGAAGTGGGATATAATTTTCATTCATTTTTCTCTTTTGGACTGAAATTATTTCATAAATTTAGTTTAAAATCTTATCAAAGTATTGTATTTTCGTTATTTCCTTAACATTACTATTTCATATTTTAGATTGTATTATCTGTTTAGAAATAGTTTAAGATTCGATGGAAATAATAGTTATAAGAAATTCCATTGCGTTTTGTTAACAAGAAAATAAACATTTTAAAATTATAAATAACTTTGAAGATAAAGGTACATATCATTTTGTTTGTTAATTTTTGTAGAGAGGTTTATTTGTTTTAAGGCCTTTTACTATGACTTCCTCCTTCTTATGTTGTGGTCTATAAGGATCCGGCACTATAAGAAGGTTGGTCACTTACGTTTTTTAGTATAAGTTCACATTTCTATTCTTTTGAATTCCTTCCTTTTCTAGACCGTCTACTTATGGAAAAGTAAAGTCTACTGTTACAATCCTTGCGTTAAAGTCCGGATCTATTGATCCAAGAAATTACACAAAGTTGATGTATCAAAAACTTGACAAATAACCGTTGTTCTTGTAGAGTTATTTAAAAATGTCATAGGAAACATACTTATTAAAGTACTTAAAAAGTATTATAAATGTTGGAGTCCACACTGACTTGTAACTTTAGGAAAGATAATGACAAACAATAAACTATATTTAGTTACCAATATTTTGTGAGAAACAGTAAGAACTTTCCGAACACACTGCACTGTTTGAAGGAGTAATTGTTTATTTTTTATTAGAACAAGTAATCTAAGTATTTGGCTTGTTACCGTCTAAGAAAAATTCCAACCTCTTTACATACGTATTGAACCTTTATGAGCGACAATTATTTTGTAGCCCAATGGGCGCAGAACCTGTGTTAGGTAAATGGATAAGCATCCATCGATTGTTGGGGCCGTACAATAGGACTGAAGCTGACACTGTATCTTAGTATCACATCTCTACAATAGCTGTAATGACCCCTCTAGTCAACCTAAAGATCCTCTTGGTTGTTGCCATGGGTTATTATTATTATTGTTAATAAATGCCCAGGGAAAGAATATAATATTATAATACGTTAACTAAAGTCTATAACCATTTAATTGAAAAACATTGATTGGTTCTCTTTCACAGCGATAAGGGAAATTGAAGCTGGTTGAGGGAAACAGGTAAAGAAGAGTTCGGATAGAATGACACTTCTCAGAGTTTAATTTAATCCACTTCCTTTTGGACTGGATCCAAAAGAAAGAAGAGGTGTTAGAGGAAGTTTAAATTGTAAAGAGGCTAATTGTGTCATCCACATAGAAGCTTTACCTCCGCAAGTCTCATTTATCGATTTCTAGAGACGTGGAAAGATATACTTAACTTACTTTGATATAGTATACAAGCCACATCCCACCGATACAAAAATGTCCATTATACTGACATATCTATGTGTATAGAATTGAATTTCAGCCAAATCGGTTGACACTTAGGTCCGATTTTCTAAAAAAAAAAACTACAAAAATTATGTATATATGTGATTTTTTCGTTAATAATTCATTTTACTGCGCTTTTGTAATGTAAAGGCATTAATGTTCACTAATAATGTGCTTAATTAAAATAATAAATCAAAAAAGTATTATTTTCTAATTAAATGCATCAAGTACATATACACAATCAACCACCAAATGCCGCAGGTAACACTTATTTAATTTAACTCCCAGCTCATTTATGGATGATGTTAGTGGCAAAAATGTATATTTAAGTTTATTTTCGAAACTTGTGTCATAAAAAACACAAATAATAATTTAAAATTATAACTGTTATGTATAAGGGGGCTCGGACCCCCCCCCCCCCCTTTAACTTCCTTTTGCATTTACAATAAAAAATATATTAACAAATTATTAATGATCATAAAATTGCTCTATAAAAATTTAATATATACAAAAAAGATCGTACTTACTCAAGCTAATCTTGGGAAATTTATTATTAGGATTTAGTGAATCTATACCAAATGGATTTACCGTTCAGAAACAGGTATCCATAGATACGGATTTACTACAAATGATGATGTTAAGGGATTAATATGCTTTGATAATAGTTTTAAAAAATATAGTTTTCCAAGTAAGAAGCAAATAAGGGTTTCCCTAAGGACAAGAGGAGGACTGAAAAAGGGGCAGGATTAATATCATTATGTTAAGTCAGTGTGCCTTTTACAGCAGATGTGAACAGATCTTACCTTTTTGTATCCTTCTTGTCTATTAAGTCTCCTTACTTGATAGTTCAACAATTTAAAAATGTTTAAATTGATTGTTTTTTGGTTATTAGAGAACTAAGACAAAAGGATATATCTTAAAAGGATCGAAGCTACACAAGACTTTGACTAAAGAAGAAAACGTATTTTTGTTCAAGAGCAAGGTTTTCAATACATTGGCTGTCTCTCCTTTAAGTGGATCTGCAGAAAGTATTGTTTTGTCAATTTTTAAGTTGTTACATGAAAAAAATATTGACATCTCCAAGTTGATCACATTCAACTTGGAGATGTCAATCTTTGAGGTTAGTAATATGACCAACTTAAACACTGGAGTTAGACGAGGAGTAATAGACTGGCAGAATGTCGATTGGGTAAACCATTACAATGATCTATTTGCCAGTTACATTGTAATAAATTACCACGACGGCACCTGATTGAACATTTAGACGAAAAAACAAGATGACCATATACTACTTCCGGGCATATTGGAAAAGAATTGTTAAACTGCGAAAGCATGATGAATTTGAGTCAATCAAGACACCTCAAAATATAGATAACCCTTCGTAAAAGTAGTGACCAAAAATAATTGCTAGAGATGTCATTGGCTGTACCTAAAGAATTTTGCTTCGCAGACACAAAAAAACAGAAACCCTGGGAAAATGGCCCATAATCGATGGTTGACTACTGTCAATCGCCTTTCGGCTGTACATATCTGAAAATCGTATCTACAAAAAGTATATGGGCCATCTTGGTTTACCATTAAACAGCGAAATTCAATAAGTGATGGCCCAAAGAATCATATAGATTAAAAACTTAGAGTAGATATACCTGGATCATGATTTAAAACAACTCATCGACCCAGTTATACAAAGGAATGCTTACTTTGCTCACCCGAAAACCTTATACTGGCAATGATATCTGATGACTGATGACGATGAAGGCATTAGAAAACTCGGCTGGACGAGAATACTTGCTGCAAGAAAGAAATCTATTGAAATTAAAGAAGTAAGACAATTTTAAGGTTCCAGGGATACTGGATCCTGCAGACATGATACTTTACAGACTGAGTACATCGGCATGATTGACTGGAACAAAATCAGGATTACTGAACCACCCTTGACAAAACATCTCACTGATAAAGAGATTACAGGAACAGATATTATATTAAAATTTAGCAATCCAAGTCACACTCAAGTTTTAGAACAATGAGTTAAACTAGTGACTCAAGCGTTATATCTGTGTATTAAGAAGAAGATAGATATTATTATATTCTTCAAAAATAAGTCGACATAATATGCCAGTGTTTCAAACTAAAAAAGGTTTTTCAAATATAATTGTGTAATTATATTTGTATTAAATAAGAAAAGTTAAAAATAACTCGCAGTACTCAAAACAATTATTAAATTGTAATTTTATAAATATAATACATTTGAACTTAAATTTCCTTCGTTTTTAACCTTTTTTGTACTTTTATAGCCATAAATACATTATAATGTTTGTAAATTAATTAAATTTTAATAAAGCAATTTTATGATCATTAATAATTCGTAAAATTTTTTTTTTTTTATTTACGAACTGCAAAAGGGAGTTAGAGGGGGAGGGGGTCCGAGCCCCCTTTTACATAACACTTATAATTTTAAATTTTTATTTGTGTTTTTTATGACACAAGTTTCGAAAATAAACTGAAATATACATTTTTGCCACTAACAACTCCATAAATGAGCTGGGAGTTAAATTAAGTAAGTGTTGCCTGCTGCATTTGGTGGTTAATTCTGTATATATGTACTTGATGCATTTAATTAGAAAAAAATAATTTTTAGATTTATCATTTTAATTAGGCACATTATTAGTTAACATTAATGCCTATATATTTCGAAAGCGCAGTAAAATAAATTATGAACGGAAAAATCGCATATATACATAATTTTTTTAGTTTTTTTTAGAAAATTGGAAACTTCAAGGCCCCGTCGGGAGACCTAAGTGTCAACCGATTTGGCTGAAATTTGGCCCACGGTGTCCTCTCATGGGTACACAAGTTTCGTCATCTGTACACCACTAATTATAACTTGATTTTGACTTATATTTCTTTTTGATTTACTTCCGAATTCTTGATTGCTTTTTATCGCGTTTATACGTTATTTATTTACTTATTATTGTCACCTATTAATTTCTGTCCTTCCTTGGCTTTTTTTTGTTTCATTCTGAAAAAAGAAAATTGAACTTTTGTCTGTATATTTGTCAGGTTTATCTAATATTTAGTATTTTTTTTTTTACGTTTTTATAAGAAAAATTACTTTAATGTCTGTATGTTTGACAGTTAGTATAGCATATAACGATTTATAATAATAATAATAATAATAATAATAATAATAATAATTATAATAATATTAATAGTCCAGAAGATAGCGTGAAAAAAATCCTACCGCGGGTTTCCGCAAGCCAAGCGAATTTCCATTGGAAATTTGTAGTTCAATGTTGTGCAGTTTAAACTTCCTTCATAACTACAACAATTGTGTGGATTATTCTAAGTTAAAAAAATTTAAAAGAAATATTTTAGTTAGATTAGGGTTTTTATAATTTTAATGCTTAGTTAAACATAACAGTAGTAGTTCCAAAGAGGTTTAAACTGCACAACATTGAACTTCAAATTTCCAATAAAAATTCGCTTGGCTTGCGGAAACCCGCGGTAGGATTATTTTAAATCTTTGGTGATTCATCAGGAGGGGGTTGATGACGTCATAAAGATCCCATTTTCAATAGGGATCCTCATCTCAACGAGCTTGATTTTTCGGTGCAAGTTTTATTTTGATATGTCAATTCGTTCGAGAGATATCGTGCTTACAAGAAATCCACAAGAAATTGTTGTTATTACTATTATTACTTTTATTAAATTATTATTCGAATCGCTATGGTAACTCATTTTTAGGATTCAGGACCCTAAAAAACATAAGAAGCGATACCTCACTTGAATTTTTGTATTTTATTTATCTTTGGTGACTCATCAGGAGGGGTTAATGACGTCATAAAGATCCCATTTTACATGGGGATCCTCATCTCAACGAGCTTGATTTTTCGGTGCAAGTTTTATTTTGATACCTCAATTCGTTCGAGAGATATCGTGCTCACAAGAAATCCGCTAGAAATACATATATATATATATATATATATATATATATATATATATATATATATATATATATATATATATATATATATATATATATATACATATATACATATATATATATATATATATATATATATATATATATATATATATATATATATATATATATATATATATATATATATATATATATATATATATCTTCCTACCATTATGACGTCCATACATTAGGGATTTACCATCAATATGACGTCCGGGACAATATGAACTCCGTATACCGGACGTCACTTTACAACCCGAGTTAATTTCGTTCTAAAAGCTTCAAATAAGCTATGTTTGAAATCTGAGAGGGAAGTAATAATGGTCGAAAATTGAAAAAAAGTGTATATTTTTAGTTTCACTTATTTCCTTTAGGAGCGGTAGTGCAGTGGATGTATATCTAGAAATGTATATATTTGTACAGTCGAAGGATAATCGGAACTCCGCAGATCAGGCAACAATGCAAGGTTTTGCCGCCCAATACCCCACCTCCAACATTCAAACCCTTTACGCTTGTATCTCTGATAAGGTGTGAGTGAATCAACCTTCTAGACTTTTTTTTCTTGCCAGTTCTATTCTAATAGTCCAGTCATTTGGTAGTTTGGACAGAAAAAAATTGCTGAAGAATTTTTCTTGACGGATCTTTACGTTTTTGAGGTGCTGAATCTGAAAATCTCATTATTGACTAGATTCGGATTTGGCTTCACCATAAAAAAATGGCGAAAATCATAAAATATCGGAAGTTTTTTTAGTTTTTCGCTTATAACTCCGAAACAACGCATCCTAGAGAAAAATCCCTTTGATAAAAAAAAAACTGATAAAATTTCCTAAACCACTAAAACCAGCTTTTTGGCTTTATTCGTTCTTCAACCAAAAGTAAAGACATTCAACATTCTTCGACCAAAAGTAAAGTTACCACTTTTTGGAAATTTCGAAAAAAATATTATTTTATTTTTTATCCACAAAATACGGGTTTTTTTCATAATTATGGTCTTTTCGATGTATTTATATGGTTGTAGTCCGTTTCAGTGGCAAAAAAATACTTTATCAGAAGTTTGTTTATGTGTTTTGAGAATATCAGACCCAGACCCATAGGATAGTTCAAAGTAAGCTTTTTAGCATTTTAAAAAACACCATCAATAGGGTACTACTTAAACAATAAAGTGTGGCCTACGAACCCTCGCTGTGTGCTGACTAGCACACACTTGACCTGTTTATTTTATATTTGTAAGGTTTATTTTGTAAAAATTGTATATTCCCTTTGAACCAATGATACTCATTTATAGAGCTCGTATTTTTATATTTTGCACATTTTACTATTAAATTCATACGTTTGTGCATTAGATGCAATACTATACATTTCTTTACATAGATGGTGATTTTATTTCGTTTTAAGCTTCTGCACAAAGTAAAAAAAGAAACCTAATATAACGGCTCTGGCTCTGTCTGTGCGTAGCTTGTTTCTATTAATAAACTACTATAGCTAGGAACAGAAAATTCGGCACTCTGGTGCATCTCGGCATTTGTGTCAACTGGACCCTTTTTCGATTTTTTACACTTAATACCTACTTAATATTTTCAAGATGGCGGCCAATAAGGCGGGTGACTAAAAAAAATGTTTTAGACACCATATGACATGTTATATATCAAATTTCTAAAACATTTTTTT
This sequence comes from Gerris lacustris, assembly GCA_951217055.1. Lineage (NCBI taxonomy): Eukaryota > Metazoa > Arthropoda > Insecta > Hemiptera > Gerridae > Gerris > Gerris lacustris. Next base: position 64,711,696 of record OX578276.1, on the reverse strand, counting down.
TTAGTCACCCGCCTTATTGGCCGCCATCTTGAAAATATTAAGTGTAATAATCGAAAAAGTGTCCAGTTGACACAAATGCCGAGATGCACCTGAGTGCCGAATTTTTCGTTCCTATATAGTAGTTTATTAATAGAAACAAGCTACGCATAGACAGAGCTAGAGCCGTTATATTAGGTTTCTTTTTGTACTTTGTGCAGAAGCTAAAAACGAAATAAAATCACCATCTATGTAAAGAAATGTATAGTATTGCATCTAAGGTACAAACAAACATATGCATTTAATAGTAAAATGTGCAAAATATAAAAATACGAGCTCTATAAATGAGTATCATTGGCCCACAGGACAATCTTAAATTTTTACAAAATAAACCTTACAAATATAAAATAAACAGTGTGTGCAATTCAGCACACAGCGAGGGTCCGTAGGCCACACTGCATTGTTTAAATACTTTTTTTTTTTTTTTTTTTTATGAACATTCATTTTAGTTAATACGTATGTTATTATCTTACTAGGCATCGCGTGGCTATATCATTGAAGCGAGCGTATGGTAATAAATATGAATTGAATATTGAAAATATGAGAAAGTAAAAATAGATAATCATGAATCATGATGAGTTGATAGATATAGGGTATGATAGTAGTTCAGCGGCTAGTACTAAGGGAACAACCCTGCATTCTTACTATTCCTCTTTTAACGTTTAGGTCCGCTTAAATAGTTTTAACGATCTTTATTAATTCATAGCGGTGTCGCTGTTGGTTTTACTGAAAAATGTTATTTGGAAAAAAATGTTTGTCTCATCGAATATATGACGATAGAATCTTTTCCTGTCCTGAAATTCCAATTTTAATTTTAAAGCGCACGTTTACGCGAGCGTGGCGCGCGAACGCTTGGGCAGACAAAGTTGTCCAACGAACTCGTCCTGAGCATTGGTAAAATAAACGTGTGTACCAAATTTAATCGAAATCGGTCAATTTTAACTCAAGTTATCGTCCTACGTTTCAGATACAGAATATTTCGTTGAATGTAGGAAGCTCGCTACGCTCGCTTCAATTAATGTAACATAGTAATTAACTATGTTATATTAATAAAGATGATATGTTAGCAGTTTCATTTTTCCGCCGCCCTTAGATAAAATGTATGCAACAAGGCAGCAAAGGAAACATTCTGCCTCATTTATTCATTGCCTGCCTCGGCTTCGCCTCGGCAGTCAAGTCGGTTAATTATCATAGCCTGTCCTCGCCTTCGGCTCGGAGTCTAATCTAATCACCCGTCAGTAAAATTCCATTTTGCTGCCTAGTTATATAAATAACTATAACTTAATCGTACAGAAGCCGGCGATTTGTCTGTGTCTAACGTTTACGTGTCCGACGATAACCTGAGTAAAAGTTGACCGATTTGGTTGAAATTTGGTATACATGATCCTTTTCCTAATACTCGGGCTAATTTCGTAAACGTGAGCTTCAAATTTAAAATTGGAATTTCAGGACGGGAAAACATTCTATCATCACCTATTCGATGAGACAAACATTTTTTACAAATAAATTTTTTTAGTAAAACCAACAACGGCACCGCTATGAATTAATAAAGATCGCTAAAACTTTTAAGTGGTCTAAACGTAAATAGAGGAAACAACCTTTTTACCGATATCTTACGTTCTAAGGTAACGATTTTAATAAAACTTCATATACACCATCTAAATCTCAATGGAAACAGGCATGCAAAATTTCAACTTGATACATACAGTAGTTTTTGCGCATCGAAGTGATACAATTTATATAATACATATTTGAAGTGGAATGGCCGGGACGTGTAGAAGAGTTAAGGAATAGTAGAATAACCCTTCTCCCCCACTGCACGACTCTATTACTTGCATATTCTTATAATATCAACTCATCATGATTAACTTCATCAAGCCATCAATGATAGAGCCACGCGATGCCTAGTAATATTATTATTTGAGTACAAATAGTAGTAGTAATATAAAATCTGGGAAGATTGTGACGAAAAGTAAAATTTGATTACGAGTTTTGTAGAGATCTTATCTAATCTGATGTAAATATGAATTAGCTTTACTTGATAAGGAAATGTGTTCCTCAAACTTAACTAGTCATATCTACATACATCTCTGTCGATTGACTTTGCTTATTGCTTATATTATGTATTTCGCTTTCTCTTTTAGGAGTGATTGAACAAAGGGGAAATTAATAATTTATTTAAAATGATTTATTTATTAGCCTAATTAATAAAATAATTAAATATTACAAGCATCAATTTAACGGTACTATATATTGGATTTAAATGTTTATTGCACTGTCATAAACACATAATAATTATAATTATATACCCGGTATTTGCAAAAATACCGGCCTTTTTCTTAAGGTTATAATAAAAATGAATTACTTAATATTAACCCTAGAGCGCTAACCATCCTTATGACGAACCTCTTATGCTTATGACTAACCTTGAGTCATATTGACTCCCTAATCTATTATACCTAGTTTTGTTAAATATAAAGGCCTAATATGTATAATATTTCTTTAACACGTTTTAGTGCTAGTTGATGGGACACGGGTGCTTTGTTTGCCATAAAAAAAACATTTTTTCCTTTTAATTCCGGGTTTTCAATCTAGACTACTATTATATATCCGGTATTGTTATCTACCGTAGTGGTTTTATTTACTTTTTTTATGTAGCTTTTTTCTTTCCTTTCCTTTGGTTTCTCTATTTCGTAAATTGTTTCAATTAGTTTATCATTTTCCTCATCATTGCTGATGGGATTAAAAAAGGCATTTTCTATTTTCAAATCAGGGTCCAAATGAAACAATAACACTTATTAGATTGGGCTGTTAATACTATTCTGCGTCAAAATGACCTACAAACATTTTTTTTTGTAAGACTAAACAGGAGTCAAAATGACTCCGTGACTGCAGAAAAACAAACGATATGTCCTCTTTAGAATCTGAATGTGGAACTGATAGAAGTGTAGAAGGGTCATTCAAGGATGGGAGATAGCATAGCTGAGATGTGAGAGTTCTGCGCTTTACAGACACCGTGCATTCGTAGTTAAAAAAAAATGGGAGTAATTTTGACTCCAGGTTAGCGTTCTAGGGTTAAACAAATTCTCAATATGTTGTGTAAAAGTAATAATGTGAACTTCACAAATTAGTATAAAAAAAACCGCCCCTTACACCGAGTGTTAATGGAAGAAAACGGGAACATGATTTATTCACTTATATATTTGGGCAGTGTTATTGATTTATTTTTTAATTAAAGTTATGTGATCGTTCTGAAGAACGAACATTTTTATGTCACCAATTTCGATTTCAAAAATTCCAATACAGAAATCCGTTGCACTCACCAGGAATCATTTCTGGTTCGAGTTTGTCCGTCAGTCTGTCCAGTGGCGCACCCAGGGGGGGCACGGGGGGCACGTGCCCCCCCCCCAAAGCCAGACCTAAAATTTAAGTATGCAATTCCGCAGCACGTGTTAAAGTAATAGTGTTGTGATAGTCACGACATTTTTTGGGGGGTAAAAAATACGTGCCCCCCCCCCCCCCCCCCCTATTATACTATCAGCTAATTTCTGTTAAACTCAAAACATTTGGCGTACGTATTTTTTTTTTCTTCTTTTTTCTTTTATTTATTTATTTTTTTTAACTAAAATATTTTTAAAATGTACCAATTTATTTTTCTGGCTGCTAAAATAAAACATTAATCTATTATATAATGTACAACTTTTAATAATAAAATATTAGTAAATATATAATTTTGTTTAAATAAAATACCCCGGTCTTCATGTCATCATTCTATATTCGTGTATACATCGTGTATACATCTCTATATTCGTGAATTATCTCACCTCTGTCCTCTTGTCCGCTGTGTATGTTCCTATAATAACCTTCCTATTAATTTACCCGTCCTCCCCTCTCCTAGATCCCTTAAAAGTACTCTCTGCATGATTATGAAATCATAGAAATATTGCATGTCATTTTAACTTTATTTAATTAATTTTAGGAATCTTTATTTAATTTATTTATTTAGGAATTTAAGTAATTTGTAAACATTGTACTCTGTTATTCTATTCATTGTTACCCTGCTATTTTGTCATTGTTACTTATTTTTTCTTCTTGTTATTAGCTTGCTTTATTACGTTTTATTCACTACTTGTTACTCATACTACTTTCACTTTTTATCATTCACTATATTTTATCTATGTATTTTAATTTTATTTGATGTAATTTACTTTCCGAGTTACCACTTGTGGCTTTGCTGTTTGGCAACTCGATGTTATATAATAAACAATAATAATGTCCCGTTCATAAAAAACTTAAATTTATTTGTATATAATAACATTTTAGATGCTCTTAGAATAGGCTAAAAAGACGTTTTTAAGTAATGTAAACTATAAAAATTTTCCCGGGGGAGGACCCCCGGACCCCCCTAAAAGAGGGCCCGGCCCCCCTTCAATATTAGCTGGATCCGCCCTTGGTATGAAGTAATTTAAGAACAAAGAAAACCAAACTGGTTAATTGTCTGTGATTATGCTAAGCCCACATTACATCCCCCCCCCCCTCTTATTTTTTTTTAATCTGTGCCCCTCCCAAAAATAAATCCTGGGTGCGCCACTGAGTCTGTCCACAATTTTATCATTCATATACATATAAAATAATTTTTACCTCCAGCGGGGAGAAAAAGTGATCTTTCCTCCTTAGTTTATAGGGAGGGAAGTTACTCATTGCACTCGGTCGGGTTAAACAGGGAGTATTGAAAAATAAGTAAGGGAGTAATCATGAAAGTTCATGATTCCCTCCAGTGTTGCCCTAGATAAAGCACAAGTAAATTTGGTTGGTGTTAATACACATTTCATTTACTAACTTTTGTTTAATGTCGAAATCTATAATGTCATCTTCACACATGTCATGTAACCTCCACAACGGTTGCCATAGTGATTCATCAGTAAAAGAAACAAACAAGTTAAAAGTGGAAACATCATTTTTTCTAAATGTAGATTAACTAATCCATATTTAAATACATCAGTTGTCAGCACCATTCAATATACACGACTCAGCTTCCAGCTGATTCTCCCATTTAATTTTAGCATTGAAATTAAAATAATTATTATCTATAATTTAATTTTAACGTGATTAAACTTATTTAGAGAATTGTTAATATTATATCTAACTATATTTTTTGTTAAATAACGTAATTTAAAATTAAAATCTATCCATATTTTTTCTTTCTTCTGGAGGTAAAATCTTGTACGTACCTTGGGAGTAAAAATCACTTGCACCCTCGCGATAATTAACTTAAAAATTCCAAGACAGAAATCCGTTTCAGACATCAGGGAACATTTTTGGTCTCGTGTCTGTCCGCGAATTATGAAACGAGTGACGATAACTTGAGTAAATGTCGACCGATTTTGATGAAATTTGGTAGACATGTTCATTTTACCAATGCCCAGGACGGGTTCGGTGGACAACGTTATCCGTCCAAGCGTTCACGAGCAACGCTCGCGTAAACGTGCAGTTCAAATTTAAAATTGGAATTTTAGGTCGGGAAAAAATTTAACTTCATCTATTCAATGAGACAAACATTTTTTACAAATGCATTTTGTTAGTAAAACCAACAGCGACACCGCTATGAAGTGATAAAGATCGCTAAAACTATTAATAGTTTTTACACAATAAACAAATATAACAATAATTTTAAACATTAACAAACATAATAAACATTAACATTAACATTAACATAATTAAACATTAACATTTAACAGATTTTAATGTTAATATAACAATAAAGTACATGATAGGATGCGAGGAAGCTATGTGCCACACTGATTGGCAGTATATTTTTTTATATTTTAATTAAGTTTTGATAAATTTACCCCTAATAGAAATGGATAGAGTATAACACTATTTAAAACTGATGGCGGTGTAAATACCGCCACGCGAGTGTACATGTGTACAAGAATGTGCTCGAAGAGTTTTAAGTTCCTGTGCTCGAAGGTTAAGTATATAACGGCTGGACTATTATAGCAAATACAAATGAATTAAGATTTGGCAACACCGCTGGACGTCTTATTGGTGCAGTTTACTAAAAGTATATACAGTTGGACGTGATATTAACTTATCAGTGGACAGAATATACATATAGTGCCACATCGGCGGTAATTTAAAAAGTTGTCATAATGGTGTAGAAATATAAGCGGAGTTATGAGAAAATGTATATTGCTAATAAACATATATATTAATATTTTTTGCGATCAAAACTCTATATTAACCCGCAGTACCTTATAATTAAAAGTAAATTATCAAAAATATTGTTATTTCATGGGGACGCCAAAATGTATGGTTTGTAAAAAGACGTCTCAATACACAAAAATGTATATATATATATATATCTATATATATAAAAGTCAACGTATGTGTGTGTGTGTGTGTGTGTGTGTGTGTGTGTTTGTTCTTTATACAAATCTACAATTTTAGTCCAATCTCGATGAAAATTTGCACACTTGACCTTCAAAGCAAGGAAACAATCAAGGTCTACATGAATTTTCGAAATTTCAATTTTGGTACACAGGGGTACGGGGTACAAGTAATAAATACGGGGTCAAAGTAATGAATACCCTTCATGATGCATATCGTTGAAAAGCTCTTTAAGGGTACAGTAATTGTTGTTATGTACACTTTTGTCATATTTTCATTTAGGAGGGGGGTAAAATAGAAAAATATAGCTATATCTTATTTGTTCTTTATACAAATCTACAGTTTTAGTCCGATCTCGATGAAACTTTGCACACATGACCTTTAAAGCAAGGGGAAAATCAAGGTCTACATGAATTTTCGAAATTTAAATTTTTGTACACAGGGGTACGGGGTACAAGTAATGAATACGGGATCAAAATAATGAATACCCTTCGTGATGCATATCGTTGAAAAGCTCTTTAAGGGTACAGTAATTGTTGTTATGTATAGTTTTGTCATATTTTCATTTAGGAGGGGGGTAAAATGGAAAATATAACTATACCTATATATAAAAAGAAGAGTATCTATATAAGAGAATGTCTTTTATACAAATCTACAGTTTTATCCCAATTTGATGAATATTTACACTCTTTTTCTTCCAAACAAGGTGAAGGTCACTGCCTACATGATTTTCCGAAATTAAAATTTTGGTACACAGAGGTTCGGGGTACAAATGTCAAAGGAATGGATACCCTTCATGATGCATATCGTTGAAAAGCTCATTAAGAGTACATTAATTGTTGTTAAGTACGTTTTTGTCATATTTTTATTTAGGAGGGGGGTAAAATGGAAATGTATATCTATATCTATAAAAGTCAACGTATGTGTGAATGTGTTTATGTTCTTTATACAAATCAACAGTTTTAATTCGATCTCGATGAAAATTTGCTCACTTGACCTTCAAAGCAAGGGGAAGATCTCTGTCTACATGAATGTTCGAAATTAAATTTTTGGTACACAGGGGTACGGGGTACAAATGTCAAAGTTGAAAACCCTTCATGATGCATACTGTTGAAAAGCTCTTTAAGAGTACAGTAATTGTTTTTACGTGCATTTAGGGGGGTAAATGGAAAAATATATCTAAAAGTCAACGTATGTGTGTATGTTCTTTATACAAATCCATAGTTTTGGTCCGATCTCGATCAAAAAATGCACATTTGACCTTCAAAGGAAGAAAAAATCAGTGTCTACATGAATTTTCGAAATTTAAATTTTGGTACCCAGGGAACAGCGTACAATAATGAATACGGGGTCAAAGGGCTGAATACCCTTTATGATGAATATCGTTGAAAAGCTCTTTAAGATTACATTAATTGTTGTTATGTACAGTTTTGTCATATGTATTTTCATTTAGGAGGGGGTAAAATGGAAAAATATAGCTATATCTTATAAAAAAAGAAGAGTGTCTGTATGAGGGTATGTCTTTTATACAAATCTACAGTTTTATCCCAATTTGATGAATATTTACTCACTTTCCCTTTAAAGCAAGGGGGAGGTCACTGTCTACATGAATTTTCGAAATTTAAATTTTGGTACAAAGGGGTACGGGTAAAAATGTCAAAGTAATGGATTCCCTTCATATCATGGATATCGTTGAAAAGCACTTTAAGAGAAAAGTAATTGTTGTTATGTAGAATTTTATTTAGGAGGGGGTAAAATGGAAATTTATAGCTATATCAACTTATGCAGGTGTATGTTCTTTATACAAATCTACAGTATTAGATCGATGTCGATAAAAATTTGCCCACTTGAACTTCAAAGCAAGGGGAAAATGACAGCCTACATGAATTTTGGAATTTAAATTTGGTACACAGGGGTATGGCACAAGTAATGAATACGGGGTCAATGAAATGAATACCATTGATGATGCAAAAGCTCTTTAAAAGTAGAGTTATAGTTTTTATGTATTGTTTTGTCATATTATACTTTAGGGGGGGGGGGGGGAGGGGAATTTATATGTTTCATTATGGTTGTTTATAAACTTATCTAATTATAGTAACACTCCGTAGCGAAGCACGGGTACCCAGCTAGTATATATATATATATATATATATATAAAGTTTTGTAAACCCTATTTTTTCGTGATCAGGGACCCATGAAACGTATTTTGGCCACAGTCCCGGCTCAAACTCCCGCCATGCCAGTGGGTCTATTAGCGAGTTTTTTCCAATGGAAATTCGCTAAAAGTGTCTGGATAATATCAAACTAGAATTTTGTGTATAAGTTAATCTTTTGGTGTCTTTTAAGAATACGCGATCGGCTATTTTGTCTGAGGGACATAGATATTGCTTGGCAATAGGCATATAAATAAAAAACCTTGGAGAGTGACTATGTCCCGCCCAATTAGGGTGAAAAGTTTGATTACAGAATTTGTTAGTAGACTGAAAATCAAGTTGATATTAGTTTGTTCTAAGCGACCACTTGATTTGAAGTAATATTTGAAAAACAAAAACCTATCAACTTTATTTTCGGCCTACTTAATAATTTTCTACTCAGGATCATGAATATCACATTGTCTACCTTATAGTGGGTGGGACATGGCCTCTCCCCACCGTTTTTTTTTTTTTTTTTTTTTTTTTTTTTTTTTTTTTTTAAATGCCTCTTGCCAAACAATGTCGCGCAAACGAACTTAGCCAACTACATATTCCTAAAAGTCACTAAAAGATTAAAATATTAACTTATACACAAAACGTATCTGATGACTATAACCAGTTATTTAATGCATTTGGTGAGAAGAACCGCATTACATCAAACTCTACCTATATTCAAAATTTCAAATTTTAAGATTGCTAGAAGTGCATTAGAATTTCGATGACAAAATATTGGCCCATCAACCATGAGTCGATATAACTATTTGCCCTGTTCATCTGCATTTTCTTCCTATGGCTTCCTTGGCGTCTTTATTCTTGTCAGTTTACTCTATAATCTTACTTACTCGTACTTTACTTTACAGGGCTTCTCCACATGTCAGCGGTTGCCCGTTATTCCTAAATTCCTCCCTCGGCAGTCCTCCCAGTCTCCGTCCGGCAGGTTACGTTCCCTCATTGACCTTACGACGCCTCCCTTCCAGGTCGCCCTGGGACGGCCTCTCTTTCTCCTGCCGGGCGGCGACCACTCCAGCACTCTTCGCGGCCAACGCTCCTCTCCCATCCACCTCACATGACCGTACCAACGATGTGCCCGTTCCTCAATACGTCCTATCACCGCCTCATCCACCTCCATCCGCCACCTAATCTCCTCTTTCTCACTCTTTCCAACCTGGATGGATATTCGTGCACTTCTCAGCCCATGCATCTCCAGAGCAATTATTCGGTCTTTCTGTCGATCAGAATAGTCTTCTTTGTGCTTTTTCCCATCGAACGACTCCACAGAACTCCATTCAGCATAGCTATAGCCTTCCGAGCTTGAACAACTCGGGTACTTACATCGAACTGACACGTTACTCTATAATGAAGATGTTTATTTTCCACTAATTCCTTCTAATTTCTAGGATTTAGCATCATTCCATGTTTCGTTCACAAATTCTCAAGTGGTCGATATGTTTTCTTTATAAAGTTTTCAGAAAAACTGGTTTTATGACGCTTTCTCATAGCTTAAATTTTATAGAGATTTCGACCGAACATCCTTTTTTTTAAATCCTTTATATTAACTTCACTTTTGTGGCTGAGCGCCTGGGTGCCTGGTTGGTTGCCTGCCGGTCGTCTAATCTTTGGAAAGCTAGTTACACCTCTTCCAGTTATAAAATCGAGCTGAAACTTGGCACATCTACATTTTAGATCTGCCAAGTATCTAAAATGTAGATAATGTAGTATAAAATGTAGATCTAAAAGTATCTCTACCACCAAAACCTTTTAACAAATAAATAAATTAATTTAATTTAATTAATTAATTAATTAAATGTAATTAATTAAATAGTTAAATTAATTAATTAATTAATAATTTTTTTTTCAATTTAATTTATTAATTTTTTAAAATTAAATGGATTAATTAAATATTAAAAAAATTAAGTAATAGAAATAAAATAAAAGTTAATTAATTAATTAATTGGTTTATTAAATCTTTGGAGGGCGAGTTAACCCTCTTCCAGTCATCCAATCGAGCAGAAACTTGGCATATCGACTCTCTAGCAATACAAAAACATTCTAACAAATTAATTAACTAATTAAATTTTACTAATCAATTAATTTTTAAGTAATTTTTTAAAATTAGAATGAATTAATACCAATATCTCCCCACACAACTAAAATGCAAAAATATAAAGGATTTATAATAAAAACTTGGTTTTTATGGACTGGTATTATTTAATTCTTGGTTAGTCTAATCTTTTTGGCTATGGTTATTTATCGTACCTAATAATAATATAGAGGCAATTTAAAATGTTATAAGTAGCCTTCAATCTGTGATTCACAGGGTATTTATTCTTATTACCGTACTGAATGATAAATAGTGCAGTCCTGATTAGTTTTTATCATGGTTTTGGATTTATCATATATTACGATAACCAAAACCTGGCTTAGCTTTTTTCTTGCCTGTCTGTCAGTTGCGGCGCGGAGCACGTCCAAGTTTATAAACTCAAAACTGACAACACGAAATCACTTATTTGTAGAGTAGTGTGTTCTAACATGCTTGGTTTCATTAAAAAATTTGAGTTATTGAATTATTAAATAAAAGATACAAAAGTTCAGCTTCTTTAAAATAAACGTTTTTTTAAGTTTGATAACAAATGCTGCTGCTAATTTTGCACATTAATTACTCTATTTATATTAACCATTTTTTCCTTTCCTGTCCCCTTTATATTTATTGGTATATTTCTTTACTCGGGTCTTCAGGGGTTATTAATAAAAACACTTTTTTAAAAAAGGTGATATTTCATCCCTTAATTAGGATATCTTCAAACCTCGTTATGAAGTCATGATGTTTCTATTTTGAGTCCGTTGATTAAGCTCCGTTGACTCACATCAGGTATCCCCCCCTGATCTAATTAGACATTTTACCACATTATCGGTAAAGAAGAATTCAAAATAGAAACATCATGACATCATAACGAGGTTTGAAGATATTCCAATTAAGGGATGAAATATCACCTTGTTTATAAAAGTATTTTTATTAATAACCCCTGATGACCCAAGTAAAAAAATAACTAATATTTATATTAAGATGTTTATAAAGTGAAATTTCAGTTTTCGAGTTAATCGGAAAGTGGGTTAAAAATGCAAACGTTGTACCTCACAAACAGGCAAAGTTAAACAAATCGTGAAAAATAATTTTTTCCGTGGTAGGCTGTGAAATAGTAACTTTAGAGCCTAAAAAACATAGCTAAAATCCATTTTTTCATTACTCCTAGCTGTAAAGAAAAATATTTTTATGTCCAATAAACAATTTTTTCTTTCGTGCTGGTAGTTATCAAAACTTCCGTTTTAGTGCTGCAATCTTTGTAGAATTGCTTCTTAGTACGATTAAATCCACTAGATGTCAATGCGTTTTATTTATCTTTTCTTATAGTGTAACCTCTTTTTAAGGTTTCTTTTTTTTAAATCTTATGTATGCACTAATATTTGTTATTATTATATTGATTATTGATTAATATTTAATGTTTTTTCATTGTCTGCTACCTCGGAAGAAATAGCATTTGCTACACGACTGTGAAGTGTTTTTTCTTTACCTTAGCAATATTACATTTACTGTCGAGCGAAGCGAGACTATTCATCGAGCGAAGCGAGACAGTAAATGTAATATTGCCGCGTAAATGTATTGCCGCGGTAAAGAAAACACTCACTTCTCAGTCTAGTAACATAATATACTATTTACTGAATCTATAACACATCTCATTGTCCCGTTTAAAGGAGCGTGTAATGAAATATTAAAGTTTATTGTTGGCTACTAGTGATATTGAACTGCATAATGTGGCTCTCCACTTCCCAGTCTTTACTAAGGCACGTTGAGACAACCTATACAAGCCGATGTTTCTGTAAATGAAACTATTTAGGGGTTTCATTTAATGGCTTGACCAAATTGATAATGCAGTATATTGACAATTGGAAACATAGCCACTTATTCCTAGCATGAGCCCAACGCGGAGTGCGGAAGGCAGGTTCTTCATAAGAATGTTCCTTATTCTCAACTCGCTTATGTTACTCTTTCGGACCATACTGATTGTGTCATCCTTTCTTTCTTAAACCAGATGAACAATAGAGCTTTATCATGATTATTTCCATTCCATTTGCATGAGAAACGTGACTAACAAAAAAAATTTGATAAATATTTACAAGTTGTTTGTCGGGTTACTTTGACTATGTAAATGTTGACTTGTCCTGTCCAATGGGCCCTGGTTTTTTTTTTTTTTTTTTTTTTTTTCCGTTTCATTTTATTAATGAATTCCTGTTTTAACTAGAGCACTGAGCCAGCTGTCCTCGCCTCATTAAAATTTATTTTTCTTAAATTAAAGAAGGAGAAAACATCGAGTTCAAAGGGTGCCACATTGTTCCTTTTTCCAACCTTGAAATTTGTAAGCTTGTTGCTTTTATGCGCGGTTTTACAAACTGCGGTAATGCTTCTGCTTGGTTTAAAACGAGACCTGAATTTTTATGTTAAAGAAATACACGTTTCAGGAATATTTAATATTTTTATAAGAATACATTATGGAAAATTTTCTTATACGGTAGCTATTTTGCACAAAAAAAAATCACTCAAATGTTAATATTCTCCAGTTTTTTAGTTAGATATTATCTCATTTATATTTTTTTGATTTCGAAAAAACTGAAGCGCAACTCATTGGGATTTATTCCACGCTAACATAATTCAACGAAGTTAGTTATTATTGAGATAAGATTTTTATTATGCTTTTCTAGATGTCACCGGTGCATTTTACAATATCGGACATAACCATATTATAAACTCGCTACAAGCCAACGGTGTTTCTACTGATCTCTCAAGAACCAAACAAGCACTACTCTGTTTTAACACAGTTAAGATCAACGCTGGTTTTAAACACACAAATCTTATAGAAATACATAGGGGCGTGCCTCAAGGAGGGCCACTCTCTGCAAATCTATTTAATTTGGCTATTAACCACCTCTACAAAGAATTCTGCGATTCTCAGCTGGCCAATGAGTATGGATACCATCTTAACGAGGGGCAGGACGGAATAATACTAACGGGGTTCGCTGACGACCAAGCTGTTACAGTTCAGCTGAAAGAGTCATAGATGGAATCCAACGCAGATTCAGAGAAATAGGACTACACATCAATCCCACCAAAAGCACATCCATCGTTTTAATTAAGGGAGTCCTCAGATCTGAAAATATAAAATTAGAAGACGGAAGCACGATAGTTTCAGCCACAGAGAATGACACAATAAAGTACTTAGGGTGTAAATTTACAGGTAAACTCTTTATTGACGAAAATATTGTAAAAAAATTGCATGAGAATATTAATAAGTTACGCTGTCAAATCTTCTAGAACCAGATCAAAAGCTAAATATTCTTAACCAGTATATTTTTCCCTCTATAACGTATCCCTTGCCGACAGCACCCCTTGTGAAACTTTCATTCCCTCTCCTTGAAGCAATCGACGTCATGATTAGAAGAAGCACCAAACCAATAATAGGATTGCCAGCAAATACTTCCTCTGCAATAATGTATGCTCCTCGTCGTTTCTACGGACTTGGCTTACTTCAGTGCACTTGGCAGGCTCCTCTACAACACATCAGTATAGCACAAAAACTCGCTAAAGTCTCCGACCTACAATTCCTTCCCATCTTCGACGAGTGTGCCAAGCGCCTACATCTGGATCACCTTCTTACAGAGGATTTTAGTGTAAGAAAGCTTAGAAAATCGCAAAGGGAAAAGCCCTTCAATGAATGGTCCAGATGTAAGTGGCAGGGTATCGGAGTGCGTCACTTCAAGGATACTCCCAAGAGTAATGAATACCTCTGTGAAATGAAAATTCTCTCTGGTTCCGAGTGGACCAACTCAATCAAGCTAAATACTAACTATGCTCTTTTACGGGGTGTGCCAGGTCACAATACAAGAGATGTTGGGAACCTCTGCCGTAAATGCTGAAGAGAGCCTAAAACTCCAGCACATGTGCTCGGACATTGTCCTAATAACATGCTCCTTGTAACGCGCCGACACCACAACGTAAAGCACAAACTTATCGAGCTACTCTCGGAGAAGGATTTTACCTGCTACGAGGAGGTTCACTGCATAGACGATGAAGGCTCTTCGAGATTCTGTGGCATCGTGGCCTTCCCGAAAAATCAAATAAAGCTTTAATAATAGACCCTACTGTCAGGTATGAAACCAACGACCTCACCCAAGGTGAGAGAGTCCATAAGGAGAAGGAAGGCATTTATAAAAAGTGCATCACATTCCTCAAAGAAAAATACTACGAGACCCACAGTGACAGAGAATACGAACTTAGAGGTTTATGGTTTGGCTCTAGAGGATCCATACCGAGGTTAACATCTTGATTCTTTGACGAGGTCGGTATCGACAGAAAACATTTGACAACCCTGTCAGAGTCGATTATTTTAGACTCACTGGGAATTATTAACTACCATATCTACTAATCACATTACTTACTTTAATTTTATCCTATTTTACTTTAAATCGATTTGTTTTGACAGTGTGACCCTTTCTTTGTTTAATGGTAACTAAATTGCTAATATATTATAATTGTTTTGACCATGTCATTTTATTAATTGTACAGAATATTATTTTTATTATTTAAGTAATGTCTCACGATAGATCATACGCTGTGTGTTTAGCAACCCATTCTATTTGGGCAGCATCACTGTTAGTTTTGTAAATAAAGTGTTTCTCTCTTAGACCAAATCTATTACAAGTAAAAATTCAACAACCTTACGTCACAATTGAATGGTTTAAAGGCAGAGTGGTATAAGTCAATATTTAAAACTTGTATATTTAGATAAATATGTATACATGATTATACATGTATGTTGTATATATCTGATTATAGATGTATCCATATATACATATAGATGTATGTATATACATCCATATATATATTATATATATTTATAAATGTAATTCTAATTATATATATATGATATATAAGTGTAATTGTATATACATATACATTTGTGTGTGTAGATTTTGGATGTCGACTTATACCACTCTGCCTTTAAACCATTCAATTCTTAGTTTATAGATTTCTTCGAAGCTAACTATATATTTATATAATGTTCTAAATTTGTAATCAAACGTTATCCTGTTTCTGGCAACCGTGTGGACAAAATTTTCACACACGTTATTAAAAAAATCCACATAAAAATAGATTCAAAAATATCGCTGACCTGCTATAACATTAATTTTCATTCATTGAATATATTCAATGTACTTTTCTTTTTTTTAAATATCTGGTTAAGCCTGATTATATTTTACCCTTTTAAAAATAATCAATAGCTAATGAAGAATCTGGATGAAATATAGTTCTGAGAAAACCATAGAGTCACACATATTTATTTATAAACAAATAGTGTGCTGGATTAGTTTATTTTTAAAACAAAAAAAACTATTGATATCAAAGAACTGATTTGAACTAAAGAAATAAGAACGATTCTCTTTATTAAAAAAGACGACCTAAACAAATGAGCCAGACACATAATTTCATTAATCGACTGTATTGCTAAAATCATTACGTCCCCTCTTAATAATCGCCTCCGGTTATGAGTTTAATAATCGCCAATGGTTAGACCGAAATAAACTTTTACTTGGGTCTAATCAGGATTTAGACAAAATAGAAGTTGTATGGATAATATTTCATCCTAAACTGCCTTATTCAAAATCATATAAGAATTCCTAAGAGAAAGTTATTCTTGGCCTTTGTGAAATTTCAGAAGGCGTTCGATAGCCTTAACCACTGCCTCTTAATTATAAAAATAAATTGCAACGCCTTCGTTTGAGCTAAAACATTTTAAACATTATAATTAGTATTTATAAAAAAGCAAAAAAAAAAAAAAAAATCCATTACATACACGAAAAAACTGCATAAATCTCAATAAACAAGAAGTTTTACTATAGGGGAGAAATATTATACAACTTTTTGTTCAATTTATATATAAGTGATATAGATCATTTTTCAGGGAGAGAGGATATGAGGGTATAATCATTGACGTTGTAAGACAAATATCCAAATTTTGGCTTACATAGATGGCCATACGATTATCTCGGACTCCCCAGTTCAGCTCAAAAATGCCCTTACCATATTGGAGCAATATGACTCAACTTTGACTGACTGTTAATATGAAGGCAAGCTCTCCAACAAAACTCCAAATTTTTATTATTTAATTACAAGAGAAAAAGAACTTTTTATATACTACGTTTTTAAAATTTCTGTCATAAATCATAAATTTGAAACCCGTCAAAATGAAGATCGTATAAATATGGGATATGTCTAAAAAATATAATAACTTGAGGATTTTTTCCGAACTAACTTTCCTAAAGCAAAATTTGCTGAAAACGAATAAATTCTGCTGAAGGATGGCTAAAAGTATTAAAATAATGCATTGTCATTGTGTTCTGAGCTATTCTAAAAGTTTCAAATGTCTAGCTACTCGGGAAGTTAGTTAAAAATCGATTGCAAGATTTGTACTGGACAAACAAACAAACAAGAAAGCAAGCTAATAAAAACGTAGTAAAAAATCAATTATTTGAAGAGGTGACATCTTTAAATTATTTAGGCATTTGCTTTATTCGAAGAAGGGTTTTCAAGGAAGCTAAGAAGCAGGCTAGGGCCTGGTAGTGCAATTAAGCTGACTCTAGCGGCCGCGTCAAACAGGTCGTTTAACGAGGACTGCCGGGTATATAACGTTTGTGTGCTAGGCACTATGCTCTTCTCTTCTACTATAATATGGTCTCTACGGTATACTCACGGCGGCGCAAACATTTTTTTCAAAAAATATTTTTCTCAGTAATGTATTCCTACTCCATTGTTTGAAGAGAAATTAGTTAGTAAAAAATAATTAAACTCATCCTAAAATAGGGTAATAAAATCCACGAGTTGAAGACGGGAATCTCACTAAAAAAAATGCTTCAGCCGCCTTCTCTTCCTTGCCTCTGTAGACAGTAACAGGGTAAAATACAACTGAGTATCCCTGGTAAGGCATCTTCTTAACAGCATGAATGTCGACCATCAAGTGGTTTTCAGTTCATCTTTTCCAAACAACCTTATTAACATTGTAACCTCAGCTCTCTCAACGAAATTATCCAGCAAGTTTCAGAGAAAATCCTCGACATCTACTCCTGCTTGTACCCTATTCTAAACAGTTTACTCACAGATTTTAATTACCTAAATTTAGAACTACCCCTCCTCTACCACCACATATAACGTGTCCTTGCTCAAATTCGTACATTCGGCCAACACTGTGTTAAAATAATTTTAAATAACACTCCATATTATAATTAAAAGCAACAGTGAACACTTTTGAAGAGGAAATTATTGAATCACTAGCCCATATCTTTCTTCACTGTCCACACTATCAGACAGAACGGAAAGCTTTCCTCCCGATGCTTTTAGTGAGCGAGGAGTGGTCCGACGAAACAAATATAGCTATGTAGCTTTCACATTAGTTACAACAGACACTAAATAATCCAAAAAATTGCTATTATTTTATATCTTATAGCGTGTATCGAAGGGATTTTTTCTTAAAGCAAATATATTATTATTATTATTATTTGAACTAAAGAAGCTAACATCTGTTAACTAATGCCCAATAAATTTGTTATTTTTGGACGGAAATAAATATTTCCTTAACCTAAAGCAGTGTCTACTATGAAGGTTTAATGTGTCTGGCCATTTACTATAGTCACTCCGTCTAAGAAATGAAAAATGTATAACATAATGATGTATCTACTCTTCAGCATAAAAATACTTTTGTTTTAATCCAAATATTAACTTACTTTATTTAGTTCCTAATTTTCAGCAAAAAAAGTCCATTATAATGATCATGTACAATCAGACTTGTTGTTACTTTATTATTTAACCAGTTGTAATTTTTGAGATTGATTTATCATTTAAAATTATGATTATATAATCGACCTGATCAACGCTATTCAAAGGTTGCTTGTTATTACACTGGTTTGACACCAAATCTCTTTTCTCTGATTTTTTAGCCATATCAGTGAACAGGGTCAGGAACTTAGCCCTTTTTCATGGTTAGACTTTGGTTGGGTAATATTATTTTGCAACTTATTAGCAATCTTCACATTAAATCTTATAATCTATTCTAACCTCACCTAGCTGTCAGTGGTCGTGGTTATTAATAATTTCTTCAATTTAACCACTAAAATCTCGGAAATTGATTGATTTATTTATACAATTGATCAATAATTTATTGAATTATTAAAACGACTTTTTATTGTATAGTCATAAAAAAATACATCATTTGTGAAATTTTTAGATTTCTAGGATGTTAGAATGTGAGTCAAATATAGAGTACTAGATTTGCCACGGACATCCAAAATAATCAAAATTAAAAAAAATTGACTACCTTTCTTTATATAATGGGAGATATAAAGATAAAATGATTTATTAAGAGGATGGAGTTTGTGGAAAAACTAATTTATAAGTATTTACATGCAGCTCTCTTCTGCTATATATTATAATAATAGTCCAGATTTTATTTTAACCTACCCAGTAAGCAGGATGCAAATTGAAGCACAAAGCTGTACTTAAATTAAATTTTAGAGCCTTGTCACTTGCCTCAGTGTTTTCACCCTTAGTTAAATCGAAGCCGTCAGATTCCAAATTATTAATCCTTGACTGTCCGCAGCGTTTACCCATTCCGACGGGTAAATTATAAACGAGATGGGATCTAGGAAGGGCCCTGAATATTAGATGATAAGTTCCTAACTTGGGTGACGCTCACACTCAGCTTCCTCCCTTAATAGAAACAGCTTCAGTTCGCAACTACGTAGCTCTTCCGTCTAATATCGTGATATGCCATACCTTATTAATATGCAGAAACAAGGCGTGCAATATGCAAACTACAACAACTAATATTCGGATGAAATATAACACGTTTTGATTTGCTTATTGAACAAGGGTGTACCGAGCCATTAGAAATTTTATACAAATATCCTTAATGGATCATAAAACTAGCCTTATATTCCTGAAACAGCAGGAAATTTATTGTATCATCAAATTTTTGGATATAATATTTATTTATTTTATAAATAAGTGTAGAGAAGTTTAGTGGAAGGAAAATAAATATTCAATCGTCTTTTGGCGTTATGGTTTAAACTATCTGCGGGCTACTTTCGTCATACCCCTGAAATAAATGAATGTTTGTGTGAATATTAAAGAGAAACAAATGAGCACACAAGGTTAAACTTATATTGAACTTACAATGGGCTATTTATGCCTACTACCTAAATTTCATAAAAATCTGACGCGTAGTTTTTGACGAGTAGTTTTTAAGATAGGTGGGTGCACAATAATTCAGCAACATACAGACAAAGAACCGAAAATGTTCCCTTATGTCTGAAATGGATTTCTGTCTTGGAATTTAAGAAATCTGAAACCTAAATAATATTTTTTCTTCTGAACGATCATATAGCTTCCGTTACCTTTGGTAAGCTCGGATACGTTAATTGATAAATTAAAGTAGCAATAACTAGTCTATTTAAATAAACTGATTAAAGTATTTTTAAAATGTACACATTACCTTTAGCTAAAATAATATGAATATAGGTAATAAGATTATTACCTGACTGCCTGAGCCAGTATTAGTGGGTCTCTCTTCGTCGAGGATGCTTGAAGTGGCGGCTACCGACGTGCCTAACGCTGTTTCAGCTAACCGCCGTGTCTGCGCCACATTTTCTATAACTATACCGGGCTTTAAATCTGTTGGTTTACGCGCCGCTCTCTGCTTCTTCGCTCTTTTGCTTAACGCCTGAAACATAATAGATGTTGAAAATTAGATACTATTCAAATGAAAATTAAAACAAATGATTAGAAATAATATTTTTCAATTAAGATTTTACACTGGAGCTTTAACTTAAATTCGGTTGGACAAAACTTGATCTTATACATTTTGCTATGTTATTTTTATTCCTCAACATCAAATTTGTTTAATTTATAAAACAAAATTTTATGATAATATTTAATAATAGTAGGTGGTTGTTTGCATGGATTGGTTTCGAATATAAATTTATTGTGACTCCGCTAAGATTGGGGAGGTGATTGTTTAAATTTTAGTGGACCTGTTTTAATGGGAGTAACATTTTTTTGGAACGAAGTTCCTTATGGAGTGTCCCGTGGCCCGGGACACTGTGTCTCCGTCTGAACGCTCCCATTTACTTCTGTGTACCGACTGTGGCTCGGGATTAAGTGGCCGGGACACGAGTGTGTGAAAGAGGCCTAAAGGAACTTTTTAATTAACATAGTTGGAAATGTTTTCAAAAATATTTGGTTTCCATAATTTTTCAGATACTTTAGAAGGCAACCCTTTCTGGCGTGTATGTCAAATAGTACTTGAATAAAAACTGATTTTATGAGATTATTTTTAACATTTGAATTGTATAATTTTCAAAATATGCTTGTTAAGTGTATAACTGTGCTGCCGAGGTAAAAGTGTAATGGTAATTAAATATAATCATTGGGTGAGAATGAAAATATAGCTTAATTATAACCATACTAAGGTTGAATAATCTTTAGAATAGGTGGAAGGTAAAGTTTGATATTTTCTCATTATACAGGAAATAACATTACAGCATATAGTAACTATATGCTGGATTCCTTGATCATTTTATTATAGTTGGAATATTTTACTGTGTCCTCTATTCAAGAGCCTAGAACCCTTATAAGAACCCTTGGCTTCCAACTCTTGGAATATTTAATCATATTTCCAGTGCTGCCTGCTTCGTATTAAAACTTTCTATATTCAATGTCCTTCAAGATCTTCCTTGGAGAAATTGAGTTCATAATTAAATTGAACCTCTCTCAGAGCTGCTTTATTCTCTCTTAATTTTCATCCTCTTCCATCTGATTTACATTTGAAAACTGAATATTACATTTTCTTCACAAGCTGCATTAAAGTAAGATTTTCTTTGATTGGTTCAAATTAAATTTGATTCCGTTAAAAATCTTTCTTTGTAAAATAGTCCAGATATTAGGTGAAAAAAGAGACCCATCCAGGAAATAATACAGCAGTTATTTTCTTTTTCTGTTGTTTCAACTTCGCCACCTCGTAAAAGTTATGCATTCTGAGAAAAATGCGAAAAATATACAATTATTTCAGTTTTTCGCTCAAAGTTTAAAAAGTTCGCACTCCTAAAGGATACACTTTTCTTTAGAAAAGTGTACCTGTACAAAAGTAAACTTCATTAAATTGTCTACTATTTATGTTTCTTAAGTTGTTTTTGTAAATAGAATAGTTTAGGTGCTAGAGCACATTGAAATTTTACATAAATTTTAAAAGTGGCTAAACAACGTTTTTTTTTTAATTTTTTGCCTAGAACTGTTAAATTAAAAAAAAATTAGAAAAATGTGGCCCGTGACAAAGAAATAAATTTCCTATGACTTATTCTTTTAAGTTTTTCCCTCAGAGCACTTTAAAATTTTGTATAAGACGTAGGGATAAGCAATGAACATCTCATAATGATTCAATGTTGCCAAAGTCGCTTGGCACTGGCATTAGAAGGTCCGGGTGGCTCAACTTTCTCATATGGTTTCACAATACTTTATAGAAGAAGGGCGAGGCTGCTCATCTGAATGATTGAAGATAAAGATAAACATAATACTTAAGAATGATAATCAAGAATGAATAGTGGCATTTTGAGTATGTATGTTGTAATGAAAATACCTTGAAAAAAATTGAATTTTTTAGCAACGCATCACATTTACGAGGTGGCAAGGTTGAAATTCGTATCCAGCGTCCCCAAAAAACATAATCTAACGAGAAAAAAATAACTACTGTCTTTTTTCCCCGCCAAACTACCATTTATTTAACTGGACTAAAAGCTTAGGTTAGTCTTTAGAGAGTGTCCAAAATTATTCACTGGAGTGAATGAACAGTGATCCAATTTTAATAGCCTGGTCAAAAAAATATTTTAACATGAAAGAATTACGGAGTCATTAAAACTCAATAAAATAAGAAAAATAAAACATTTCGGCTGAACTACAGTCTTTGGGGCCCCTTCTGATAGACCTCTGTCTATACATTATATATATCGATATATTTTTTCCGTTAAACTCAATCGTCAACGATTTGGACCTCTACCTTGTCTATATTCAGGAGGTTGTTTTTCTTCAGAATATGAGTGAAAATTCTAGGGCAAACAAAATGAAGGTTAACAAAATTTAATTCAAACACATTTTTGTTAAAACGTGTAAATCTTGCATTATTTTGATATATTGATACAAGACGTAATTATAACAATCGATAGTACAAACTTGCGATGTCTAGTAGGGGCTCCATATAATGTAGTTCAACCAAAATTTACCAAAATTTTCAAGCAAAATGAAATTAGGAAACAATACATCCCATTAACCGTAGTCATAGTAATACTTCTTCTCTGTTACTACATTATTATTAACATATTTCTATCTTAATTGTCAGGAAGCATCAATAACAAGTTTCATCTCGTACCTCACATTAATTATTTATAATATTTTTTGCGTGCTTGACCTGCTATTTTTATACTTTATTTTGTCAGTTTGTCATTTTCGTTTTGTATTGTTTGTATCGTTCATCATTGTAATCGTTCAGAGACAATTTGTTCAATCCACAATACACTAATATTAAAATTACATCAAGGTGCTCCTAGTGAAGAAGCTTCTACAGTAGAAAAGAAGGCCCCAAAAAAAAGGGATCGAAAGAAACTCTCAACTGAAATAGGAATGGTACGGTTAAGGAGGTTGGTCAAAAGCCACTTACTGATACAAGAAATGCTCGCCGAACCATAAGCCAGTGTTGCAGAACAACCTTTATGTACTACCCATATTGGCCCTATTAAAGAAGGTAACTGAAGTCAAGCTGTTTCCAGTAGGATTGCGAGGAAGGTAAAACTTCTTGGCTCAGTTTGGACTTTCCGGAAAAGGGATTGCAAGGTAGAAGATCATCCATGTCGGTAAAAGATATATGAATATTCTTGAAGAGAATGTTCAACATCGAAAGATTAATCACTACGCAGTACCAATTTCCTTTAAATATAATGCAGTGAGTCTACCAAACAATATGGGAATAGCTTTTAAAAGATTAAACACACCAAGATCAAAAATGACCAAATAGAGCAGACTATTTTAAGTTCGTGGAAGACATGCTGAAAATGGAGCATGCACAGTGTATAGCCGAAGGTTATACACCGGTAGGAAAGATATGGTATATTTCATACCACGGCTAACCTATTAGGACAAACAAACCTATTTTTGGACTGACGGCAGGGTTGTTTTAGGCTACATCAAGAACTAGACACTAATGTATTAAATGTTTGCCTTATTTCAAGTTGTGTGGTGTGTCAGGGAATGAAAGTACATAATTTTATATAGGTACATAAAATGTACCTGTATAATACATACTTTTCATTAAATCGTTTGTAATCTCCAGCCCCTTTCCCCTATTCTGCAATAGGCTCTTTTACGCTATTTGCTGTCAAAAACGGTAGGAAGCTGTTGAAGAGGTACGACGTTATTTTAATACTTATTTAGCTTTAAGAGCTATATTTTAAGACGCATCTGATTCGCTGAGTGCAGATTCATTTATAAATTCAATCCGTAGTTTTATAGCCACAAAGGGACCAATAGCACAGCTGCAGTCTGGCATGGGAACCAATTTTACAGGGTTACATAAAGAACTTAATAGCTGTATTAGGGATATGGACCAAATAAAGTAACAAATAAGTTAACAAATTTAAATGAAACTCGAATCGAGCGACAAAAAGGCACGGTAAGAAGGATTTTAGATGTGCTCCTCTTGCAAAATGCGGGTCTACTTAACGAAGATGGTCTTCTTACCTTTTTAAGAAATGCGAGAAGGTTGTTCATGAAAGACCTCTCAACGTAACTAACTAGACACCCAAACAATAGAACCATTATGTAGAGAAATGTAGGCATTGGCAAGAATTCAAGAAGTGAACCGAAGTCTAATGGGTTCGTACAAAAGGTCTTACTTCGGTTTGCAATAATGTATCCAGGCTAGAATTACCTGTCCACAAACTAGTGGGGGTAGTTTGATTCCCTGACAAAGAGCAAGAAGAGTAGGCAATTTAGCACATTTTAGGGGGCCATGTTGCAGTCTCAACGTGCAATGTTTATAGTATATTTTGATAGATTGTCACTTTCGTTTTGATTGTTGTGGAAATGTTTTAGTTGAATTGTTATTTAACTTATCAGAATAAAATTAAAATTGTCTTCGCAAAATGAATTTTATTGAGTACTTATTGCGTTAGTAAAGTAAGGCCAGTGAAAATATTCACTATAATAATTCATGTAAAATTATCAATCGATAATTGTGAGATATTTGGAAAGAATAATTTTTTTGACAATTGAGTTTAACACGCAAATGAAATTAAGAAAGTCGGTAGGTCCGAGAAATTAGTAAACATCTTTCAAACATAATTTTTACATTTCCTCACCTATGGCAGGAAAAGTAGTTTTCACCCAACATTTTTTTTCATGATATTTCCACAAAATTATTCATTTTTGGGTTTTTAAGACCTCCTTGGGTTTTTAAGTGGTTTTTAGCATGTCTGTATGCAGGTATGTGTGTATGTATGTTATCATCGTAGCGCCCAAGGTATTTAACCTAGAGAGTTGAAAAATCAGTAATTACTTCTAGTTGCGCCGTTCAGAAAATCAGAATTTTCTTCCATCTTGAACCCAGTTTACTGAGTCAGAAAAAATTGAAAAATAAGATATAAAATCGAAAAGAATTAAATTATTAAAAAAAAAAAAAAAAAAAAAAAAATGATAAAAAATCTGTTAGTTCAAAACGGTCACCCATTCAAAAACTGACCACGCCCAATACTGCTTCCTCCTGCTGCGAATCAGCAGAAGAGGCCACTTTAGTAGCCTCTAAAGTGAAGAAAAGTTCTGAGGTACCCCATACCCGATTTTTTCTAATCATTTTTTTTTTTTTTTTTTTTTAAATTATAGATTATTTTTATTTATTTTATTTCATTCATTTAATTATTTGAATGTTGGCGGTATTTTGACAAATATAAACATACTTTGACGTTTAACAGAAGTATCGCTCTAATTAATTATTATGTTCGCTCATAACTTTTAAACTAATTTTTTTTATATTTGTTCCTTATTTTTTACCGATTCCAATGATATGGTATACGTCAAAAACGTATTATACTTTCGGTATTATTAACCGTCAAAGTTTCAAAATTCAAAAATTGATAACTTCGATAGGTAACATAAACACAGAGGTACATTCGTGCCAAATTTCTACTCGATCGGACCACTTTTCGATTTTTTTCTGGAACTGCGTCAGCTGGTCCAAGTACTGACCACGCCCAATGCTGCTTCCTCCTGCTGCGAATCAGCAGAAGAGGCCACTTTAGTTGCCTCGGAAGTGAGGAAAAGTTCCGAGGCACCCCGTACCTGATTTTTTTCCCTAGTGATAATGTCCTTCATCTTTTTAAGTATGGTATTAAGTTAAGTGTTTTTTGAAATAGCGACTAATAGATTACATCGTATTGGTATGTAAAAAAAAAATTAATAATTGATAATAGTTTTTAGAGATTCATCCCTCCAAATTTGGAGCTTAAATTCATTTATAGATTCTGTATTAGGGTACAATTATATTCTACACATGTATACCAAATTGTATATAGTTCGGATTAGTATTTCAGATCCGAGAACCATAAAAGTTGTAAATAATCTAAAAATCAAACACATTCTCTCTCTATTTGTATATCGTAAATGGTATCTATTGCCTTCTTAGAAACAATCAATAACAGTTACGACTAGGTTGAATAAAAAATTCTACTAGCTTAGTAATTTCAACAGGGTAGAAACGAGGTATTGGAGCTTTAGATTGATTATAAATAGTCTCCCTACAGTATGCTGGCATTCTGAGTATCAATAAAGTCATCAATAACAAATCGCTTAGCCTATAAATTATTAAAAACCCAATTATAAAATCCAATCTTAATTATATAAATCACCCTTTTTCCAGACTCTTAGAAATTTATAGCATTGAATAAATTATTTTCATTTCTAAACTTATTTAAAGAATGACACTTTAATTTCATTTACTGAAATCACTTTCTCATGTCTAAATTTTTGCACAAGTGAGTTTCCAGCTTAGGATTAAATTGCTAACTGTTCAAAAATTCACAATAATCTTTCTTATTCGTTATTGCGATGACTGAGTGATTTGTGTGTTTGTATATTTAAAGACAAATTATCAGGGAGGGAAATGCCAATTTATAAAAGTAATAATTTATTTCACACTACATAAAAGACAACATTTTATGGCATTTATGAAAATTATAAAATAAGTAATTGAAAATTAGAATAACTCTATTATTAGGACTTAAACGGCTTTATAACACCATTACAATGTACTCGTGATTTTCCTCAAATGTTATAATGTTTGCGGGATTTAAAAAACTTACAGAAAAATCGCCGTATTTCATAAAGAATTATTTTTCTGCCAATTAGTGTAGCAAAAAGCTTAATCAAGTTAAAATAAAATATAATGAGATATATTTCAAAATATAATTGCTACTAACAACTTACGACACGAGCATTAAATAATATCTATACAAGTAACACCTACGGCCCTTATAGGAATTGTTAGTGTGATTGCTTCGTTTTCCAGTGGGTTAAAAATTATTCGTATTCAATATTTAATGTAATATTTTGTGGATTTTGGAATCATCTTTGGGTTACTATCGAAAAAACCATTAAAGTTCCTTTAAAATAGACTAAGTAGGTAGCATGCAGTGGGAGTGTGTATCTTTACTTCAGCCAATTCACCCGGTTTTTCTCACCCTCACATCTCTGCTTTCTCTTACGATTGGCTTTTGAAATTTGAAACATAGATTAAACCTTTGTAGCTTAGGACACTGTAAAAAAAATTAGCCCCAAATAATATTTAGTCTATTCAACATGGGAGAGTTTCAAGTTTTAACTTTTGTTACTGACTCACTAATTCACTCATCATCACAATAATAAGTGACTTCCGGAAAAGTTAGATACTTCAGGTACACTTGTAGATAAAGCCATATAACTGACAAGAAAAATCAAAATAATTGAATTTTCGCATTTTTTTTTTTTTTTTTTTTTATTAAGAATGGTGGACTCAACGTTAAAAATGTTATTATGAATAACAGTAAGTCGTATCGAAAAACTGATTTCACAAACAAGAACTAATTTTTAAAAGTCTAAAAAGTTAGATTCTATGACGTTTTTCGTACCTCTATCGCTTGTACCTTAGTTTGAGCAAGGTTCGAATAATATTTTTAGGGTCCGTAGGCAAAACCAATCACTTTGAAATTTGGCTTATATATTTCTTGAACCTACCCACACATTTTAAAAATATAGCGGCCTTAAAAAAAAACTTTTTCAAATAAATATGGGTAAACAAAACTTACTTAAGGGTTATTTATTTTATTTTTTTTCGACACCGTGTGGGGTATCATATGAAAGGGTACGTCGAGTGATTATAAAAATATATAATTTTTGGTTATAAGCTTGGATAGGGAGTTTGAAGTGGGTGGGAAAAGTGTACCCCCCCCCCCCTCTATCTCGCTTATGTGAAGTTCCACATAGGAATTACCTGAGTAATGGGAAGGAGAGAACTCAGAAAAAAAGGCAAAAGTGCAAGACCCCCATTCATCCAAAAATGTCATCCTATCAAAGTAGTGGTATCTACATTGCGGCCAAGTTTGTTTAATCCCTTATTCAGAAACTGGTCAAGCAATAAAGAGAAAAGACCAGTCTTGCTCATGAAACTAAGTGAGATTTTATATTACAATAATCGGGTACGGGGTACCTCGGAACTTTTCCTCACTTCGGAGGCCTGTTGTGGCCTATTTAAATAATGTGTATACATTATTTTTATTTATTTTATTTCATATATTCAATTATTTGAATTTTGGCGGTATTTTGACAGGTATGTAAACAAACTTTGACGACACAATTATCGCACAAATAAATAATTATATTCGCTTATAACTTTTAAAATAATGAATAGAATTTCATTTCATTCATTTGTTCCTTAATTGCAGTTTCCGGTTCCAACGTTGCTATGTCCAACGTGCTACGTTGACATAATGTAGCATATACATGTCAAAATCGTATTTATACTTTCGGTATTATTAACCGTCAAAGTTTCAAAATTCAAAAATTGATGACTTCAAAATGGCGGCCAATATCGAAATGAAATTTTGTGGGCTTGTTTGTCATACAGAGAGGTACATTCGTGCCCCAAATTTCAACTCGATCAGGACCATAATCGATGGCGGAAAAATTTGATTTTCCGGGTCGCATCACTACAGGAAAGGACTGATTTTTCTGCCAAGTTTCAACTTTTTAGGTAAATACTTTGGGCGCTACGATGATAATATACACACATACATACATACTGACGTCATGGTGAAAACCCGGATGTTATTATTTAGAGCCTGTGGCTAAAATTAAAGAAACATGGACCATGCTTTATATATATATATATATATATATATATATATATATATATATATATATAGACATAATCACCTCTCTTGCGAACACACCTCCCTTGCGGACTGTTCGCTAGAGAGGTGATTATGTCTACAACTCGAAATCTGTAACTTTTTATTTCTTTGTCCTCTAGGGAGGTATTTTTGACTTTTTAAACAACAAATGTACCTCCGTAGCGAACAAAAATATACAGACCTCTCCAGCGATCAATTTCATTCAAAAACACCTCTTTAGAGACCATACCTCTTTTAAGGCCAAAATTATGTAAAAATAGCTCCGTGGCGACCATACCTCCGTTAAAGCCAAAATAATATAAAAATACCTCCTAAAAGGCCATTCTTATTTGGAGCCAATTACTTCTTTCTTGATTACTTCTTATTTAATTATTGTAAAAGTTATTTTATTCTGAGCTTATGTATGGACAAAAGTATACATTATAGTTGTATACATAGCACAGTAATGTATTGCTTTTCATTTTACATTGGTATTACATCAATATCTCTCAATGAACTACTGCAGCCATTAGTTTTTATATTTATGATACTACTAAAAAAACTATTTAATACCTACTATAGCTTTGATCCTAGGTTATTAAAGCATTCCAGTTTAAGGAAATTTTTGTAACATCCAATTCATTTAATTTTTAAAATTCGGAATTAGTTAATAAATAGTTTTTATAATAAAATTGTTTTTGAGTTAATATAACTGATTACTTTTTAAAACGATTAAAGATTTGTGGTTTAACTGAAGCAAGGAAAAATAGCTAACTGATTTTCTTCTGCTCCTCAAATCCAATGATTCTTTTTTTGTTATACATATTAAAAAATCAATTTTCCTTATTTAAGTTTTTGGTAGTTGGTAGTATTCATACTACGGAAAGTTTAAATTTTAATTTAAAGCGGACGGGTTCGATTCTCCGCCAAGAAGAAGTTATTTTTATGATACATTTTGTTAAAATTTTGAATAATAATTAAATTTACTGACGAAAACTAATCAATAGAAAACACAGGGCTAAGTAATTATGAACTCTTATAATATGAGAATGTTGTCTGAGTTGTCTCGGACCATGAAAGAAGAGAGGTAGAAAAGACTAACACCGAATAGACCTCGAGTTCAGAGTTCAGACTGGCTGGCAGCTTATTCATTCATTTTTTTTTAATAGATATGATAAACTCCTATTTTTATTTTACACTAGCCTTCACCCTTATTACACCCTTTTACACCCCTTCACCCCTATTAGTGGCAAGGTTTCCTATTGTCATGTAGGCTTAGCAATTAAATGAAATGGATAAATAGTTTTGTTTCCAAGCCTTCTAGGAATAAAATCAAGACTATATTATACATCATTCATTCCCTTACTAAGAATATAATATTCTCCAAATCGTAATTTGGAGTCTATCTATGTATTTACAAAATAGCCAATAGAAACTAATTAATATGTATAGCAATTAACAAAATAATAAAAAAAAAGGTTGACACGGGGCCGGATGGCATGGCACGCCGAAAATCAAACTCGTCTTGATTGTCATCGCGCCACGCACTGCAGGCCGAGCTAGGCACGGAGACTTCCACACACTGGCACGTTTCGTCCGATTTTGGCACGGCGTGCTTGCACGCCATGCACGTGTAGTGTATGAGCCGCTTTACAAGACGAGTTTGATTTTCGGCGCGCCATGCCATCGTGCTAGTGTGTGGGCCTTTTTCACGCCACGTGCTAAGAGTGCAACATCTTTTGAGGCAATATTTCGTTCGCTAGCATCAAGAGATTCGTGCTTGTATTTTTTTAAAATGAGTGATACATCCATTTTTCTGTGGCCCGATTTCTTGCCGTTGTTTATTGACGCTTATAGAAATCACCCTATTGTTTGTGGCGAGTTAAGTGCAAAGTTATCTTTCTTCTTTAACCAATTTTTAGTCCATATTTGCCTCTTCTTCCGTTTCTCCTTCCTATCTATCTTCATGTATCACGCCAATCTGCTAAAGCTTTATGTTTCGTTACTACAGGCTTATAGTGTACAGGTCGTGTGCACTAAAAAAATCACAGTATGAACTCCGACTTCTAACACGTTACAGAGCGAACTGCATTTTACAGTGTGTGGCGCACGGCGTGCCAAAATAAAAAAAATGGCACGGCGTACAATGCATGTGTAGTGTATGGGCCGCTTAAGAGCCGCTTAATAATCAGTTTCGAAATTTATGATCGGTTGATTCATTTATCGAAATGAATGAATCTGACATTTTCTAATAAAATAAACAATATAAAAATAATAGAAAGCCAATAGCAATAGCACATAGCTTCCTCGCATCCTATCATGTACTTTATTCTTATATTAGCATTATCATTATTGTTATATTAGATTATTGTGTAAAAACTATTAATAGCTTTAGCGGTCTTTAACACTTTATAGCGGTGTCGCTGTTGGTTTTAATAAAATATTGTATTTGAAAAAATGTCTCATTGAATAGATGAAAAAATGTCTCATTGAATGAAATTTGGCATACTTATTCTTAAATTTCATACCCCAAAATAATTATTTTTGCTCTATATTTGGTGTGTCTTTCGTTTTTTTACACTGAAAAAATCTAGTTTACGAGATATTGATGAAAATAAATAAAATTTAGATGCATGTATTTTAAATAAAATGTAATGGCAACATTTTGCAAGCGAGAGTTTGCAAAATTAGATTATTGCTAAGAGTTTACATTTTTGTAGCGACACGGTAAGCGATGTTTTTTTACAATATGAAATACCAAGACAAAACAATATTATATTTAATACATTTTTTTGTACGAAACAGGACAATTTTTTTTTTTTAACAATATAAATATAAATCCTAAGACCTAAAAAAATTTAAACACTTATTGGACAGTTCAAATGAAGTGGGCGATGTGATATTACCGAAATAAATAATCGTATATTTTTTTATTTAAATAATAAATAATGGTAATGGTTACAGAATTGTAAGTTATCTTTATGATTATGTCTCTCTTACTCTATGAGTAAGACGTTGACATGAGACTCGGTACAAAATATCTCAAAACATAAGAATTATTGTAAATATATTACTACAGATACAGATAGACGCTTGGCAGAAACTGAAAATAAAGGGTATAATGAGATGTTTAGATTAATTATTTAGACTTCTAACTATTTAGATTAGTTATGATTAACTATTTAGACTATATAATCTGACTTACAATGTTTAAATTATTATTTTTTTTTTTTTTGGCTATCAGGGACAAAGATAAGTTATTCTGTTCCAAATGACTAAAAATGTATCCAGATAAACAAATATAAATTTTAATATTTCTTATATAAAGGTTTTACCGTAAAGTGATGTCATTTAGATTACCGAATTTTTAGATTATTGAGCTACAAGTGTATGCTATTTAGTAGGGTGATCAATATTATTTGACAAGGTATGTACAACAAAATTTTGTTATTCCCACAATATTTCGTGTATACACATTATAATGTGTAATGAATAATATAATTTGTATTTATACTGTTGAAAACAAAAAGTTCTTAGAATGAGGGTGTTAAAACAGTAAAAGACTCAGTTTAATGTTGTTGTGGTTAAATGAAACAAAAAGAGAGTAACCCGATCTTATTATAGTTTCCCTGAATGGTTTTGCTAGGACTAACGATGAGATTTTTTCAAGGAATCTTTTGGACGAACGAAATATGTGTATACATTTTTAACACACTCACAATTTAAAGATTTACTTTATTCACTTTAAGTAGATAAGAGACAGTCACTTTTTTTTGAAAATGACCCCTTTACACTTTCTTGCCATTTCGCGTTTCCAATCATTTTTAAAATAATGATGAGTATTTTATTCACCTCTAACCACCTATATATAGTCCTATTTAATTATTTCTTTCCTTCTTTTACGATTTTTAATTTTTCGAAGCCAACGAAATTGATATGATAAAAGAGATTTAATCAACTTATCAAATAATAATAACAATAAATAATTGAAAAATGATAAGAAGTGACTAGTGAAAGATATTGCATTAATATTATTTTACGAGTACATACAGACATATCTTATCATGTACTTGTACTTACACATACTAATGAATATATTTTTATAGGATTTATTGAGTAGCAAATTTATACTAGTAGTCAATGGATGACAAACAATTAGGTACCTATTTTGTTATCAGCTGTTTTTGGATAGTAACAGTTTCGTTTTCGTATAATGGGAAAGACTATAAAAGAAGTAGGGAGATAAATAAACTCAATAGAACGTAGTGGCGGTGTCATGAAAGATTACGAGTTAAAAGGGTATCAAACTTTCTTAGAACACAGCAACACAGGAATAGAATTTAAGAATCAGAGTTTTGAGATTCGTTATGATTAATCTTAAATTGATTTTTTTATATCCTAAGAATTGTTTTTAACAAAAATAATATATAATAATATGGGTCATGGGTAATTAAGACCTACTATCGAAATTCCATTAAAGTCAGACAAGTAGTTTTTAAGGTAAAATGTTACCACCAAACGTTCACAAAAAGTTTAGATGGATCAACAGTGCTGATATTTCTGATTTTTATGGCATCAATTTTTCGGTCTTCGGCACGATCACAATGCTTTCGATACCTTTCAACTCGTGTTGTTTGATGTCTTATTATAAAAAATTTATATCAGCATATCAGCTGTGAATTGAGTTCATTTATTTGTTTTTACTCTCATATAAAGAGAAAGTATTGTGAAGCGCGAAAAATCGATTATGAAGTTTTTATGGATACATGTTATGAGGTCTCCTAATTCCAAAAAAGTGGTTTTTAAAAAATGTCTGTCGTCTGTACAAACGCCTGGAACCTAAACCACTCTGCCGATTTTGACGAAATTTTGCATACATGTTCAGAAAAACATACCCCGAGGCGAAATCGAGAAATAAATTTTAGCTCTAAATTTAGGGGCGCTATCCCCCAAAAACTTTGAGAAAACATGAAAAATAATTATTTCTTGAAAACGGTTCGAACAATTTTGATTAAAAAAATCTAAAATGTAGTCCATTTTAATACGAATCTAACGATATAAGCCGTGTTCCCGGGAAAAATCTAGTCCCTGAGAAAATAGCTTAAAACGCAGACGGAGCGAGCCCGGGTTCGATTCCCCGCCCAGGAGAAGTTATTTTTAATGAAAAGATCAATAATAATTAAATGTATAAACGAAAACCAATAAATGGATAACACTACAATTACTACTTTGTAATTAGTAACCACAGTTCTGAAAGCAATAATAAAAATAATATTAAAAAGGCACGTCGTCACCCTTTTGAAATGTGTCCTAGAGATATTACTGTGCTACCGATAAATCTTTTATGTAAGAAAGCAGTTTTATTGCAATTTAAAAGAAAAGGTAAAAACACAATTAACCATAATTATTTACTGCGTTTAAAATGATTAAATACAGTTATGAATAAGTTCCATGTTGCAATACAAAAAAACAAAACAACAAAGACTCGCTATACGTACCAAGTATCAAAACATTACTACCAACTTCCGCACTGTCTTAAAAATATCATATCATTTCACACATTGAATCGCAAACTAAATAGACTGCCAATTAGTGTGGCACATAGTTTCCTCGCATCCTTTCATGTAACATTATTGTTATAAATATTGGATTATTGCTATATTGTTTATTCTGTAAAAACTATTAATAGTGTTTAGCGATCTTTAACACTTCAAAGCGGTTCACTGTTGGTTTTACTAAAAAAATGTATTTGAAAAAAATGTGTGTCTCATTAAATAGATGAAGTTTGATTTTTTCCCTACCTAAAATTCTAATTTTAAATTTGAAGTTCACGTTTACGCAAGCGTTGCGCGTGAACGCTTGACCGGATAACGTTGTCCAACGAACTCGTCCTGGGTATTGGTAAAATGAACATGTCTACCAAATTTCATCAAAATTGGTCGACATTTACTCAAGTTATCGTCGCACGTTTCAGGATTTGCGGACACACAGACAGAAACAAGACCAAAAATGTTCCCTGATGTCTGAAACGGATTTCTGTCTTGGAATTTTTAAAATCGGAGACATAAAACTTTTTCGTTCTCAATAGTGAACACAATGCTTCCGTTACCTTCGGTAAGCTCGGAAGCAAAATATCCACTTTGATTTAATAATAATAATAAAAAAACAAGAAAACAAGTATTTATTTATATATAATTATAAAAACGCTTTAACTATATCAATACTATAACTGACTCCCTACTCCTACACTGATGCATCTACCTACATATTTATTAAAAACATTAGCGGTTTAGAGTTTTATTTTCTCTACTGAGGGTCCTCACCATTCTTTATCTCATTATTATATTTTATTTTTTATCTTCATATAATATTTCTATGTATGCAACACAAACAAAGAATATATTTATGTGTGTGTGTAAATAATGTAATATGTAATTAAAAATATAATGTAATGTATTTACTATGGTGAAATAAAAACAATTCATTCCTTCATTTGACCGCTGGTTTTTCTCATATTTTTAAATGTCTGAAGAACAATTTTAGAAGTTACATACTCTCCTACAACCTTAAATATCGAAACAGAGAAGACAAGAAGAAGAAAGAAAGAAAGAAAACAAAAATAGTACGGGGGACGCATATCACACAGAAAAACGCACTCCAGAGAAATCCATGTTGCTTCTAGTCCGCCGCGAACTCAGTGAAAAATTACAACTTCAAATCTGTCCGCCGTGGACAGTCGCCTTATGTTTGACCAGTTTAATGCAATATTATAGACTATAGACCACAGGGTCCGCCGCGGACAGATTCCTTCTGTTCGACCAGGATAATGCAAAATAACAGCACACAGAGTCCGCCGCAGACCAAATACATGTCCGCCGCCGACAGTCCGCTTCCTGTGTGACCGGGCCTTTAAGCTCGGAAAAATAAAAAAAGAAAAATTATAGGTACACTAATATATATGATCGCTTAGGAGGTGTATCTATAGTATATTGGCTGCGCTAAGCAGGCACGACAAAAAAAAAATATTTCCAAAGAAGGTTTTTTTTATTATTAAATGATGTAATTTTATGTTTTCAATTTACTGAAACTCTCAAAGGAAAGAATTTAAGTTTTTAGGATTTGCACATATAGATAGAAATGGTGTTGTATGTGAAATGTTCGCATAGGAGGTGTTTTTAGATTATATTGGCTGCTAGGGAGGTACGACAGAAAAATCTATTTTTAAAAAAAAATATATTTTTTATTAAATGATACAATTTTTAGTTTTCAATTTACTTAAACTCTCACAAAAAGAAGTTTTGTATTTAGGGTATGGACATATAGATCCAAATGGTGTTTTGTGTGATATGATCGCATAGGAGGTGTTTCTATATTATATTGGCTGCTAAGGAAGTACGACAGAAAAATCTATTTTTTTAAAAAAATATATTTTTTATTAAATGATATAATTTTTAGTTTTCAATTTACTTAAACTCTCAAAGGAATGAATTTATGTTTTTAGTAAATGCACATATAGATCCAAATGGTGTTGTATGTGAAATGTTCGCATAGGAGGTGTTTTTAGATCATATTGGCTGCTAGGGAGGTACGACAGAATAAAAATCGTTATTTTTTATTTTTTTATTTTTTTTATTTTTTATTAAACGATATAATTTTATGTTTTCAATTTACTTAAACTCTCAAAGGAAGGAATTTATGTTTTTAGGATTTGGACATATAGATCCAAATGGTGTTGTATGAGAAATGTTCGCATAGGAGGTGTTTTTAGATTATATTGGCTGCTAGGGAGGTACGACAGAAATCTTTATTTAATTTTTTTTTTTATTTTTTATTTTTTTTATTTTTTATTAAACGATATAATTTTATGTTTTCAATTTACTGAAACTCTCAAAGGAAAGAATTTAAGTTTTTAGGATTTGCACATATAGATAGAAATGGTGTTGTATGTGAAATGTTCGCATAGGAGGTGTTTTTAGATTATATTGGCTGCTAGGGAGGTACGACAGAAAAATCTATTTTTAAAAAAAAATATATTTTTTATTAAATGATACAATTTTTAGTTTTCAATTTACTTAAACTCTCACAAAAAGAAGTTTTGTATTTAGGGTATGGACATATAGATCCAAATGGTGTTTTGTGTGATATGATCGCATAGGAGGTGTTTCTATATTATATTGGCTGCTAAGGAAGTACGACAGAAAAATCTATTTTTTTAAAAAAATATATTTTTTATTAAATGATATAATTTTTAGTTTTCAATTTACTTAAACTCTCAAAGGAATGAATTTATGTTTTTAGTAAATGCACATATAGATCCAAATGGTGTTGTATGTGAAATGTTCGCATAGGAGGTGTTTTTAGATCATATTGGCTGCTAGGGAGGTACGACAGAATAAAAATCGTTATTTTTTATTTTT
Source organism: Gerris lacustris (assembly GCA_951217055.1). Classification (NCBI taxonomy): domain Eukaryota; kingdom Metazoa; phylum Arthropoda; class Insecta; order Hemiptera; family Gerridae; genus Gerris; species Gerris lacustris. The sequence continues at coordinate 64,674,099 of OX578276.1, read as the reverse complement.
TTATTTTTTTTATTTTTTATTAAACGATATAATTTTATGTTTTCAATTTACTTAAACTCTCAAAGGAAGGAATTTATGTTTTTAGGATTTGGACATATAGATCCAAATGGTGTTGTATGAGAAATGTTCGCATAGGAGGTGTTTTTAGATTATATTGGCTGCTAGGGAGGTACGACAGAAATCTTTATTTAATTTTTTATTTTTTTTTTTTTATTTTTTATTAAACGATATAATTTTATGTTTTCAATTTACTGAAACTCTCAAAGGAAAGAATTTATGTTTTTAGGATTTGCACATATAGATCCAAATGGTGTTGTATGTGAAATGTTCGCATAGGAGGTGTTTTTAGATTATATTGGCTGCTAGGGAGGTACGACAGAATAAAAATCGTTATATTTATTTTATTTATTTATTTTTTTTTTTTTATTAATCGATATAATTTTATGTTTTCAATTTACTTAAACTCTCAAAGGAAAGAATTTATGTTTTTAGGATTTGCACATATACATCCAAACGGTGTTGTATGAGAAATGTTCGCATAAGAGGTGTTTTTAGATTATATTGGCTGCTAGGGAGGTACGACAAAAATCTTTATTTTATTTTTTATTTTTTTATTAAATGATGTAATTTTATGTTTTCAATTTACTTAAACTCTCAAAGGAAAGAATTTATGTTTTTAGGATTTGCACATATACATCCAAACGGTGTTGTATGAGAAATGTTCGCATAGGAGGTGTTTTTAGATTATATTGGCTGCTAGGGAGGTACGACAAAAATCATTTTTATTTTATTTTATTTTTTTTATTAAATGATGTAATTTTATATTTTCAATTTACTTAAACTCTCTCAAGGAAATTTTTTTTGTACTTCAGGGGTATGCACATATAGACCCAAATGTTTTTGTATGTGAAATGTTCGCATAGGAGGTGTTTTTAGATTATATTGGCAGCTAGGGAGGTATTCAATTATTTTAATTTTTCCAAAAAATCTGTTTAATAAAAATAAGTAATTAATAGTTTTTTTACTTAATTAAAACTGCAGGAATAAATAATTTATTAATGAGGTTATGAATTTATGGATCATATTGGTCTTGTATGCACTATGTTCGCTGAGGATGTGTTTTTATATTATAATGACTGCTAGGGAGGTACGGAAAATCTTTATTTATTTAAAAAAAAAAAAAAAAATATTTTCTGTTCCTCCCTAACCCCTAACGTACCTCCTTACCTCCCTAATCTTAAAATGTCACTAGAAAGTAGTTATGTATTTAGGGTATGCTAAATGCTCATATAAATCCATATGGTGTTGTATGTGATAAGTTCGCTTGGGAGTTGTTATTATACTTTATTGGTTGCGTTATGGAGGTATGAATATAAATTGATTTCTTTCATAAAAAGTAATGAGGAATTTAATTGTTGTTAAAAATGCTATTGTATGTGATATGAAGACTCGGATGTTCGCTAGGGAGGCATTAATGTCTGGAATGGCACCTCCGAGTCTCCCTTGCGAACAGTCCGCAAGGGAGACTCGGATGTTCGCTAGGGAGGCATTAATGTCTGGAATGGCACCTCTGGCCGCGAGGGAGACATGGCCGCCAGGGAAGCGTTTTTGGCTGAAAATGTTCGCTAGGGAAGCAAGTTTATCCTTATATATATATATATATATATATATATATATATATATATATATATATATATAAATGTATATTGGGATTATCTAACGTTTCGCGCAGAGGAAAGTTTATATCTGGCTTAGCTTAACTGGTAGAGCGTTATACTGGAAATATGAAGGTCAGTGGTTCAAATCCCGGATTTTCTCTGTTCCTGTCTCCCGTAGTTTAAATTGTTTGGGGTATATATATATATGAAAATCATTACAAAATTTCGTAACTCTTCCGCGTCACATATCCGCGTTCCCCAAAAATGTAACACTTTTTGGTAGTTAGGTCCAAGGCTAAAGCATGTTCCATGCTAATATATATTCATATAAAATCATGAAACCCTGCCTAGAAGTAATTCATTACAATGTGCCACAATGCATACTTAATACTTCAAACTTATGACAAAAATAAATAGAGTTTACCACTAAAACAAAACAATCATTTTATCTGCCATGATTCAAATATATTTTAAAAGAGGATTTGAAACCCCTAAACTAGTTGCTTTGCATATACGTATTAACTTTAAATAAGATTGCATTGAACTTTATAACACTGTTAGAGGAAGGAGTGAGTTTCGTGTTCAGATAGCGTGAAGCTAGAGTTTAACATCCTTCTTAAACTATCTTGAATCCAGTCGTATTATATTTGATTCTAGCGAATAAAACCAGCATATTTATTCAAAAATCTTCGGACTTAACTGGAAAGGTCCAAAGCTTCCCCGGATCTGCTTTGTAACTAGGTTATCACATTTAATATTATTTAAGTTATACAATATTCTGTTTATAAATTTCATTACCAGATTTTAGCTCTACTATGACGATAATACCTAGTCTTAATAGAGTCCTATTGAACTTATTATTGCGACTAGGGATTCTCTGACATCGCAAGTTTATATACCTTAAAATCTCCCAATTGGGTACTTCCTCTCTGGCAAATCTCTGTCTTGCCTTTTTCCCTCGTTTTGTGAGAAATAAATTTTCAAATCTCATTCTAAAAGGAAAAAGGATTTTGGTCGGGGTGGAATGTTCAAGAGGCTCAAAGTAATTTATTTAATTGGAAAGATTAGCTCGAGGGATGACTTTAGAAGGCGCTTGAGCCGAATAATTATTATTAAAAAAAGGTTCGAACTCTTATTTTTAGAAGTGTTTCGTTTAAAAGGGTTATCTGATCTCATAAGGCGAAGTTATACTCTAGATCGATTTTCCTTAACTCAAATTGCCTTTTATAATATAACTAGAAAATGAGATGTTTTTATCGCTTTAATCTAAATGGATTCCTCTGTGTAGAACCTTTATGATAAATGAAATTCTAATCATGTATTCAATTTATATTTGCTTACGTTCTTCATTTGAATACACGTACTTTTAGCAACCATTATAAAATTATATTAGATTATAAATTTGGTCAGTAAAGATTTATGTAGTATACTCAATACTCATCTAATTTGATGAGTACTATAAAACCTTATATACGCGGATCAAAATTCAATAATTACGTAACCAGGGTCTATTATTAAACCATGAATAGCATAATATGAAGAAATATTTTTAAAATATATATAGAAATATGAAGTATAAAAGCACCCCACTTCATGGAATTGGAAGTAATTGGATGATTTAATAAACGTAAATATACTGCCAATTAGTGTGGCACATAGCTTAGCTGAGCTTCTAGGAAATTGATTGTGAGGTTAATAAAAATAGAAAAGCTGAATGAAAGATGTAATACTTTAAGAAAATGTATTATTTTTTTAATTTAAATCAAATTATAATTATTATTTACTACGGGAAACAGACAGTGAAAAATACACTCCCGCGCCGGGAGTGTATTTTTCACTGTCTGTTTCCCGTAGTAAATAATAATTATAATTTGATTTAAATTAAAATTTAAACTTTCCGTAGTATGAAAACTACCAAAAACTTAAAATTTAATTTGAAAATGTATTATTGACCCAGAATAAATTGAATTTGTTTACTAATTACAGTTAAAATAAGAAAACATAGTTTCTAATATTGACTAACCACAGTAGATAATTATTATACATTAGAACCTCGATTATCGTCTCCCGATTCACCGTCTTTTTCGCTTAACCGTCAGGCATACCACCCGCCGTACCTCCCATTCTTCGAATCGAAGCGTTCCCCCTCAACCCACCAGACGTGTGACTATGAAGACACTATCAGCCAATCATTAAGCTTTAAAAAAGTGCCTGGATTAGCTCGCATCCTATCATGTACTTTATTGTTACATTAATATTAACATTATTGTTATATTACTTTATTGTTATATTGTTTATTGTGTAAAAACTATTAATAGTTTTAGCGATCTTTAACACTTCATAGCGGTGTTGCTGTTGGTTTTACTAAAAAATTGTACTTTTAAAAAATGTTTGTCTCGTTGAATAGATGAAGTTTGATTTTTTCCCCGACCTAAAATTCCAATTTTAAATTTGAAGTTCACGTTTACGCGGGCGTTGCGCGTGAACGCTTGGACTGATAACGTCATTCAACGAACTCTTCATGGGCATTGGTAAAATGAACATTACCAAATTTCATCAAAAAGTGCGAAATTTACTCAGTTTATCGTCACACGTTTCAGAATTCGCGGACACACAGACCGTTAGACAGACAGACACGAGACTAAAAATGTCCCCTGATGTCTGAAACGAATTTCTGTCTTGGAATTTTTTACATCGGAGACATAAAAGTTTTACGTTCTCAAAAGTGAACACAATGCTTCCGTTACCTTCGATAAGCTTGGAATCAATAAGTTTAACAAAATATCGCAAAAAATTAATACAAGGAGCACTACTTTTTTTTGGCAGTTGTAAGTGTTTAGAAACTATTATAAAATAAATTGGCCAAGTATGCGCTTTCAGCTCACACAAAGGGACCGTCGGCAATTTAAAAAATCGGAGATTAACAATTATAATCAGCCCAGCCATACCAAGATGGGGGCCATTTAAAAGTTTCTTTTAGATGTAACTTTTGAACCATTTAGTATAATGACGTGAAACGAATGCTTTAATATGCATTTTTATTGTACAAACGCAATGAAATTGCTCCAAATGTTTCCCCCAATCTGTTCTCAAGATAATTCACTTTTAAGTCATTTTGTATTGGGGGGGGGGGGGGGGGGGAGGGAATTTTTTCTTCCATAATATTTGACGTATGAATAAAATATTCTCTCAACACTTTTTTTGTTTTTAGACTAAGTATAACATTTTTGTTTGTAACATGTTTTTGTTGATTTGTTAAAAAAAGGGTGCACCGAAAAACCCAGTTTTCAAGAATGGCGCGAGGACGAATTGGTACAAAACCAAACCAAATATATAATTGTACTCACTAAGTGCGTTCTACTTATTCATTTAACACTACACACGAAGCATTACCATTAATAAAAATATCAATCACTTAAACTTAAACCCCTAGTTTTTAGAGACGATTTTTGGGGGCTTAGCAATACTTTCCCTGATTTTCGCTCATTACATATACCATAAATTCAAAGATTCAAGTTACTGTGCTGGGTACACTCAGAGATCAAGTGCATTACAGACAGACAAGTGCAGGAATGTTTAAGGCTCCTCTTTTTAGTCTAAAAATACAACTATTTAGAAAAGAATTACATTTTTCGCATCTAATAATTATTTTTTACAATTGAGGCATTGCAGAAGTGGCCTAAGGATTATAAGCTATTGTAATGTCGCAATTATAAATTATATCGATTTATTAATATTGCTCCCCCCCCCCCCCCAATTATTTTAGATTAATTTCGATGCACATAGAAGCATAATAATAAGCATTGCAAGAGCAACAGATTTTTGAACAAAGTCAGATTATTCTTACTTTTATGACCTTACAGTTATTGTGTTGAGCCTTTCCGTCCGCAAACCAAACATATATTCTAAATGGCCAAACAGATATTCTTATAAGCCAAACCGTGTGCTGAGCTTCTAGGAAATTGATTGTGAGGTTAATAAAAATAGAAATGCTGAATGAAAGGTGTAATACTTTAAGAAAATGTATTATTGACCCAGAATAAATTGAATTTGTTTACTAATTACAGTTAAAAGAAGAAAACATAGTTTTTAATATTGACTAACCACAGTAGATAATTATTATACATTAGAACCTCGATTATACGTCTCCCGATTTACCGTTCTCGATTCACCACTTCGATTCTTCGAATCGAAGCGTTCCCCCTCAACCCACCAGACGTGTGACTATGAAGACACTATCAGCCATTCATTAAGCTTTAAAAAAGTGCCTGGATTAGCCAACATATTTTAAACCTTTTGATTCGAACAAGTTGTTGTGTCTCAAGGCAAAAAAAAAAAAAAAAAAAAAAAAAATGTGTGGTGTCACCTGGTAGAAACCAAGTTCCTTACATTTTTCATTAAATATAAATTATAAAATCACACTGATAAGTACTTCTACGTTGCTAACTACTTATACATGGCGGAGTTAAGAGATAAAATTAAAAGTAACTACCTGTTTACACCTAGAATATTGAGAAAAAAGTTAAAAATGATAAGATATAGTTAAAGAGTATGTTTTTAGTATGTAGCCTGAGGGAAAAGAACTGTTTTCTACCTACCCGGAATACTAATTTAAAATATTAAAAAATATATCTCTTTCCGACTAAAAAAACGTCTGCTTGTATCAGGTTGAAATTTTCCGTGCCTGTTTCAATTGTACTTAAGACGATGTGTAAGTAGTTTTATTAAAAATCGTTACGTTAGAACGTATGATATCGGTAAAAACGTTGTTTTCTTTATTTTAAACGTTTAGGTGCGCTTTAATAAATTTAGCGATCTTTATCACTTCATAGCAGTGTTGGTGTTCATTTTACTAAAAAATTTATTTAAAAAAGTTTTGTCTCATTGAATAGATGAAGATAGAATTTTGTCCCGTCCTAAAATACCAATTTTAAATTTGAAGCTTACGTTTACGCGAGCGTTGCACGTGAACAGCGGATAACGTTGTCCAACAAACTCAGCCTGAGTATTGGTAAAATGAACAAAGTGTACCAAATTTCAAGTCACTCGATCATCTTTTACTTAAGTTATCGTCATCGGTAGATTTCGTGACACATGATTTTGGTTGTTTCTTTTTTTTAATTTACTTCCGGACTCCAGAACGTGCCATAAGGAACTTCGTTCCAAAAAAAAAGTTTTTATTTTACCCCTAAATTTGATCCCTTTCTCGCTTAACCGTATTTTCAATTATCCGTCAAGGCTCCGGTCAAGGCTCACTTGACGGTTAATCGAGGTTCCACTGTATTAATTTCTCTACGGTTGAATAAAATTGAGTTAAAGTGGAACCGTCAATGAAGAAGACTATAAAATTCAGGGATAATCAAAATATGTTTAATAATACGAGGCGACCATTACTTTAATATAAGAACAATAAAAATCCAAGAATAAAAAATATTATCTTTTCTTTCTAACTATTCGTCGTTTTAAAGTATTTACCACAATTTTGTCTGAAGCTCAAGAGAACAAAACAGCATTTGTAAGCATCCGAGTTGATTTTATTTCTACTCAAACGAGAAAAAAAGTATTATCTTAAGAATGTCATTCGACGGCGATTTTCTAAATGATCCAGTGGTATAATTTTTTTAAAAATCTTGGAAATATAATTACCGTGGAGAAAAAATGAGCTCATAACTTCTTTTTATTGAACCACTTCAATGAAAAAAATCTAAATTGATTCATTATATCATCTTGGTGTCCTAGATAAATACTTTAATTAAATTCAATCGATTAAAAAAAATATTTTTAGTTTTTCTTTGTTTAATTCATTAACGAAATTCACTGAGGAAGATATTAAACTAAATGGCTAAGTCGAGTTTAACTTTGGGACAAAGTCCAAAAACCCCACAATATCAAGGGTTCTTAACAGTTTCATTTTCTTCTTTATATTATCAACGCAAAGCGTAAATAGAAATAATATGAAGAATAAACGAAAATACTAAATAATAAGCCGAGGAAAAAAATCATTTTCGGCAACTGTTATATTTTACTCTATTATTTTATTTAACAAAAAAAAAGATTTATTTATTTTCTCCGGTGTCACTACCGAAAAACTTATGAGTTCATTATGAGAACAACTGCGGAGTCTACGTAACAAAATTTGAAATATGTTAATATATAAATACTTTAATTACGTAATACAATCAAAGCATTTTGGGGCCGTACCTACATGTAGTCGGAAAATCGGTTTGTAGAACGTATGTCTTTCCATTGTTAGTTTTGCCTTTAAACGAAATTAAATACTATCTACACGGTGTCCGGTTTATAAGTGGATGCGTCTGACTTTCACAAACGGGAACTATGGCTTATACAAGGGTTGTCCGTAAAATAAGGTCTCCTATTTTTTTTCACAACGAATAACACGTTTATTTGCAATGAATAAACTACATCGTTGGAAAGCCTGGACTTTCTACTATTTTTCTCTATAACCCCCATTCCCATCGGCGAATTTTTGCATGTGGTGTAGCATTTTTCGTTTACCCATGTCATAGAACTCTCCCGCCACGGCGTGCAGTTAGGATACGACCTCTTCTTTCAACTCCTAGTCGATCCTGAAATTCGTTCCACCCAGGTGTGACTTTAACGCTGGAATGAGTTGATATTCACTTATTACTAGGTCCGGGCTGTAGGGGGGGGGGGGGGGAGGGGGGGGGGTGACGTTATCCCATCTAAATTGGTTTATAAGGTATGTTGTTGCACGGGTGGGGTGGGGACAAGCACTATCCTAATGAAGCATGCCTTCAGCTTCGACAGCATGTCCCTTCTTTTGTTTGGATTTTACGGGGAAGGTTCATTTCAATCTTCATGTTCAAGGTTCAGGCACGGCAAAGGTCAAAGTTGGACTGTAGTGCTCAACGTTTATTGTTGTCCCGGTACGCACAACTCGCTGGCCATCCGGCCCGCTGTACATCATGGACGTCTTTACGTCCGTTTTTAAACTCTCTGCACCCAACACACACAACAATAAATTTCTGTAGGCGTAGTGTCCTTAGCAAACAAAAACGAATCACAGAACGTAACTCACACCTAGCGGTAGCGACGTGTGGATGCTCCATCGCGAACTACTGCCAAACCAAGACCAAGCGGTGCACAGCTCGGAGTGGTGATGATTCATAGACGGCGAACCAGGCTACAGCCAGTGTTGTCGGACAGGTGGATCATAAAAAACTTTGCTAAATTAACGAAGGCATTACTATATTAAGTTTGGCTATTATAGTGTTCACAATTTTCGAGATGTTGACATAAATACATTAGGATGGAGACTTTGCTTCTAATCACGTTTATGGTCACCATTTTGAATTAAAAAGTCACATTGGAAATTTTGTTTAAAAAACATGTTTATGCCAAAAGAAGTAACTTATTACCAAATTGCAAGGTTCATGACCAACTAGTCTGGGAGATATAGCAAATATATGAATTACTATAAAATGACAGCCATCTTAGATAAAAATGGGGAATAAATAATATCCTTACATATAGCTTGGATCTAAATTATTAAAGTAAGCTTAGAAAAATTCGTGATTCTAGAATTAATTGTTTTCGAGAGTTTTAGAGATAAATAAGTGATTAGGTGAACATTAATTTTAAAAGTACTGTCATCTTGAAATTGAGTGATTATTATGGGATAGAACAATACCAGTATATTAATAGGAAGAAGAAACTTTGTATGCCAAATTTGGTTGTTACCTCAAAAAAAGAGTCCATAAAGGACATTCACACAAACAAACATAAAAATAGACCCACGTAGACTTTTATAGATATGGATGCTTCAATAAATTAGTTCAGAAGATCAATGTGGTGAACACTCATGTTTTTACTTTATTATCATAAGCTCACAACAAATTATAAGAGATGCATTACATTCCAAGGCAATATTAATCATTACCTAATCAAAAATACATTTACTTTTATATTATGCAACATGACATATTATGACTCAATTTCTATGTTTTTTAATGTCAATATTTGTGTTTTTGGTTATTGATGCGGCCATTTTGAAAATATTGTCACAATATGTATAATTTATCAAGAAGAGCTATAAAAATTATATGAAGTAGGTATTTCTAAACCTTTTTTATTTATTCGTCTGCCATATTGGTCGCCATCTTAAAAATATTTGGAAGTGTAAAATTCATAAAAACTATACAGTTGTTACAAATGCTAAGATGTGTCTGTGAATTTCGTTTAAATAAGTCTATTTTAACGCGAGTTATCGTTAGACAAACAAACATACACAAACTTTAAAAATCCCAAGTCTCTAAAAAAAAGAACTCACTACACTTGTTCAATAAATTGTGGCTGGAGTATCCTTACGCAAGTTACATTTTAAACAAAGAAATGTCTGGTTCACTTTTCCCAGCATTTTCAAATTTTATATCTAACAGGGTAGAAGTATTAAAGGTTTACAAAAAAAGAAATAACATCTTTACAACAACAAGTTATGAAATTGAACTTAAGTTTAAAACAACGAAATATATGGTACGAAACAGCTTAACCCCTCTCTTAATAAAAATATAATGGCATCACTCTCTATCATGAAATCAACCTTTAGAATATATATATATATATATATATATATATATATATATATATATATATATATATATATATATATATATATATATATATATATATATATATATATATATATTTATATTGCTTTATAATTTCATATTTTTCTCTTACATCCTCTAAGAAAGGAATCATCCCGTATTTTATTTTCCATTGTATTTCTTTACAATTCATAATATTATTTCTACAACTGTTCGTACTTATTAATTCATCATATATGTTAGAAAATGAAAATTTTCATGTAATAGGAAAAAAAGACGCTGTTATTCTTACTTCTTTATTTTCAGCTTGTAAGAGAAATAAGAGGGGGGAAAAAAACAAAACAAGACAGAAAAACATTAGGATGATATAACTGACTTTTCTCTCAACTTTTTCTTTAGGAAAAAGGAATAAACTTTTAAAAATCAGATGAAGCTTTGTTTTCTATTGTTGATTATTCAATTGAGATTTATGTTTTTTCTCCTTTCCTTTCAAATTAAAAAACAAAAAACAAATGGTATTAAATTCCAAGAATATGTATTTTAAATGAAATGTAACCACTTGAATTTAGAATATTTTTAATACTTACTTAAATATTGTTAAAATATTTAAATATAGGATTTTACTTAATTCTTTGTTTTTAATTATTATAGGGTGTAACTAGTGATATAAATCTAGTGGAAATTATTTTTGAATACATTATATAAACATTTATATTTAGTCCAGTCAATATAGGTTTTTTCTTCGGAATAATTTTAAGCCACGATTTTTTTTACACAGAGCTTTGTTATGTCATTGCAAATAATACCTGAAAAGTCCCCAGATTTTTTATGAACGCTTCCCTCTTTTTTGGTGGGGAAAGGGGGGGGGGGTAAAATTTAAAGGTCTTCAACTCAGCTACATAGGCAACCTGGGGTATCGTCTTCTATACATTTTTTTTTACGCTGAATCGAATAAAACAAAAATCAAGTCGATACAACCAGTAGTTTGGAAGATGTAAGGGGTTTTATGTATAACAAATCCAAATATTTTGATGTATACCTCCTAGGGTTATCACAAGAAATTAATTTTCGGTTTTTTCCCCAGGGACCTTCCTAAAAGTTGCCAATTGGATAATAAATGATATTGACAAAGTTTTATCTCAAACTGATAACGTTAACTGTGCCTATGTAGGTTGAAATTTAGCAAAAAACTAAGATTTTTAGAAAAAAAATCACCGTTTTTTCACCATAAAATAAAACCAATTCATCCTAGAACCATGATTCTTGTCTTATTGTATAGTCAATTTCATTGCCTTGAAGTTTTATTCTCACCACTTTTTAGCTAAAACTTATAGATTTGGTGATATTTAGCATTTTTCATATCAGGTCATGTAGGATATCAATCTCATTTATTATCCAATTGGCAACTTTAAGGAAGGTCTCTGGGGAAAAAAATCGAAAATTAATTTCTTGTGATAACCCTAGGAGGTATACATCAAAATATTTGAATTTTTTATACATAAAACCCCTTATATCTGCAAAAACTATTGGTCGTATCGACTTAATTCTTGTTTTATTCGATTCAGCGTAAAAAAATGCATAGAAGACGATACCTCACTTGCCTAGGTAGCTGAGTTGAAGTCCTTTGATTGTTACCCCCCCTTTCCCCACCAAAAGAAAGAGGGAAGCGTACATAAAAAATCTGGGGACTTTTCAGGTATTATTTGCAATGACATAACAAAGCTCTGTGTAAAAAAAAATCTTGGCTTAAAATTATTCCGAAGAAACACCCTTTTTTTGGCATATTTTACTGGACTAATTTGCAAACAAGGAAAATTATTTAAATGATTATTTATTTATTATTTTTTAAAAAAACATTTTTTTCCTTTAAGCGTCTTCAGAATTTGCTTAAACTTGTGATTCAGTGATTGAATAGTCGGATAAAAGAAATGAACCCCAAACATATAATATATAAATGAATAAATGTGAAACAAAAATAAGAGTAACTAGAAAAACGTGGGCTTTTTGGGGGGCTTTCTCGGGCTTTTTTATCGGATAGTGTGTGTAGAGAGGTTTGCTTGCATTTTTTTTTCAGTTTTGTATTGGTTATAATCCTCAAGTGTGGCTCCACTATTTGACATCGTGATTTTAACTACAAACTGATTTTTTCTTCCGAGCTTACCCAAGATAACGGAAGCCATGTGAACGTTCTAAAAAACGAAAATATATTTAGTCTTTGATTTCTAAAACTCCAAGACAGAAATCCGTTTCAGACATCAGGGAACATTTTAAGATCCGTGTCTGTTTGTGTAGGTCTGATGCTAAAATGTTTTACCAACATAATCTTAAACACTTCACGTTCGAAGTTAATAAAATTTGGTTTGGTCGGTAATAATTAGCCTATTGTTGGTCCCATATAAGTTTCAACCATCTGCGCTCTTTTTTTTGTCTTCAACATGCGCACAAACATATATTTATTTACACCTATATCTTCAAAATATTCATTAAATGTTTATGAAATGTGGATGGGTTGTCGGAAGTAGGCCGCAAATGGTACCAGATTAATTTTAACCGTCTGTCCACTTTAACTTTTGTTTAATTGATACTTTAATTCATGTGAAATATCAAAACAATGTTGACGTCTTAAAAAAAAAAACTGGAGAAAAAATTAAATAGATTAGACAATAATGGCTTGTAAAATTATAAAATCAATCTAAGGCAGTCTTTTGTTTTGACTCTTCAAGTTCAATCCAAGTAAGTTCACCGCACACCGTTCCAAAACAAAATTTTTCTCCCATTTTTAGAAGTAGAAATGAAACTGGTTATGGGTTAAGGAGGAAATGAGTTTTGAAATAAAAGAATAATGAAAAAAGCTTTTCCTTAATAATAAGGCAAAACTGCTTTCTTGGGAATCTTAAGCTATTGCAAAGCTACTATCCTATATGTAATAACAATGAAGATAAACATATACATACGTGAGAATACGCAGTGAAGTTTAAGAAGCTTTTCTGTGGTGAAAAGGGTATATTAGATTATTTTGCTTCCGAGCTTACCGAAGTTAACGGAAGCTATGTGATCGCTCTGAAATTCCAAGACAGAAATCCATTTCATACATCAGGGAACATTTTTGGTTCCGCGTCTGTCTGTAGGTCATTCTCTCGGTCTGCCGGTCAGGTCGTCTGTCGCTCAATTTTTACGAACCAACTTATCTTAAAAACTAGACGTCCGATTTTAATGAAATTGGTATAGTAGGTTATAGGTAGCTCATTGTTGGTCCCATATAAGTTTCAACCTTCTGCGCATATTTTTCTCATAATTTTTTCTCCTCCACATGCGCAAAATCATACATTGATTTACACCTATAGCTTCAAAAGAACTTATCTGATTTGTATAAAACTTGTATAGTTTATCAAAAGTAACACGCAGAGAACCCCAAATAAATTTGAACCGTCTGCGCTCTTTAACTTTTGCTTAATTGATACTTTAATTCATGCAGAAAATTAAAACAATTTTGACAGATTAAAAAAGCGGTGGAAACAAACAAATTAGACAATAATTGCTTGTAAAAGCATAAAATCATTAAAGTCCGTGATAGGAGGCGAGGAAGCTATGTGCCACACCAATTAGCAGTCTATTTTTCTTTTTCTTATATTATTGAGTGTTTATGACTCCGTAATTCTTTCATGTTAAAATATTTTGTTAACCTGACTATTAAAATCACCGTTTATTCACTCCTGTGAATTATTTTAAACACTAAATATTTACCAAAGCTCTTATTCCAGTTAAAGCGTAGTTTGGCGGGGAAAATAGACAGTAATTTTTTCTCGTTTGTTTATGTTCTTTGGGGAAACTGAATCCGAATTTCAAACTTGCCACCTCGTATAATAGAAGAGGGGAAATAGGCAAAAAATATGTGTTAGTAGGAACTAATTCCCACATAAACGGAGTTTGATTTTTTTAGTTTATGATGGTGTTTGTTTGATATACTGAAAGTCTAGAAAAATCCAACTATGGAAAATGCTTTTTTTTGGCCGCCATTTTGAAAAATAACGGCTCATTTGCTTGTAATTCCTTAAATAATGCAGATAGAAAAAAGTTTCAAATATCAAATGTAAAAAACAATATAATAAACAACTTTTGATCTTATAAGCTTTTTTCTAATCCTAATAGGTTTTGAGTTATAGACGATCTAGTTTTATTAGTCCGTGCAATAAAAACCATATGAGACCAATTGGGAGTTCTGGAAATAGGTTAACTTATGGTTTTTTGGGTCTCTGAATCCGAATGTTAAACTTCTCAACTAAAATTCCCCCCGCAACCCCCTCCCCACCCCCCAAATTTTTATAAGAACCCACAAAAATAGTATTTTTAAAAAATATATACACAGGGTGGCCACGATAAACTGGCTCACCTAGTTATTTCTTTTATTTTTGAAGATAGGGAAAAAATGTAAGTGGTAACTCACCTTGGATTTTCACGATTTTTATAATATGATTTCGAAAAAAATATTTTTGGAAAGAAGTTCCTTATGGCACGTTCTGGAGCCCGGGAGTGAATCCGAAAAAAACGACCAAAATCACCGTCACAAAATAACCGTCACAAAATCACCGTCACGCAAAATCCGTCACAAAATCTACCGATGACGATAACTTGTGTAAAAGTTGACCGACTTAATTGAAATTTGGTACACATGTTCATTTTGCCAATGTCAGGGACAAGTTCGTTGACAACGTTATCCGCCCAAGCGTTCACGCGCAACGCTCGCGTAAACGTAAGCTTCGAATTTAAAATTGGAATTTTTGGACGGGAAAAAAATCTAACTTCATCTATTTAAGTAGACAAACAACTTTTTTAAATATTTTTTTTTTTTAGTAAAACGAACACTGACACTACTATGAAGTGATAAAGATCGCTAAATTTATTAAAGCGGACCAAACCGATTAAAATAAAGAAAACAACATTTTTACCGATATCTTACGTTCTAACGAAAAGATTTAAATGATACTTTGTATACATAACCTACAGTACAATTGAAACAAGCGTGTAACATTTCAACCTGATACAAGCAGAAGTTTTTGTGAGTTAATGATTTATATTTTTTATTTTAATATTTAATTAGAGTAATATGCCGACGGGGCCTGGGAGGACAGTTCTTTTATGTTCTACAACCATCTGCTTTAACTATAAATTTATCATTACCTTTTTTCTCAATATACAATACATTATTTATTGAAAGACGCTCGCTTCAAAGATAATAAAAAGATTTTCATTTAATTTTGCCTTAACTCCGCTAGTACAAATAGTTACTTTTAATTTTGTCTCTTTTCTAACTCCACCATGTATACGTAGTTATCACAGCGTTTTTATAATTTATATTTAATGAAAAGCGTAAGGAACTTCGTTCCTACCGGGTGTACCACGACACCACACGTATTTTTTATCTCATAGTTTCGGCGGTATCTCTCTCAACTTTGTAATCTTAAATGGTAACCTATATTTTTTTCTAAAATTAGATTTCTTTTGAAGAAAAATGAGCCTTGAATCAAGAAAATCGGTTAAGAATTGACAGAGATATTTAGTTTTCAATATAACAAAAATGCTATTTTAGTATTTAAAGTACTGTAATGAAAAAATTGCAAATTAAACGAAATTATCTAAATTCTGTTTAGTTAGTTGAATGCATTTACTGATCAAAACTCAAACCTTTTTTCCATTCCTTTCCGAAACTGTAGAGTAAAGGAAGGTGGTCGACACACTGATTAAATGAGGTCCATATTAACGATGTTCCTGAATGGAATGGAAAAAAGGTTTGACTTTTGATCAGTAAATGCATTGAACTAACCTTAAAAGTGGAAAACAAAGTGAAATAAACAGAATTAAGATACATTTTATTTTTTAACTTAGTATTTTACATACTTAGATAGCATTTTTGTTATATTGAAAACTGAATATCTCTGTCAATTCTCAACCGATTTTGTTGATTCAAGGCTCATTTTTCTTCAAAAGAAATCTAATTTTAGAAAAAAATATAGGTTACCATTTGAGATACCATTTGAGGTTACCATTTTTTAAGATTACAAAGTTGAGAGAGATACCGCCGAAACCATGCGATAAAAAAATACGTGTGGTGTCGTGGGACACCCGGTAGGAACGAAGTTCCTTACACTTTTCATTAAATATAAATTATAAAATCGCTGTAATAACTACGTATACACGGTGGAGTTAGAAAAGAGACAAAATTAAAAGTAACTAACTATTTGTACTAGCGGCGTTAAATAAACAATGTATTGTATATTGAGAAAAAAGGTAATGATAAATTTATAGTTAAAGCAGATGGTTGTAGAACAAAAAAAGAACTGTCCTCCCAGGCCCCGTCGGCATATTACTCCAATTAAATATTAAAATAAAAAATATAAATCATTAACTCACAAAAACTTCTGCTTGTATCAGGTTGAAATGTTACACGCTTGTTTCAATTGTACTGTAGGTTATGTATACAAAGTTTCATTTAAATCTTTTCGTTAGAACGTAAGATATCGGTAAAAACGTTGTTTTCTTTATATTAATCGGTTTGGTCCGCTTTAATAAATTTAGCGATCTTTATCACTTCATAGTAGTGTCAGTGTTCGTTTTACTAAAAAAAAAATATTTAAAAAAGTTGTTTGTCTCATAAAATAGATGAAGTTAGAATTTTTTCCCGTCCAAAAATTCCAATTTTAAATTCGAAGCTTACGTTTACGCGGGCGTTGCGCGTGAACGCTTGGGCGGATAACATTGTCCAACGAACTTGTCCTTGACATTGGCAAAATGAACATGTGTACCAAATTTCAATTAAGTCGGTCAACTTTTACACAAGTTATCGCCATCGGTAGATATCGTGACGGTTATTTTGTGACGGTGATTTTGGTGGTTTTTTCGGATTCACTCCCGGGATCCAGAACGTGCCATAAGGAACTTCGTTCCAAAAATATTTTTGGAAATCATATTATAAAACTACGTGAAAATCCAAGGTGAGTTACCATTTACATTTTTTTCTCTATCTTCAAAAATAAAAGAGATAACTGGGTGAGCCAGTTTATCGTGGCCACCCGGTATATGTGATTGTTTTTGGGAGAAAATAAATAAATATTCTCAAAGAAGACAAAATTTGAAAGAAAATATATTCTATGACGTAGGACAAAGAGGGCAGCTCAGAGAATTTGCCTCGGCACGGCGGAGATGCATGCACAAAGTTACGCAACTCCGCTTATACGTACGAGTTATGGGTTAATCTGAAATTTTACTTCTCACCAAAAATCCCTTTCCCCACAAGCCCCCTAAATTTTGAAAAAGTAAATAATTTTTATATAGTTCTTCCATTGGATCCTAACACACCTTGCTTAACTTCGTGCATGCAGCTCCGCCACGCCGAGGCATATTTTCTGAGGCGCGCCAGCGCTGAACGGAGGTTCGTCCTACGTCAAAATGTCATAGAATAAATTTTTGTTGCAAATTTTGTCTTCTTTAACAATATCTATTTATTTTCTCCCAAAAACAATCACTTATATAGTTATTTTTTAATAATACTATTTTTGGGGGGCTCATTAAAAATTTGGGGGGGAGGGGGGTGTCATTTAAAATTCGGGTTCAGTGACCCAAAAAACCAAAAGTTATCCCATTTCCATAACTACCATGAATTATTCCAGGGATGGTCCCAAATATGGTTTCTATTTCTATTGCACGGACTGATAAAACTAGATCGTCTATAACTCAAAACCTATTAGGTTTAGAGATAAGCTAATAAGAACAAAAGTTGTTTGTTTTATTGTTTTCTGCATTTGATATTTAAAACTTTTTTTTCTATCTGCAATATTTAAGGAATTAAATGCAAATGAGCCGTAATTTTCCAGGATGGCGGGCAAAAAACGCATTTTGCATTGTAAGATTTTACTAGACTTTTAGTATGTCAAACAGACTCCATCAAAGAACTAAAAAAATCAAACTCCTTTTGCTTCCGAGCTTACCGAAGGTAACGGAAGCTATGTGATTGTTCTGAAGAACGAAAATATTTTATATCTCTAATTTCAAAAATTCTAAGACAGAAATCCGTTTCAGACATCAGGGAACATTTTTGGTCCCGTGTCTGTCTGTCGGTCTGTCAGTCTGTCGGTCTGTCGGTCTGTTGGTCTGTCGTTTAATTTTTGCGAACCACCATATCTTAAAAACTACACGTCCAATTTTAATGAAATTTAGGTGGTAGGTTATAATTAGCCCATTGTTGGTCCCATATAAGTTTCAACCTTCTGCTCTTATTTGTTTATCTTCCACATGCTCACAAACATACATGTATTTACTGCCATAACTTTAAAAGTAATCATCTGATTTGTATGAAATTTTTATGGTTTGTCAAAAGTAGCCTGCAGATAACACCTGCCTAATTTCAACTTTCTGCGCACTTTAAATCGTGCTAAATTAATATGTCTTATACTATAAAGCCGCATGGCTAACTGACTCACTGACTGACATTAATGTTTACCCACTTCCAGAAGAGCTAGAGACTTGCGGTTTGCGCCATTCGACGCGCAACGTCCATATTGTGATCAAAAATAACTATACAAAGTTCACTTTTCCCCCTTCTTCCCCCCTTAAAAAAATAATAATGGGCGACTTGATTTTTAAGCTGTTTTGAGGGCTTATTGCGGCTAAACGGTAAGTCGTATTAGAAAATGGATAGCACAAGTGGTAACTGATTTTAAAAGATCTACAACTTTAGTCCTATGAGTTTTTGTCGTATCGTCATCGGTTGTACCTTAGATGGTGATAATTTTTTTTTTTTTATCTTTGAATGACCATAGTTTCTATAATAGTTGGCTGATTTTATTTCTGATTGCGGCGATTGAATCTCACACTAATGCTCTTTAAATTGAGTATATTGTATTTCATTAGTTCATCCTACTTGGTGAGAACATGAGAGTAAACTTTTTCCCATGTGCCGTGTCACGTGACCACTTTTTTTTGTTTTTAATATTGTGTCGTATATCATTTTAAAGGCCTTGATATGAACAGTAATCTATTTAATTTGTTGATATTTTAAACATTTTGTACATGTACTTTAGTTCCGATTTATAATTTTGTTGTAGGTTAAAGGGTTTAAATACTTTTTTGATATTAGGTTTTTTATTTATGTTTTTATTAGTTAAATGAATGCCCTTTTGTATTGTTTGTTTTTTAAAAATATAATTTTGGTACCTCAGAGTACAGGGGTACAAATGTTAAAGTTAATCTTTTAAAATATGATGTATATCGTTGAAAAGCTCTTCCATAGTAGATTAATTTTTGTTTTATTCTATTTTGTGTTATTTTTAGTTTTGAGGGGGGTAAAATAAAAAAAAATAAAAAATTTTATACAGCGGTTTCTACGATTTGGTTGCAGTTTTATATTTGTTTATTAAATTAATTATATGTGAGCTAACTTTTGGTGATTGTTGGAGGCTTTGTTTCTCCAACAAATGTTTAAATTTCTTCAATTTTATTAATTATTTACTGCCCGTTCCAACTTTTTGATTATTTTTATCGAGGTATTTTATTTGCGAGGAAGCTATGTGCCACATGAATTGGCAGAGTATTTTATGGGAATTAGTTCCACCCTAAACCCTATATCTCCTCTCTATGTATATCTAACCCTATATCTCCTCTATGTATCATTCTTAAGTATCATGTTTATCTTTCTCTTCAATCATTCAGATGAGCAGCCTCGCCCTTCTTCTATTGTGAAACCATATGAGAAAGTTGAGCCACCCGGACCTTCTAGTGCCAGTGCCAAGCGACATTGGCAACATTGGATCATTAAGAGTTGTTCATTGCTTATCTGCTACGTCTTATATAAACATAATTTCAAAGTGCTCAAGAACCTAAACCGTTCGTCTGAGGAAAAAACTTAAAAGACATAAGTCATAGGAAATTTATTTCTTTGTCACGGGCCACATTTTTGCTTCCGAGCTCACCGAAGGTAACGGAAGCTATGTGATCGTTCTGAAGAACGAACATTTTTTAGGTCTCCGATTTCAAAAATTCCAAGACAGAAATCCGTTTCAGACATCAGGGAACATTTTTGGTCCCGTGTCTGTCTGTCGGTCTGTCGTTCAATTTTTGCGAACCAACATATCATAAAAATCTACACGTCCAATTTTAATGAAATTTGGGTGGTAGGTCATAATTAGCTTATTATTGGTCCCATGTAAGTTTCAACCGTCTGCGCCAATTTGGTTCTCTTCCACATGCGCACAAACATACATATATTTACACCTATAGCTTCAAAAGTACTTATCTGATTTGAATGAAACTTTTATAGTCTATCAAATTAATGTAACCCACAGATAGTCCCAGATTAATTTGAACCGTCTGCGCTCTGTAACTGTTGCTAAATTGATACTTTAATTCGTGTAAAAAATCAAAACAATTTAGATTAAAAAAAAACGGGGGAAACAATTAAACAATAATGGTTTGTAAAAGGATAGAATCAATAAAGTTCGTGGATAGGATGCGAGGATGCTATGTGCCACACCAATTGGCAGTCTATTTTAAATGTTTATAATTTAACAGTACTAGGCAAAACGAAAATAAAAACGTTGTTTAGCAAATTTTAAAATTTTTAATGTGCTCTAGCAGCTAAACTATTCGAAAAAAGCATATTTTTCGCAGTTTTCGCATTTTTCTCAGAATGCATCACTTTTACGAGGTGGCAAAGTTGAAACGACCAAAAAAGAAAATAACTGTTGTATTATTTCCTGGATAGGTCTCTTCTTTCACCTAAAAACTGGACCATTTTACAAAGAAAGATTTTTAACGGATTCAAATTTAATTTAAACCAATCAAAGAAAATCTTACTTTAATTATTTACTTCTAATGTATGCACATGCGTTTAAATAAAAACTATACTGTAAGCCAACTAAAATATTTAGTTAGTTTTATTCCCCAACTATCTTAAAATAGGCATTAATCTTATGGCCAATCCTTAAAAAAAAGAAGGTATTTTGTCGGAAAGCCTAATACACGTATATAATGCTTATATGAGACAATCTTTTTACAGAAACCATCATACATTTTGTATATATTATTCTCTAGGCTTTACCATTAAAATAGTTTGGAAGGGACTAAGAATATTATAAGATAATCAATTCTGGTGAAATCCTTGGGATCCTAGTAATAGATATTGTAGTATATTGACATTTGTAATAATTGATTTATTTAGTTTTGTTGACATCATTTTGTCAGTTGTTAATAAACTTGATTTCCAACTAATATATCCGTATACATGTATATTACAATTGGCGCAGTCGGTAACTAGAACATACGAATAATGGACACGGTTGCGGTTACAAGTGTTCGGGTATAATACTTATAAAAAGAAAAATGCCTCCCAAGAAAACAATTATTGGGAAAGGAAAAGCAAAACGTCAAAACTCTCCTCCTGTCTCGGAAGAGAGTTCGGAAGATTCGTCGAAAGCTGATTCTGAAAATGCTGTTCAAAGAATAAGTGGACCAGCAGTTCAAAAAGTCTTGATGAAATCCTGAGCGGGTACAAGCTCTGAGAGTGTGGCTGAAAACTTTGGGCTTTCTTTTGCAGACAAAATACGTCATTTTCGTTTTCCTTCGTTTGACCCATCATTAGAAGATTGGGAGTACTATGTCTTACGCTTAGAAAACGAGATGGCTATGCAAGGGTTTTTGAATAATACAGGTCCCAAGATGATCAAAAATCAGATTCTGCTATCAAAAGTCGGTGCTCATGGTTTCAAAATTTTAGTGGATCATTTTAGGCCAACTCCCTTAAATACCATTTCTTATGAAAAGTTAATTAAAATTTTAAACCAATATTATTGTAGAAATACGTGTGTTTTGGCTGAGAGAATACAATTTGCAGCATGCAAAAGAAAAGATGGAGACACGATAACAACATTTTTAGCAACGCTACGAAGTCAATCAAGTAAGTGTGAATTTGGTAACTCATTGGAGGAGCGCCTTAGAGACCAACTGGTTATAGGAATAAACGAAACAAATTGGCAACGGGAAGTCCTAAGACTACATCCTACAAACAGTTCGTCTTTGAAAGAAGTTCAAAATACGCTCATGGCTTTAGAACAGGCATATTCACAACATCGAAGAATCCATGACATTACCATCCAAAATAATGATGCACATTACTCAAGTACTAATAGAGTAGCTGAGCAGAGTAATTCTAAACGTGAGAAACACCTTCGTCAACTTAGAAAAGGTGAACACTGTTTAAATTGTGGCTGGAAGGTCCATCTTGACAAACAGAAGTGTCCAGCTCTTGGACAATCATGCCTGGCTTGCCAGTCTAAAAATCACTTTGCGAGAGTGTGCGTAAAGTCTAAAAGAGCTATAATATTAAAACAGGATTATGATAAACAACCGAAACAAGGAAACAAACAAATGCGAAAAATTGAATTAAAAAGTGAAACCGGTACGGATTCGGATTCAGATGCTCAAAATATAAATGCAGTAAAGAAAGGATCTAAAGGAATGCTGGATGTCCTGCTGAATGGTCGTAAGGTTGAAATGCTCTATGACCCTGGCGCTTGTCAGTCAGTAATAAGCAAAACCTTGTGGAAAGAAATTGGTTCTCCGCCACTAACTCCAACTAGAAATCTTACAGCCTACACGGATGTAGATATAGAAACCATGGGAAAAACTATAGTAACAGTGACAGCATTCGGCAAGAAAAAACAGTTACCTTTATACGTGGTAAAAGAGTCCGAGATTCCTCTTTTTGGTTTCAAGTGGACGCTAGACTTTAAATTACCATTACCACCAGGGATAAAGGTTTGCAATATCGATAGAAAGAAAACATCGAGTCAGACAACGAAGAACATACTCCACAAAGATCTGGACGAAGTCAAGGTCAATAGCAAAACTTCAGGTGTGGTGGCCCAAAATGTCTCAGGACATAGAAGCATATGTTAAACAGTGCAGTCCATGTCAACAAACAAGGCCAAGAGAAGCTGAAGCACCATTGTATTCATGGTCTCAGCCAGCTAAGCCCTGGTCACGGTTACACATAGACTATGCTGGCCCGGTAGAAGGATTTTACTATCTAGTGGTCGTGGATGCTGACAAGTTAACATCGCCACCTTGAAGATGCTTCTAGTAGAGGAAGTGAAACATCAGGCTTTTAACCTATTGTAACGCGGATTTCTCCGGAAAACCAAGTTAGTTATAACATTAAAAGTGTTTTACAGATGCTTGTCTATACTTCGTTTTTGATTTTCCATTAAATCCTGGAAATCCCAATTTTTCTCAATAAATCAAAATTTATGGTTAGATTTTTACTTAAATGGACAATACATATTTATACATGTTTATCTTTTTTTTCTATCTTCAGAACTTTTTTCCATATTTTTCATATTTTTGTATAATTTTTGAAGGTGCTCTAAATTTAGAGCTGAAATTAATTTTCTGAACAATTATGCCTCACACACACAAAGAGAACACACAGTCTAATTAGTCATCGACAATCGAGTGATGATTATTTTAATACTTCATCACAGATTGAACTAGATATTTATTATAGCTGGTTTTAGTATATTCAGTTGTTTCATTATTGTACGTTTAAAACGTAACCCTTTATAATTTATAATTAAAATATTCTTTGAGAATAATATACTTTATATGATAGATAATATATTAAACTATTACAACTATTTTGTTATTTCCATTTAATATATTATTTGTATTATTTTATTTTCTGCATTTTATCTCAATGGAAATTGGATAGTATTTTATTTTTAAAAGCATATATTTTTGTAATCAAACTTGTTCTTCCGCTGGATGCTTGCCTCCGAATCTACACATACTGCTCGGATTCCAAGCTCTTCTTTTTATTCAACACGGAAAATCCATTAACTCATCTCGAATGTACATATTTATTTATTTATTCTTTTAAATAAATAAAAAAACATATACCACTGGAATTCTATTCCTAAGTATTTTGGTACAATATTGTTAAGGCTTCAATATTAATTTGACTTACAATTGCAACGAAAGGTAGCAAATAAAATAATTGTAATTAGCATTTTTGTCATTGAAAATGGTATTTAATTAATATTTTTCACAAGATTAAGTTTATCTTCTGTTACGCGTAAGTTTTATGTGCAAAATAATTTCAATATTGCTTCCGCTCTATGTATTGATAGAAAGCATTGTGATTGTACAAAACTCAATTTTGATGGATTTACACGTTTAAAAGACCACCGAGTCGAAAAACTTTTTTTTTTAATTCTGTCTGTAGCATAATTCAGATTCGTGGAGACTAAACCACTGGACCGATGTCAATAAAATTTAGGATACATATTTAGAAAAATCCTACCTCGAGGTGAAATCGAAAAATGTCCCCCCCTCCAAAAAAAAAAAAATAAAAAAAATAACGAAAAACATTTTTTTTTCTCATTTTAATTTTCCAAAACAACTCTAACAATTTTGATATAAAAAAATTCTAAAACTGTAGTCTATTTAAATACGAATCTAACCATACATTTTGTCATTTTCCTGGGAAATATATGTAGGTATCTAGTTTCTGAGAAATAAGCTATAAAATGTAATGATATCACCCTTTACATTTTAAAGCTTTTTTCTGCGGTATTGCCTGGCAGGAGGAATTATTTTTAATAATAAACTTTCTTAATATTTTTAATAATGTTCTTTAATCCTCGAGAGGTTGCGCTCATGGTTATTACGCAACAGGTCGCATCAAGGGAGCGCTGCGCTCCCTTGTGAAACATACACTTTTTTTACATGTTTTAATGTGATTTTAGAGTTCAATTAAGGTGCATTATAATGAAAAATTATGTGAATAAGACATAATAAATATATCGTCAGAATTTTGCCTAACACGAATTTGAAATTTTTCATACTTTTATATATTCACCCTAATGAACTGCAAATAATGTCTTCTTTTATTTTTCAAAGATATTTTTGAATGATTAGCAGATTTGTGGTTTTTGCAAATTATTTAAACTCATTTATGTCGTTGGCAGAATTAAAATACACATATGTTTTGATTTGAGTAATAGGTAATTGACTGCTCAGGAATTGGATATTGGTCTTCAGTAACTGTTGGTTCATGATTCATTAATTAAACTGTCGTCCGATGATAGAGTTGTGAATGAATCCAATTCTTCCTTCTATAAATCACTTTAGCTACTGTTGACGATCAGAAGACTTTTACACATTAATGTTAAAAAATAAATAACTTAAAACTCATATGTACATTAAAAAAATAGTGGTAATATAAAGTAACGGGGTAGGTCACGTTAGAGTGATAAGACACCAAAACGCTCAAGTCACAGATAAAACAATAATTCCATAAAACACAGTAGAAATATTAGGGTTGGGTTGAAGTACTTATAGATAAAGGTTTTATTTTTTATTGAAAGATCCCCTAAGGCCACTCCATGCAACAAACTCCATTGTAATAAACTAGGTCATGCAACATTTCTGTAAATCACAGAAGCATTTACAACTCAAAAGGAGCGCCGCGCTCCCCCCGCGACCTCTTGAGGCCTAAATGTAATCACGAATACTTGAAAGAACTAACAAATGGAAAACACAGGACCAAGTAATTATTTACTCGAATATGAGAAAGTTTAGTATGTTGTACGAGTTGTATCGAACAGATTTTTTACTTAACTGATGCTATTGACACCTTTCACGACAAAGCTTTACCGCTCAAATGTTTCAGCAGAAGAAAAACTAATTTCATACTATAATTATTTGTAACAACTCAAATAATCAAGAACTACACATATTTATAGAACTAGTACAAAATCATTTGCCAAATAGCGTGGTATTTAGTTACTTCACGGCATCATTCAGGCAAAGGCCTCATGAGCATAAAAAATAAAGAATAATTAATTAAATTATGTTTCTACAAACAATAATTGCAAAAATTGGTAAGCTACAAACATTAGGTACGCAATGAAACTTTCTGTAGGCTAAACCCTAATAAACATTATACATTCTATTTCAGAAGATTATTGCATTGTTAGGTTACTTATATATTATGTGTGTTAGGGTATAGTCCGCTATTAAAGTTTTAGACAAGAATGGTTTACAATGAAGATGGTTTACTATAGGTGATCCTAGATGCCGGCGTCTCTCGGGGTCCCCCTGCTCTGACCCGTATCAAAACTGACAGTCTTATCAGTTTAGAGGTATGCCGGCATGAATGCCAGACATCCTGCTACAAAGACAAGCCAAGCATTCTCATTTCCTTGTCAGCCTTCTATTTAAAATTTCTCGAATAAAAAAATTGTATATTCTCACTCCTATGCACATCTTTTTTACGTTCCTTTTTTTACCAACATTTATTTATGGTTTTTTAAAATTTAATTTAGTACAAAGTTTTGTTTCCAATTATACAACAGAAGGTTTATCATTTATCACCTTCTAATGCAAGAGCTCTAGTTTGTAGTTATTAGCACTTAAATTTGTATAATCTAATTAAAGTGATTTGAGCAAGCTTCCTATGGTTACAAAAATATTAATTCTTTAAGTATTTATCTAGAATGAAATAATTACTTCAGTACGAAATTCATAATTTTATTTTAAACTTTAGTTTACCTTTGTTCGATGTTTCTTTTAGCAATCCTTAAAAAAACTAAGGAAGTGGGACATCAGGGTCCTACTTGTATTTTCCTTCCAAGCATTTTAATGTTAATGGCAAATAAATTTTAACCTTGGAATGCTAATAGTAATTGTATGGCTGGTATTACAAAATCTTCGTCGATTCGACTAAAATACGTAGAAAAGAAATTTTTGGTTGAAACTATACTTTTACAAACAGAAAACTATTAAGAACTAATTATTAATTTTATGATTTCTCTTATAAAGAGAAAGTTTTGTGATGGCACAAAAATTCAATTTTAAGATTTAATGGATTTACACGTTTTGAGATACCCTGAGTCCAAAAAAGTGATTATTAAAAAATGTCTGTCGTCTATCCATGTAGACGCATAGTGTCTAAACTACTGGGCTGATTTTAACGAATTTTGGCATACATGTTTAGAAAAATCACACCCTTAGGTGATATCAATAAATTAATTTTAGCTCCAAAATTGAGGGCTATACCCCCAAAAAATCTCTGAGAAATGATGTCTTTTCAAACGTGAAAAGACATTATTTTTCGAAAACGGTTCCGACGATTTTGATTTTAAAAAAATCTAAAATGTAGTCCATTTAAATAAGAATTTAACTATATAAGCCATTTTCACGGGAAAAATCTAGTTCCTCAGAAAATATAGCTTTTAACGCGGACGGAGAGAGGTCGGGTACGAAAACTAATAAACGGAAAACACTGGGCTAATTAATTATGAGAAAATTTGTCTGAGTTGTCTCGGACCGATTTTATTTTTTTAAATTGTTTGATCCCACTAGGAATTTAATCAAGCCCAGACAACCCACTTTCAACTCATATGTGATCATTCATCCAATACTAGAACGCAAGGAAGCTATGTGCCACACTAATTGGTGGACAATTTATAATTAAGGTGTATAATGATATAGTTAGGAGTAGATCCCTAAAATATTTTAATTAACCCTGGTAGATCGTTGCTATTTTTCATGATTTAGATACTGGAGGCACGAATTCGATTCTCCAATTCGACAGGGTGTTTATCCAGCATATAGTAATATAAATGGGGGAGACCGGGGCACAGAGGACCTCCGTGGTACAGAGGTCCATTGAGTTTTTTGATTGTATAGTGACGCTACTAAGCGAAAAATCTGTATGATCTATTAGAGTTAGTTTGTCTCTAGTCGTGAACAATCCCTAGCAGAGTTAACTACGTTTAATTAATTTTTACACACTTTTTCAATTTTCAAGGTAAGTGATCTAATATTTACGTTTTATTTAATTAAATATAACATTAGTTTGATATAGAGTTTTTAAACAAATTAATTGTATCTGATAAACTTAGGTCTTTTCTTTTTAATGTAAATTGTTTTCATTTGTTAAAGTCTGTCGTGTATCTTGTCAAAAAAATTTTTCTTAATGACATATGGCTTAGGACACAGAGGACATCCGGACGTGTTCAATAATTATTGAATAACTGTTAAAACAAAATTAATTTCACCTTTGAAATACCGAACTAGTTTAAAAGAACAGTTTGTCCAGATTTTTAACCTTTAAAATTGCAATCTCATAAAAATTGGGGCATACAGGTCCAATCGACTTTTTACAGAAAAAATAAAATACTTAACATGAAATTTAAGAACTGTGAGTCAGGGAACAGTTAGAGAAATGTTTATTCTAATAAATACTTACTCATTTACATAATTTTATTAAATAATGGTAAAGTTATCTGAACAAAAACCTAATTAGGTCCTATGTGCCCCGGTCTCCCCTGGGTACTTAAGTAAAATAATGTCTCTCTGATTGCGAATGCCAATTATATGGTTATACGCCAATAACACACGTACACCCCCGTGTCATCCTTTACATATAAATATCTATAGTTCTATAACCCTTTTAACAGGCCTAAGTCTTCCAGGAGTTTTTGCGCCACGAATTACTGTTGTAACGTTATTGTGTGTGTAATGTGTAAATCTGAAACACGTATTCAGATCTAGGACTAGAATTATTCTGTTACTCTTAAAATAATTTTACATAGCTGACATAAGTTGTATTTATCATTCAGAATTTCACGTTTCTCCGTTAATTTGAAGACTGCCAGGTACAATAAAAACAAAGTTTTGCATTATTAGAATCAGAAAATAATTACTTAAATGTATAGAATACATGTTTCCAGTCTCAATTAACTTCTTCTATCCTCTCTGAAAGAATGGAAGGGGGAAAAGCCTTGACGTCACTCACTGTCGAATAAGGATATTTCTGCAGAAAATTATTTTTAAAAGTGTCACTCTTTAATTAAAAAAATCTTTTCAAAAAAATGAAATGGAAGTCTAGATTTAATTAGAAAAAAATGATTTGATAAGAAATAAATAAACGGTTTCTTTTTTTTAGAGAAAGAGAGTGATTGGTTTATTTGGCTGGAGAGTTGGTATTGACAATTAATCACATTTTTATTGTTATCTGATTTAATTGGTTAGGGGAAAACTGAGAGCAGGATCAAGTCTATGATGTGTTTACAGAGGGAATTCTTTGGTCGAGGATTGAAGCTCTTTACTAAGACCGGCATTGCGGCTTGGCTGGGGAGGCACAGCTCTCTTCTATTGACTTGAGCATCTTGTCTCCTTTCTTCTCTTAATTCTTCCCACTTACAGATAAATCCTCGTGACACCAATGTTTGTGTGAGAAGCTTAATACTTAATAATTAAACTTGAGTTTCTACTTATTTTAAAGCACCCATTGTTGTGAAATTTTTCTTTTCGCTTGCTTTACGGCTAGTATGCACTTTAGGCCTTATTAATTTTGGCATGTTTATAATTTTACATATTTGTTGAGTGAATTTCTTGAGGTAACCAACCTTAGGATAAGAGGAACCTATGTGCCACATTATTTGGTAGACTTTTTACTTAACATATTATTTATTACCCGTTGCTTGAATTAAACTTGTGATGCCTTGGAAATAAAAGTTTCAAGCAATTTTTTATTATCACATTATTTTGTAAATAAAAGGAAAACAAAGACATACTATTCCCAATGTTAAATATTTTATCCAGATCATGGTTGTCAAGTTTTTAATTCGAAATGTTTTTCTACAACAAAGCCAACTTTTATATCCCTGTACAAAGCAACATTGTAAAAAAATGTCTTATTGTATTGCGTTTCAAATGTTTGCTACTTCAACTAAGAAATTTATAGCAATGCATCAAAAGCGCATCGAACAATAAGTGAATACAATAAAGCTAAAAGTTAGAGGGAGAAGTGTAAAAGTTCGACTAGTATTATTTTTTATATGTGGGCCAGGGTCTCTGCTTTCTCATCAGAATTTTATCGCAACCCTAGTCGTAAATCATCATGTTGTCAAAACGACCCTTTTTATTCGTTATATAATATAAAAAGAAATAGTCGTTTTCCAAAATACAACGGAAGAAAAATTTTTTTCAAATAAATTAAAGGATTTAAAAGTTGAAATGGTAAATTACACTCCATCCTATTTAACATTTTTTACTGTGAGTTCATTTTATAACTTGTAAAAAAAAGACAAATAAAATTTGGATAAAAAATGTAACATTCTAAAACTCCCTTTTACTAATGAAAAAAAACTATTATTTTTAAATGGAGAGTAAGAAAAATAAAAGAATTATAAAAAACCTTGGGTCAGAGCTTTTAATGGTAGTCGGCTTGTAATACTACCTCTTAAATTATAGCAGATTGGAACAGTTTATGCTGTAAAATATGGACTGTAAAAATAAAAAAATATAACGTTTATGTACTGTTTAAAATTATCTTTTTATTTTTACCACTTCAAGTACTAAAATTTATGAATTTCATAAAACAGTAGTATTATGACAATTAAAAGGAATCCAAGAAATCATTATATTTCCCTAAACCCTACTATAATTAAGTACCTACTATAATTTGGTTTGGGCATGAAAATCAAATTTCAAATAGTTACCCCTCCCCAACTACGAGTAAAAAAAGTCAAATTGGTCTAATCATAATAAATGTGAGGGGTCGATTTAAAGGTCTCATTGAGTATTCAAAGTTGTACCATTGCTTTTTTCAATGAAAACAATGTGAAAGCTTTTATACGGAAAACCTTATTTAGTATTATCATTTATTTCTCTTTTTATTGAATATCATAAGTACATAAATTATTAATGTTATGAGTGATACTGATTCATTGTTATTTGGATGGTGACATACATGGTAAATTGGTAAAGGTAATCATTAATTGATTACTCGTTTTGATGTGAATGATTTAATTCAAAATATGAACAAGCAAAATAATAAAATAACAAGTGAGTGGGGAAAAAAATAATAAATAATTAATCAAAATTTATAATTATATTAAGGAATGATAAGGTCTAAGGTATAAGTTAATTATACGTAGTTAAGTCTAAGGTATAATAATTATTAATTAGTTTTTTCCTTTATTGTCCCTTTTATATTAACTATAGGTGTAGAAGTGGGTCGTGAAGGGTAATAAAAAGATGTGGTTTAAATTTTACGAAATATAGCCATTTCGTAAAATTTAAACCACATCTTTTTATTACCCTTCACGACCCACTTCTACACCTATAGTTAATATAAAAGGGACAATAAAGGAAAAAAACTACGTAATTAATTAGCAGGTCAAAGAAAAGCTAATTGGAGAGAAGATGGA
Source organism: Gerris lacustris (assembly GCA_951217055.1). Taxonomy (NCBI): domain Eukaryota; kingdom Metazoa; phylum Arthropoda; class Insecta; order Hemiptera; family Gerridae; genus Gerris; species Gerris lacustris. Next base: position 64,642,584 of record OX578276.1, on the reverse strand, counting down.
AGAAGAAAATGAAGACAACATCATAGTTAACTTCAATCGTCAGATAAAATCCCTAATCGAAGAACATCAATATCTTAATGTCAATGACCTCTGGATTGTTAAGAAAAATATCGTAAAGCTCTGTAAATTAAAATCTAGATTATCTTATTTACACGAACATAAAAATTATAATAAAACACCTTTGCATATAACACAAGCAATCAATAGAGTAATAGTATATTATGTTACTAGGCTGTGAAGTGAGTTTTTTCTTTACCGCGGCAATTACATTTACTGTCGAGCGAAGCGAGACAGTAAATATTGCCAAGGTAAAGAAAAAACACATCACAGTCGCGTAGCATATGCTATTTTTTCCGAGGTAGCAGTCAATGAAAAAACATTAAATATTAATCACTAATCAACATATAATAATAACAAATATTAGTACATACATAAGACTTAAAAAAATAAACCTTAAAAAGAGGTTACACGATAAGAAAAGATAAATAAAACGCATTGACATCTAGCGGATTTTTATCGTACTAGAAGCATTTCTACAAAGACTGCAGCACTACTAACGGAAGTTTTGACAACTACCCACCGGAAAATAAAAATCTTTTAGTTCCTAGGACGTAAAAGATTTTTTATTTACTGCTAGGAGTAATGAAAAGATTTTTTAAGTCCACGTAATGAAAAAATGGATTTTAGCTATGTTTTTTAGGCTCTAAAGTTACTATTTCCCAGCCTACCACGGAAAAAGTATATTTTTGATAAACTATTTCTCGATAATAATAAAAAACCAAATTTTATCAACAACTTATCTGATAACATAATTAATTTAGAGATTAAACAAGCATACTGGAAAAAACATAAATTGACTACAGAACTGGACAAATTATATAATAATATAAATCAGGTTGATACGTCAACTCTAAAATCTCTTAAAGAAATTATCTCTAGTTTTGAAAATAGTTATACAATTTTATTAAATAATAAGTTAAAGATTAAAATCAATAATAGAAATGTAAATGAAAGATTCCTAGTCAAAAATAACAAAGATAACTTAAATAATGAACTCCATGCTTATTATAATTTATATAAAAACGATTGGTTCCTTAACCTTTCTGATATTAACGTTCCAATTAACATAAAAAAATTTCTTATCACTTGGACACAATTTTAACCTCCCATATAATAATAGCAACAAAGATATCCTAAAATTAGTAATAGACATAGAAGAATGCCTAAATAAATTAAACACTAGCGACAACCATAAGAATGCACTTCGTAGCCACTTAATAAATAAAATTATGAATTTCCAAAAAAATATAAAATCTCACAAGTTTCCTAATGGATCGGTACAAAAACAAATAATAATAGATGCGAAACTAACTAAAACGTTCTTAAAACAAAATAGTAATATCATAATATCAAGAGCGGACAAAAGTAACATTACTATTATTATGACTAAAGATATGTATGAAGATAAAATGAATTCATTACTAAATGATAATAATTTGTACAGAAAAGTAAGATGCGACCCGGATAACAAATTAGAAGATATCAAAAAAGAATATAAAAAAATAACCCAAAAACTGCTTGATAAAAAATATATAAACAAAGAGGAAAAAGTCAAACTAAATATAAATTACAGCTGTTTTGCCAAAATATACGGCCTTCCAAAAACTCATAAAATAGATATCCCACTTAGACCAATAGTTAGTAACAACAACTCACCAACAGAAAAACTCACTAAATTTATAACTCCCTCACTAGACTTTCTATGCAAAAATAACCGTATGACTATAAAAATGCTATAGATATCAAAAACGCCTTACAAAATTTAGTTATAAATAAAGACGAATCTATTATATCCTTAGATATCAAATCTCTGTTCACCAGTATCCCGTTACAAGAAGTTTACAGAATTATACAATCAAAATGGGAACATATCGCTCCACACACTAACATAAAATGTAAAAACACATACTTAGACTTAATAAAATTCATTTGTGGTAACAATTATATCCTTTACAACCACCAACTTTATAGACAACTTAACGGCACTCCAATGGGTAGTTGTATTTCAACCAACATAAGCGGAATCTTTATTAACGATCTTATATCACAAGCCTTAACTAAACTACAAGAAAAACCAAAATTTATAGCTAAGTACGTAGATGATCTCATCATAATCACGAAAAATTCTTATATAGACGAAACCCTCAAAATATTTAACAACCAACATAAAAATATCGTTTTCACCATAAAAAAAAAAAAAAAAATAACAAAATTAATTATTTAGACATATCCTTAATCAAAGAAAAAGATGCAAAAATATCTACCATGTGGTATGAAAAAGACATTAAAAAAGGATTGTTCCTCAACTACTTTTCTAGTCACCCTTTCAGTCATAAACGTAATTCTGTACTCAACTTAATAAAAAAATCTAAAGCTCTTACTGACCCTAAATACATACCCGCGCTAAAAAACTTAATCTATAAAAAATTAGAAAAAAATAGTTACCCGATCAAATTGATTAATAAATTTTGGTATACTACTGCTGCTCATACAACCCCTAAGGACCCAATAGACAATATTAAATATTACAAATCCCTCACATACATAAAAGGCCTTTTTAGAAAATATACAAAAAACCTTCAATGATTTTGACTGCAATAGACTTAGATTTGGTTTAAAACCAGTTAATAAAATAAAAAACTCATTCCACCACAAATTAAAAGATAAAACTGAAAAATTAAAAAGATCAAATGTAATTTATCAAATTAAATGTAAAGACTGCGACCATGTATATATCGGGGAAACCATGCAAAAACTAGAGAGCAGATTAAAACAACATATATATGACATAAGAGCCCAAAATGACAAAACTGCGCTCCCCGTCCATATAAAAAAAATAATAATCATAAAATAGACCAGGATAACATAAAAATTTTGGACACAGAAATAAATGAATCTAAAAGAAAATATCTTGAAGCCGCGTTCATAGCCTTAACAAACAACACCATAAACTATAAAGCAGATTCAAAAGACATTTATAAATTCTACTCGGCTATCCTAAACATAAAAAAATAACACATAATAAGACATAATGTCTAATCAAATCATAATTCCCGCTTCAAACCTAATATACATTTCTCAGTTTAAATTAAATCATAATAAAACGTAAAATAATACACTCATAATAGATGACGGATAAAATCGTAATAGCTCATAGTTTTAAAAAAATAAAAATAAAGTAAATTTTTAGATGTTTCCAGTGTTAGATGTTTACATCTTATACATACTAGTAGGTTAAACTCAGGTTACTTCAAGCTTCTATGTGATATTTTTTGTTTTTAATCGTTTTTAATTGTTTTAATTGTTAATTGTTACTTTTTCAAATATGTTATGTTTCTTTAAACCAGTTAGTTTAGAGTTTAGTAGGAGAGTGACGTCTAAAGACGAATCTAATTATATAGATGAATTCGACCAATAATTTTTTAAACATGTAACCAAACCTTCGTTTACCGGTAGGTTCTGTTAACATTAATTATTATATTTGATCTCATTTCTAAAATAGGGTTTTCTTGTGTATAGTGTATAGTTTATTTATTTGCCCCTAGTCAGAACTGTATTTATATGAAGTTAATATGATGTTTCAGGCACGTCTATGCCCCGGAGTGGGGCGAAATATAGCCATTTCGTAAAATTTAAACCACATCTTTTTATTACCCTTCACGACCCACTTCTACACCTATAATAATTATTAATAAGTAATTCCTTGTTTAGTGAATAGTGAATCTCTGCCTTCTTAGAACGTGAGGTGGTTATAGGAATTTATATTAAAACTAGCTGAATACCCGTGCTTCACTACGGGGTGTTTTATTTTCAATTCAATGGATTTATAAACTACCATCAAGAAACATTTAAATTATTTTTCAAAGCGAGAATATCTAGATTCTATCCATCCCCCTTATTTCTATACCCCCTCCACTTTGATAAGATAATTTGCTAGTATCCCAAATTAGTAATTGATTCCGACTACTGAAGAAAAATTAAAAAGGAAAAGCAGTGGTATTTTCCTTCTGTTTTATTAACTATTGTCTTAATATCTAAAATTAAATCTAAATATTTTTTGACAGCGATTGAATAGTAATTTCTTTAACAGTTCTTCCTACAGAAATTTCCACAAAAGATAAAATATTTTCAGTAGTTTCTTATGCAATTTTGGTTGAATACATTTTTTATAAAAATGAAATTAGAATTTTGAAATCTATTTAGAAGCCCCGTTCTCTGCCCCATATAAAGCTACCAAATCGTTTTATATCCTTTATCACCCGCAGAATTAAGCTTAACATTGTACCCAAGAACCTCCAAAATCTATTCAGCCATTTGGACGTAATTAAATCACAGACAAACAGATATGATATTTTCTAAACTTAAATTCATTGTCAGGACTACTCATTCAGTGGAAATACAAAATTTAAGCCCAATCGGATAAATGTACAATGTAAAGTCACAACAATTATTAGTTTATTATACATAGATATAGATATATTTTTCCATTTTACCCCCTAAATGTACATAACAACAATTACTGTATTCTTAAAGAGCTTTTCAACGGTATGCATCGTGAAGTGTTTTCATTACTTTGACATCTGTACCCTGTACCCCTATGTACCAAAATTTAAATTTCGGAAATTCATGTAGACAGTGACCTTCCCCTTGCTTTGAAGGTCAAGTGTGCAAATTTTCATCGAAATCGGACTAAAACTGTAGATTTGAATAATGAACACACACACACAAACATCCGTTGACTTTTCTACCATACGTTGACATTTCCTTTTTTACCCCTCTCCTAATATTTGGATCAATGTACAAACACAACAATTATTAGTTTGTTATTCATAGATATAGATATATTTTTCCATTTTACCCCCCTAAATGTACATAACAACAACTACTGTACTCTTTTCAACGGAGCTTTGTTCAGAGCTTTTCAACGGTATGCATCGTGAAGTGTTTTCATTACTTTGACATTTGTACCCCGTACACCTGTGTATTTGGCTGGAAACTTGATAAAGTCAATTCCCTCCATCCTAAATGAAAATATAACAAAAATGTACATAACAACTATTACTGCATTCTATAAGGGCTTTCCGAACTTTAGTACGCCATACCCCTGTCTAACAAAATTTAAATTAAGAATTACCCTTTTATACTCATATAAAAGATTTTTCCAATTTTACCCCCTCCTAAATGAAAATATAACAAAATTGTCCATAACAACAATTACTCAATTACTGTACTCTTAAAGAGCTTTTCAACGATATGCATCATTAAAAGTATTCATTACTTTGACATTTTTACCCCGTACCCCTGTGTACCAACATTTTAACTTCATAATCTCATGTAGGCAGTGACCTTCCCCTTGTTTTGAAGGAAAGTGTGTAAATTCATCAAATTGGGATAAACTGTAGATTTGTATAAAAGACACTCATAGCCACTCTTCATTTATATAAGACTAGCTGAATACCCGTGCTTCGCTACGGGGTGTTTTATTTTCAATTTAATGGATTTATAAACTACCATCAAGAAACATTTAAATTATTTTACAAAGCGAGAATATCTAGATTCTATCCCTCCCCCTTATTTCTATACCCCCTTCCCTTTGATAAGATAATTTGCTAATATCCCAAATTAGTAATTCATTCCTACTAAATGTTTAAAAAGGAGAAGCAGTGGTATTTTCCTTCTGTACCCCCCCCCCCCCCCCACCCTCCCCGTGTCATTTTACATCCCTTGGTTGAAATTGGAATTATCTTTTATTAATATACATACTTACATCCAAAATATGAGCTCTTTCTCAAGTATTAACTTCCTAACTTAAGGAGATCGGTCTAGGCTCAATTCCCCTTCTTTTCTTACTCTGTCCTTATCTTTACTTACTCTGTCCCTTTGGAATAAAATTTTAGAAAATCTCTATTGGCAGTTATCAATATAATTTAGAAATTATTATAGTACGTATACACTCGTAGATTTTTACTTTCTCATATAAAGAGAAAGTATTGTGATGGCGCGAAAATTCAATTTTGAGATTTTGATGGATTTACACGTTTTGAGGTCCCCTGAGTCCAAAAAAGTGGTTTTTAAAAAATGTCTGTCTGTCGTCTGTCGTCTGTCGTCTGTCGTCTGTCGTCTGTCGTCTGTCTGTCGTCTGTGCAGACGCCTGGAGCCCAAACTAATGGGCCGATTTTGACGAAATTTGGCATACATGTTCAGAAAAATCATACCCCGAGGCGAATCGAGAAATGAATTTTAGCTCTAAATTTGGGGGCGCTACCCCCCAAAAACTCTGAAAAAACATGAAAAAAAATTATTTCTCGAAAACGGTTCCGACGATTTTGATTAAAAAATTCTAAAATGTAGTCCATTTGAATACGAATCCAACGATATAAGCCGTTTTCCCGGGAAAAATCTAGTTCCTGAGATATTAGCTTAAAACGCGGACGGAGATAGCCCGGGTTCGATTCCCCGACCAGGAGAAGTTATTTTTATGATAAATTTTGATGAAATGTTCAATAATATTTAAATGTACATTTGAAAACTAATAAATGGAAACACTGGGCTAAGTAATTATAAACTCATATATGAGAAAGTTTGTCTGAGTTGTCTCGGACCGATTTTTTTTTAGAATTTTAAAGAAGTGGTCATGATTAAGTTAGTAAAGGTTTAGGCACGGTAAGGCGTGATTGATTAATTATTGCCTTAATATCTAAAAATAAATCTAAATATTTTTTGAGAGTGATTGAAAAATAATTTCTTTAACAGTTCTTCCTACAGAAATTTCCACAAAACATAAAATATGGTTAGTAGTTTCTTCTGCAATTTTGGTTAAATACATTTTGTTATGAAAAATGAAATAAGAATTTTGAAATCTATTTAGAAGCCCCGTTCCAGCTCCATATAAAGCTACCAAATCGTTTTATATCCTTTATCACCCGCAGAATTAAGCTTAACATTGTACCCAAGAACCTCCAAAATCTATTCAGCCATTTGGACGTGATTGACGCACAGACAGACAGATATAAAATTTTCTAAACTTAAATTCGTTGTCAGGACTACTCATTCAGTGAAAATACCCCATATTCTCTCTCCACAGCTCGGGCCTCCATGTTCTCTATAGTGGAGAGATAACCTTATGTAGAGCTAAAATGTAAAATCAATAAAATAGATAAATTGATGTACTAAAATATTATTTATGTATTAATATGTTTTATTCAATAAAGGTATTTAAAAAAAAAAAAAATAATAATAAAAATAAAATAAAATAAATAAATGAATACATAAATACAAAATTTTAGCCCAACAGACACAACAAGTGTACAGACACAACAATTATTAGTTTTTTATACATACATATAGATATATTTTTCCATTTTACCCCCCTAAATGTACATAACAATAATTGTACAGCACTCTTAAAGAGCTTTTCAATGATATGCATCGTGAAGGGTTTTCATTACTTTGACATTTGTACCCCGTACCCCTGTGTACCAAAATCAAAATTTCGAAAATGAAAAAAGTCAGTGACCTTCCCCTTTTCCCCTTGCTTTGAAGGTCAAGTGTGCAAATTTTCATTGAAATCGGAATAAAACGGTAGATTTGAATAAAGAACACACACACACGCGCCCGTTCGCGCGCGTCTTTCTACCCTTCTCCTAAATGAAAATAATGACAAAAACGTACATTACAATTACTTTTCTCTTAAAGAGCCTTTAAACGATATGCATCATGTAAGCAGTACACTCAGAGACACTCTTCATTTATATAAGATAAAAGACACTCATAGACACTCTTCATTTATATAAGATGTTATACACATTTTTCCATTTTACCCCCTCCTAAATGAAAATATGACAAAACTGTTCATAACAACAATTACTGCACTTTTAAAGATCTTTAAAAGTATTCATTACTTTGACATTTGTACCCCGTACCCCTGGGTACAAAAATAAAAATTTCGCAAAATCCTTTCTTAGTGGATGCCTATGATATAAACCGAGTATATCCTCAAAATTTCAAGTCTCTCGGTTAAGCAGATTTTGCTGTGCGTTGATTCTATGTCAGTCAGTCAGTCAGTCAATCAGGACATTGCCAATTATATTATAGATGTAAACAAACTCTGGTTTTCCCTTCACACCGGCAGAATCAACTTTAATCCTCCTAAATATAAACAAAATACAGACTGATATTTTTTCCTTTCTCATATACATTTTAAATAAAGAGAAAGTATTGCTATTGACATGAAATTGTTAATTATTATAAAAGTAAAGGAAAAAGGTGCGATTTATGACGCTTTTTATTATTCAAATAATTTTTACTTTCTCATACAAGTAGTATTTTAAGAGAATGTATTGTGATGGCGCGAAAATTCAAATTTAATAATTAGATGGATTCAAAATATTGTTTTTGAAAAAAAAAAATATCGTTCTGTCGTCATTACAGATACGCGGAGCTTAAACTACAGGGCCGATTTTAATAAAATTTGTCATAAAGGTTGAGAAAGAACATACCCCGAGGTGAAATTGAGAAATGCATTATAGCTCTAAATTTTGAGGCGTAATCCCCAATAACTCTGAATAAACGTGAAATACAATTATTCTTAAAATTGGTTAAGACAGTTTTGATTAAAAATTTCTAATGTGTAGTCTATTTAAATACGAATCTTACTATATGACGTTTTCTCGGACAAAATCTATGTCTTGATAAAATAACTATAGTAATTATAAATATTTTAATTATTGCAGAGGGTGGTAAGTCGGGTTCGACCACTCTGGGAGAAATAATTTTTATGTTAAATTAGATAATAGGTACTTATAATTAAATGTAACCACGTAACCCCGAAAAATAAAAAAAATAACGAATCTTCATAAATCTCGATGAAGGCGAATTATATTCATGATCGCCTTCACTCCACCTGATTTAATTTGAGTCAATCCTAATTAACCTCACGTTCTCTGCCTATAATTGTTTTCTTCTTTCAGTTGCTTAAGTTGAAAACATGCTCGAGGTTTTAATCAACGCAATATTAATTATGCAAGTGAAAGAAAATGGAAAACTTTTTATTATTTTGATCATTTTTATTTTCTCGTATATACGAAGTTTACAGGGTGGTCCAAAAGACTCTCCCCTCCCTTAAATTTTGATCTGTCTGAGATAAATTACTGAAACTTGGGGTATAGCTATAACATGCAAAGGGGTGTTTGTTTTCATCCTATCCTGCACCAGGGGCAACCACCCTTTTTGCCCCCAGGCCACCCAACTTCAAAATTTCAAATTGGAGTGCAGATTAGAACTTTATGGTGAAAAATAATAAAATTTTACTTATAACTTTTTTCTATCTCCAATATTTTGCTCCCTATAGAGGCAAGGATAGAAAAATAACCCTCCCAAAAATGGTAGAAAATAAATAAAACTTGTATTTTTGTCAAATCTAAACGGCTTGAGATAAATTAATTAAAACATAGGGGAATTTTTTTAGATTGTTACTCCCTATATAAAAAAATATAGAAGGGAGTAACAATCTAAAGAAGGTTTATGGAATGTTCCTCTTCAGACTGTTACTCCTTATTAAAACAGAAGTGTGATATCCCTTTGTCCCAAAGTACATTCGACTAAACATCCTTTGTCTTAATAGTTATTTCGTCCAAGTCATTTATATTCTAAATAAATATAGGGGAGTAAAAATCAAAAGAAGTACCGGATGTTTGTATTTATCCACTCGCATACTGGGGGCAACTGCCTACTTTGCCCCCAGGCCATCCAACTCAAAATATCACATTTGATTGTGAATGTTAGATCATTGATTTGGAATCTCTGACAAACATAACAATATGAATCAATCAAATCAAATGTTATTTAATAATCTTATTTTTCTGTTTTGCCTTTGACAATCGTGATAATATTGCGTTAGTTAAAACCTCCTGCATGTTCCCAACACAAGCGACTGAAAGAAGAAAACAATTATACGCAGAGAGAGTGCGGTTAATTAGGATTGACTCAAATTAAATCAGGTGGACTGAAGGCGATCACGGATATAATTCGCCTTCATCGAGATTTATGAAGATTCGTTATTTTTTTTATTTTTCGGGGTTACGTGGTTACATTTAATTATTACTATTATCTTTCTTATCACAATGTTACATAAAAATAATTTCTCCCAGACAGGATATCGAACCTGACTTCCCCACCTCACACCCTCTGCAATATTAAAATATCTATAATTAGTATAGTTATTTTATCAGGACATATATGTTTTGAAAACGACTTATATAGTAAGATTCGTATTTAAGTAGACTACATATTAGAATTTTTTTAATCAAAACTGTCTTAAAATCGGTCCAGTAGTTTAAGCTCCACGTATATCTGTACAGACGACAGAACTTTTTTTAATTTTTTTTTTTTTTTTTTTGGGGGGGGGGGGGGGGGGGCTCAGGGAACTTCAAAACGTGTAATCCATAAAAATATTAAATTCGATTTTTCGCGCCATCACAATACTTTCTCTTTATATACTACGAGTATGAAAAAGTAAAAAATATTAGGATAATAAAAAGCGTCCTAAATAGCATTATTTTCCTTTACTTTTATAATAATTAACAATTTAATGTCAATAGCAATACTTTCTCTTTATTTAAAATGTATATGAGAAAGGAAAAAAATGTCAGTCTGTATTTTGTTTATATTTAGGAGGATTAAAGTCGATTCTGCCGGTGTGAAGGGAAAATCAGAGTTTGTTTACATTTTAATATAAATTCGTAGCGCCTAATTTTGGTGAGTCACATACGATAAATCAGATTCTACAAGATTCTAGCTAACCGAATCAATAAATCAACTTAAATCAATGGATTTTGCCGGTGTGAAGGTAAAAACAGAGTTTGTTATCATTTTAATAGAAACCCCAAAGCCGATTATTGATAAATCAAATTTTCATTGATTTAGAGATTAATTGATTCTCTCGGTGTGAAAGGGGCCTAAGTGTGATATGTTTCCAGGTGAGTCGTCGATCAAGGTAAAGGCCAAGGTATAACGAACATTGCTAGAATGAGGAATGATATGAGGACTTAATTTAGAATGGCAGGAGGACATATTTAATATTTATTCCATTAATAAAATAATATTAAATTATAATGCATATTTAAAAAAAAAAAATATTCCCCCCTTTAGTAGCTTCTCTATTGGTTTTATCCAATATAGCAACGCCACAACTTTTTATGTACTCAATGAAACCTTTAAATCGACCCTTCATTTATTAGAAAACATTTATCTAACAAATTTATGTTTGAAATGTCAATAGGGTAAAGGAGAAGTATATTTAGATGAATGATTTAATAAGAAATACATACACAGAAACACACAAATATATACTAGTCGATGTCAGGTGTCTGGCTGCCAGGTAATTGTATAAAAGCTGGTACTTATATAGGACCTGATACATTTATTAAAGCAGGTTGTTTTATTTTAGCTTGGAACTGTGCAGGATTACCAGGTTTTATGTTGTATGCCTCCATTATTTTATATTAAACATACTGTGACCCCTGATCCCTTATTATTAAATGATTTGTCAACTGGAAAAGCATTTTTAAAAGTGAACTTTCAGACTTTCAGCAAAAGCAGAGGCAGTTGTCTTCTATAATTCTTTCCCGGTGTCATATCATTTCCCTCGTTGAAATTTAAATTATCTTTTACTAATATGCTTATATTCTAAAGAGATGCCTATGTTACTAAGTATTAACTTCCTAATTTAAGAAGAACAGACTGGGTTTAATACCTCTACCTACCTTTATTTCCACCCTTATAGGTCAAATTAAAAAAAAAAAAAAAAAAAAATATATATATATATATATATATATATATATATATAGGGGAATTTATATTTTGAATTTTTAGTTATTTATATTTTTTTCCAAAACTTAATAAAAAGAGAAACAAAACAAGACATTGTCAAGCTGACAGGAAAAGTCAGTTGTTGATATAATTTTGTAATTTGCTTTTGTGAAAAATAATAATTAGACGTTTTTCTAAATACCGAATTCTTGAGTTTATTTGTACATAGAATAAAGAGTACGATCGGACCTATAAAGTAGACTGTTGTAATACGGGACCTATAAAGTGGTGACCCCGACGTGATTGCTGCTAAATGGCGAATGAAGAGGAAGAAAGCCCAACGCAGAAAACTAGTCCCGTTTCTTTACATAGTCTTCTTACTGAAACTAATCAGACTTCAGTGAGGGATGAAACCAACACTGTAAGTATAAAAATACCTCCTTTTTGGGTGGAGAAACCTGAGATATGGTTCTTCCAGATAGAAGCCCAGATTTCAATAGCTAAAATTACAGATGAGAGTACCAAGTTTAATTACCTAGTAGCGCAACTTGAGCCGAAATACGTTGAAAATATCTGGGACATTATTAAAGGAGAAGCTCGTAATAAATATACCCTAGCTAAAGGCAGGCTTATTAATATTTTTGCTGCAAGTGAGGAAGCAAAAATCAAAAGACTTTTGACAGGAGTTGAACTTGGTGACTTAAAACCTAGTCAACTATTAAGAAAATTACAAGCCTTATCGGAATCTGATGTTTCCGAAAAGGTTCTTAAAACTTTATGGTTTGAGAAGTTGCCGAATCGTATAAAAAAAATTTTAGTCGTATCGAACGAGAATTTAGAAAAACTCGCGCTTATGGCGGATCGAATCGTGGAGCAAATTCCCAGTACCGACGTATTTGCCGTGTCAAACCAACCCGGCAATTCAAATACCGAAATAAGAACTTCCGATCAAACTCTTATGAGTCAATTATTCGGTATGATTCAGGCACTAGAAAAACGTATCGACAACTTAGGAGTAAGATCACGCTCTTCTTCTCGATCATCTCAGTCCTCGTGTTCCTCGCGCGCCTCACAGCGTAGCCAGGGTCTTTCCAATAGTAGTCGAAGTAGAAGATTCAACCCTAGTGGAAGGTATTGCTACTATCACTTTAAATTTGGGGACAAATGTTATGCAAACAAATGTAAGCCTCCTTGTTTATGGCAGCAGTCGGGAAACTCCAGCCAGCAATAGAATTAGCGGCCAGTTCTGCTGCTGAAGTACAAAATTACCGCATGGCCCGTCTATTCATATACGACAGAAAAACAGGCGTGTCTTTTCTGGTAGACAGTGGCGCGGATGTATCATTAATACCCGTAGCTAGCAACCGAGCTCGTTGTTCTTCGGATTACCATCTGTATGCGGCTAATGGATCAACCATTCCAACCTACGGTTCCAAAGTGTTAGAATTCCTTTAGATGGGAATAAACTTAAAATTGCTAAGGCAGAATTTCAATATATGTTAGATCACGGTATAATTAGACCCTCTAAATCTCAGTACGCGAGCCCGCTCCATATGGTTCCCAAGAAAGATAATACTTGGAGGCCCTGTGGAGACTATCGTCGTCTTAATGCGCAGACAGTACCAGATCGGTACCCACTGCCAAGAATCGAGGATTGCCAGCATATATTGCGAGATAAAACAATTTATTCGAAAATTGATCTCTTAAAGGCATATTTTCAGATACCTGTGGCAGAAGAAGATAAACCAAAAACTGCCATAACAACACCATTTGGTCTCTATGAATTTAACTTTATGCCTTTTGGTCTTCGTAATGCCCCCTCTTCGTTCCAGAGACTAATAACAACTGTGCTCTGGGGGTTAGATTTTGTTTTTCCATATTTAGATGACATTTTGGTGGCCTCAAAAACGCCGGAGGAACACAGAAAACATCTGCAACTTGTGTTCGAACGTCTAAATCAGTATGGATTAAGAATTAACGTAGCCAAATGTGTATTTGCTGTAGGAAAAGTTGAATTCCTCGGAATGAATATCACACCAGAGGGAACCAAACCACTACCAGCCAAGGTTCAAGCAATTCAGGAATATAAGTTACCTGAGACTGTCCAGCAATTACGTGCATTTTTGGGTATGATAAACTTCTACAGGCGTCATCTGAAGAATGCAGCTGACAACCAAGCATTACTTCATGATTACCTAAAAGGTGCAAAGAAGAAAGATAAGACTACATTTAAATGGACACCGGAAGCTACAGCTCAATTCAAAAGGTGTAAAGAAGATCTAGCCAATGCTGCACAACTCGTGTATCCTAACCCCGAACTGCAGCTTGGACTCTTTGTTGATGCATCTGACGTAGGCGTGGGAAGTGTACTCCAACAACTTGAAGGGAATGAATGGAAGCCCATCTCGTTTTTCTCGAAGAACTTAAGTCCATCTCAAAAGGCATACAGCACCTATGATCGGGAATTATTAGCAATATACCTCGCTATAAAAAATTTCAAACATTTCCTCGAGGGTAGAAATTTCAAAATATATACGGACCATAAACCGCTTATCTTCGCTTTTAAGCAAAAGAATAAAAAAGCTTCTCCTAGGCAGTTAAGACATCTGCAATATATTTCGCAGTTCTCAACTGACCTATGGCATATAAGCGGAAAAGATAATGTTGTAGCCGATAGTCTATCAAGAATAAAAGAAATTTCAACTATCGATTACGATAAAATAGCAAACAGCCAATTAAATGATCCAGAACTAATTTTATTGAAATCAGAAACCAGTCTAAATTTTAAACAATACCCATTACCTTCGGGAAAATCATTATGGTGTGATATCTCAACAGAAAATATTAGACCTTATATCCCTAAACCTTTTCGATCAACAGTTTTCAATCAAATTCACAATCAATCACATCCAGGTATAAAATCCACAGTAAAATTATTAACTTCAAAATTTGTTTGGAAAGTAATTAAAAATGACGTAAAAACATGGACCCAATCATGTTTACGTTGTCAAAAATCAAAAGTTAACAGACATACCAAGACAGAATTAAAACATTTTGAAGAACCAGATGAACGTTTTGATGTAATTCACCTGGATATAATAGGACCATTGCCACCTTCAAACGGGCAGATTTACTGTTTGACCTGTATTGACAGATTTACTAACTGGATGGAAGTCATCCCTATGCAGGATATAACAGCGGAAACAGTTGCTAAAAGTTTTTATAATAGTTGGATTACCCGTTTCGGAACACCTAGCAAAATTATAACAGATCAGGGCAGACAGTTCACATCGTCACTATTCCAGAAGTTAGCTGAATTGTGCGGTGCTAAACTGTATCATTCTACACCGTACCATCCGCAGTGTAACGGAAAGGTGGAAAGATTACACAGAACTTTAAAAACAGCTCTAAAGGCACACAATCAAATCAAATGGACGGACACCCTACCAACAGTATTGATGGGAATGCGTTCGGCCTTACGAGAAGATGCAAGTGCATCAATAGCTCAAATGGTCTATGGAAAACCTATACGGCTGCCTGGAGAATTTTTTGAAGAAGCTAAATCCGAAGCTGATCCTGAGACTTTTGTGAGTAACTTGCAAAATTACATGTCCTTAATAAAACCGCGAATAACCGACCATAAGACTGCAAGGACTGTTTTTGAGCATAAAGGCAGCTAACTGCACTCATGCGTTTGTTAGGATTGACAGAGTTAAAAAACCACTTGAACCGGCTTATGACGGACCTTTCAAAATTTCAGACAGAAATGACAAATATTTCTCTTTGGAAATCAAAGGAAAGGTTGTTAATATTTCAAAAGATCGTTTGAAGCCTGCCTACTTACTTGAACAGTCAGCAGAAGACAACGCGGAGCTAATTAAATCTTCGTCATTGCAACCTTCACCTGCGATACCAGAAACGACCCAACCTGAAGGAATGATCACTCGCAGCGGAAGAATAATAAACTATCAGAAAAGCCCGCCAAGAAAAATTCGTTTTAAATAAGTTTATGTACATAGTAATTTTCTTTTTATTTTTGTTTAGAGTTATGCTTGGATGCTTTACTTGAGTTACATTAATTGTTTTTTCTAACTTACAGCAGCTTCCCTAACCGTAACTGCGTTACTGGAAGGGGAGTCACTGTAGGGGAATTTATATTTTGAATTTTTAGTTATTTATATTTTTTTCCAAAACTTAATAAAAAGAGAAACAAAACAAGACATTGTCAAGCTGACAGGAAAAGTCAGTTGTTGATATAATTTTGTAATTTGCTTTTGTGAAAAATAATAATTAGACGTTTTTCTAAATACCGAATTCTTGAGTTTATTTGTACATAGAATAAAGAGTACGATGGGACCTATAAAGTAGACTGTTTAATACGGGACCTATATATATATAATAATAATAATAATATAATATAATATGCCTTTATTTGATTCTTACAATACAAATTAAATTATACATGTTATTCTTGGGTGAACTGAAAATAAAATAAAATCTTTTAATGTATTAGTTGTCATTAAAATAAGGTTTTTTTTTTATTTCTTTAAACAAATAAACAATTATTATACATGCTATTCCTAGGTAAAATAAAAAGAAAACAAAACCTCTAAGTGTAGGTACAATTGGTGAAAAACATTAATAATCATCACTATGACTATATTACAATGTAAATTCGTCCACCTTCGTTTATTTAATTTGTTTATACTTCATAATTTTCTCCTACAGGCTACACATTTAATCACTTGACTACTCGTTTTGATTTGTTTATTTTATTACTATTGTTTTATTATTAAAATCACATTTTTAATTATTATTTTCTTATTTATTTTCTTTTCTTTTATGAATTCTTCATCCAGTAAGAAATCAGGTCCATTTCTGGACATAGGCCTCCATCGTGTCTCGCCAAAGTTCGATCCCAAAGTTCGATCCATCGTGGCTCGCCAGTCCGATTCCAAGCAACACCAGCTACTTCCTGGATGTCATCTCTCCAGCGCCTGGCAGGTCTTCCACGCCTCCTCTTCTGGTGTCTTGGGCACCACTCGCTCACTTTCCTTGTCCATCTTTGGTCCTGTATCCTAGCCAAATGTCCGGCCCATCTCCATTTTAACGACACAGCTTCCTCTATTGCGTCTTTCAAGCCAGTCATCTTTCTTAGTTCTTCGTTTCTAATGTGATCTTGTCTCTTTACGCCGAGCATACTTCGCTCCATGACCCTCTGAGCTACCCTTATCTTCTGTGATTCGGATTTCGTAAGTGTGTATGTTTGGGAGCCATACATTAGACAGGGTAAGATGCACGAGTTGAAGACTTGCTTTTTCAGATCTATTCTCATTTTACTCTTGAAAATGAATTTTAGAGCCCAATACTTTCTCCAGCTTAATGAGATCCGCCTATCCACCTCTTTTTTAGTTCGTTTATTAAAGGAAATTAATTGACCCAGGTATACTGCTTCATCGACCCATTCTAATTTGTTTCCGTTTATTATAATTTCTTCCTCTTTGCAATTAGACATGATTTTTGTTTTTAGACTCCTTCCGGCATCGTCGATCTTTTCTAGTATTTCCTTTAGCTCGTTTGCAGACTTACAAAAGACTACGACATCATCAGCAAACCTGAGATGAGTCAGTTTTTCCCCATTTATTTTTAAACTTGCATTTCCCCAATTTATCTCTCTGAATGCCGATTCGGCTGCCGTGATAAATAAGTCCGCGGACAGAGGTTCGCCCTGCTTAACACCTCTCTCCTGTTTGAATTGCGGCCCTGCTTTCTCTAGCATTATGTGCGCTTCACTTGCCTCGTAAAATTCTTTAATCTTGTCTATAATCGCTTCTTCTACTCCGGCTTGTCTTAGACTTCCATACATATACCCATGATTTAGTGAGTCGAAGGCTTTTTCATAGTCTAGGAAGGCGATGAATATATCAAGCTGATATTCGTTAGCCTTTTCTATGACTTGGTTTACGACGTGGAGGTGGTCTATGGTAGAAAACCCATTGATCGTTTGATTCTAGCTTGTATCACTTTAGAAAATACTTTTTCAACCACCGGCAGAAGACTTATCGGACGATAATTATAATTGTCGGTCTTTTCACCTTTCTTGTGAATAAGAATCAGTTCAGACTAGGACCAATTAGGAGGAATATCGTCTCCACCAAGGATTTTATTGAAAATTATTGTGAGTAAAGGAGTTGTAAGAGGAGCTGAAATCTTAAGCATTTCGTTCGTTAGTTTGTCCTCTCCTGGGCTTTATTGTTTTTTAGTTTGTTTATGGCATGCAAGACTTCTTTCTCTAATATAGGAGTAATATACTGATTATTTTTATATGCTGTTTGATTCAGGATTGTAAATTGATGATTTGGCTTTTGGTATAGAGTTTTATAGAAGTTTGTGACTTCCGTTATTATCTCTTCTCGGTTTTTCACTACTACGCCCTTCTGGTTTTTTATACCTGGGATCCAATTTTTACCTCCCCCCATGCAATCTTTGGCCTTTTTGATGGAGTTAGAGTCTTGGATAAAATTTTGAATAGCTGCATTGTTGTATTCTTGTATATCTTCGCGAATCTCTCTTCTAACTAGCTTACAAAGGAGGCTAAATTCTATTTTTTCTTTATTAGTTTTACACTTTTTCTGATTAATTTTTTCTCTTTTTTCAATTAGTTTTATAGTTTTCTCCTTTAGTTTTTTATTTTTTATTTCTTGTTGATTGTTTATCAAGACTCTTGCTCGAAAATTCGGCTTCTAGGAGGGCGTCTTTCAGGTGAGTATATAATTCTGTGGAACTCTTAAGGGGATCTATAGCTGCAATATTTCTCTTTAGGTTTAATAAAAATTGTTCTATATTTGTTATAGGCATGCTTTTCTGTTGTTTCCTGATATGAGCCCTTCTTCTTATCCAGACTTTCCCTTTAACCAAGCGGTGATCTGAAACATACTTATATTTACTCGTAGCTTCTACGTCTCTAAATATCCTTACATCGCTTGAAAGTATTAAGTCTATCTCATTTTTGTGAAGATCATTCGGTGACAACCATGTCAATTTATTTTTATTTCTTTTCTTAAAGTAGGTGTTTATAATCTTTATTCCTTTTTCTTGGCAGTATCTTACTAATCTCCATCCTCTTTTATTTCTTTTCCCATATCCATAATGCCCAAGTGTAGAATCCTCACCTATATGTCTGAATCCAACTTGGCTGTTCCAGTCTCCCATACAAATCATCACCTCTTTCCCTCTCTCGGTTTCTTTAAGTACTTCATTTAGTTCATCGTAGAATAAATCCACTGACTCCTCGGATGCTTCACAGGTAGGAGCGTAGACTTGGACAAAAGTTGTAACTTTATTTCTGTTTGTTTTAATCTTTATTTTTGCACTCCTATCCGAGACTTCCTTAAATTCTAAAATGTCATCCTTTAAATTATTTTTAACGAAAAACCCTACTCCACTACGACCTTGCTCAGTTCCGCTGTACAAAAATATATAACCGTTTTTCCGTTCTACAATCCTTTCTCCCTTCCTTCTCACTTCTGCTAGTCCGATAATGTCTAGATCAGTCTCCTGAAGTGCCATCTCCAACTCTACAGCTCTTCTTTCCGAAAGTAAAGATCGGACATTCATGGTTCCGAATACTAATGTCCTATTCTTACACGATGGGTTACGGTCTAAGTTCCCTGAGCTGACCAAACTGACCAGGGAACTATTTTGAGTTTCAACTTCCTGTTTATGTTTTTTATTCTTATTATTGATATTTCTGCATTTTACATTATTACTTTTTGATTTTAATTTTGCTGATCGCTATACTGTTTTATTTTCTTTAGATGTTCTATTTATTTCTGTTACTTTGTTCTGCCCATTATTATCATTTACATTGATTTTACTTTTCTTGGCTGTATTATCTTTAAACTTGTTGTTATACGAAGTTTCCGGTGAGTTGCTGAGGTCTCGTTTATTGAAGGATCTTGGTTTTATGAGACGAGGAGTGAGAAGAAGAGGTTCTATTTCTTGTGGGGCTGTATTCTCTTATTACTAGCTTGTCGTACCTGATTGTAGCAAACTTGCCTTCATCCCTTGCTTCAATCAGTTCTTTCCGTAGCTCGTTCCTGATTTTTCGGACTTTAGGTGGGAAGTCCTCTGTAATATAAATATTTGAGCCTTTTAGTTTGTGCTTATTTTTTAAGATTTCGATTTTTCTTCTCCAGGCGATTAATCCAAGTAAAACTGGTCGGCACTTCCCACTTTCAGCTTTTCCGATCCTTCTAATTACATCAACTTCTTTTATTTCTATGTCTATATGCAAATTATTATTTACTAGATGTAGTATACTTTTTCCAGGTCGGTAATATATTCATTATCCACTTCTTCTACCCCCATTATAAGTAGGTTTCTTTTTCTAGTCTCTTTTTCTAAGTAATCTATCCTTGCTTCTTGTTGTTTAATTTGATTTATGTGGCTTATTTGTATTTGCTTTATTTCCGCTATACCTTCTTTCAATTATTTTTTGCTGTTACAAATATCATTCTTCAGTTCGTTTTTTATGTCCAGCAATAGCTGGGTTAGGGCACTTTTTTCTGCCATATTATATAGATTTGAGTAAGTGAATCAAAATTTAAAATAATTATTATAAATAAATAATTATAAATATTATTTATAAATAATTATTTAAATATATTATTTACAGGATTTCAAGATTAAATACGATAAATTATCTTGTCTTTTGTCTCAAACAAATAACACACAGACAAAAGGTTTATTTATTTATATTGCAGGTGTAGTTTATATATTATGATTATTTATGATTGCTTGATGTAAATATTATGATTCTGATTCTTACTATTACGGCACGTGACGTCACAGTCAGAGGTTCTTTCACATCTGTTTTGTGTATCAACAAGTCATGTAACTAATCTTTACCTTAAATCAAATTATAATTATTAACAACTACGGGAAACAGACAGAGAAAAATACACTCCAGCGCTGGGATTTGAACCACAGGCCTCTATATTTTTTCTCTGACTGTTTCCCGTAGTTCTTAATAATTATAATTTGATTTAAATTAAAATTTTATCTTTCCGTAGTATGAATACTACCAAAATCGTAAAATATGAATTTCTAATTGATTGTACTAGGTACAGGTACTAATTGGGTACTTTATAATTATAAGCGTTATTTCTTGGTCTGGTTCTATGTCATTAATGTTGACTTCTCAGATTTGTGGAAAATTGAAAGCTTAAATTGGGAACAAGGTATCATTAACGTCAGAGAAATTCATTCTCCTACGTAGCTTAGTTGGTAGAGCGCTATACTGGAAATATAGAGACCTGTGGTTCAAATCCCAGCGCTGGAGTGTATTTTTCTCTGTCTGTTTCCCGTAGTTGTTAATAATTATATTTTGATTTATAAATTAAAATTTAATCTTTCCGTAGAATGAATACTACCAAAATCGTAAAATATGAATTGCTTATCTTTACAATCGTTATCCAGATTGTGGGGGGTAATCTTATCTTATCGCACTTTCACTAACCCGGCTACAAACTATCTAAAAAAACTGCACTTTAATTCAATAATTAACCTTTCAGAAAATTTACCACAGCTCTTTTTACAGACAACACTTAGTCTTGAAACTTTATCAGTTTTTAGAAAAGAACTATAGCTATCCCTGTACCAAAATTTAGCGCGTAATTCGAACTTTGAACCACTCAAATAGAGAAAAAACGAGGAGCCGATGTAACACGTGACTCGGCCCGTAGGCAACTATATATATATATATATATATATATATATATATATATATATATATATATATATATATATATATATATATATATATATATATATATATATATATATATATATATATATATACATATACATATATATATATATATATATATATATATATATATATATATATATATATATATATATATATATATATATATACATATATATATATTTATATAGAAGATATCATACCGAAAAATCGTTTTAAAGAAATGGTGATAAATATAGTGAGAGGGACTTATATGACCACCATCTTAAATCAAATGGCCGATTTGAAAAATTTTTAATTCGGAAGTTGTTGATTATATCATAAAAGGAAACTAATTTCAAGGTTTTTTTAATGCAATTGGTTCAGGAGATATCGTCATGCCGAATTCCACAAATAAATGACTGCCACATTGAATCAAGATGGGGGTACATAAAAAAAAATTTCTTAATAGGCATCTATATAAATATTTCTTAATAGAGCTACTGTAATAAATATAAATGGCCGCCGTATTGAATCATGATGGCCGATTTTAAATTCCTTTTACGAAATATTCTACAAGGTTTTAGTGTTACGGAGATATCGAGAAATCGAATTTTGTATATAAATGGCCGCCATCTTGAATCCAGAAGGCGGAGTGGAAGCACCTAGGAGGTAATAGGAAAACACCTACAAAATTTCTGGTCATATCCAGTAGTTTGAGAGATATCGATTCAGTGAGTGAGTGGTATTTGGATTTTATATCCATAGATATATATATATATATATATATGGATATAAAATCCAAATACCATGTAGACTTCATAAGGGTGAAGTATATTAAAACGATGTTTAGCTTTAAATAAATTATTCTTTTCATATTAATATTAATGAAAAAAGAAAGACTTTGAAGATTAACTATGCGTATTTTAAGCTTAATACTTCCCTTTATAAAGGTAGAATTGAGATTTATCAATATTTGATCTGCAAAGAAAACAAGCAACAAGTTAAAGCAAACTGTTGCTAGTAGGAAAAAATAAAGTGATTGATTCAAATCATTCACTTTAAATAATCTGATTTAAATATCAATCAGTTCCAACTTTAATTTTACGTTTTGTCTTCAACTAACTTTTCTACATTAAATAAATAACGAAATTGTTTAGTTAAAATACTCGTATGTATATGTATTCTGGATATTGTTATTAGTATTTCCTGACTCTATTCTTAATATAACTATGTATTGATCTATTATTGTAAAAAATATTGCGTCTTTAAAAGTTAGATCAATGAATGAATTTATTTAAAATACAAATCAGTCATACATCAATTTTTATTTTTCTCAATGGTATAAATTAATAAGAACTCGTATTAGTTAAGTCCATACTTCACGGTTTAAGATATTCTAAATAAGCTATCTTTTTAAAGGGAATTTTTAAAATTTAATAAAAAATATTATTAAAATTCCTGGTAACCGTGTATTGTGTTTTATATTGGTTCATTTTATTGCATAAAACAAAAACCTCTTACGCTTTTATTACACTAAAGGTAATGGTTAAATTGGTCGTTCCTTATTTTCAATTATTCTAGTTAAAAATATATAAATTGAACAATAAAGTGCAAGAACCATTGGCTGGAGAACCCTGGCTGCTTATTAATGTTTTTAATCTGGGCTGCGAATGTTGTTCAGGCTAATGATACGATCTGACCCGTAATCTCTAAACTAACTTTAATTCTAAATCCAGCACAAATTACAGTCTCAGATTGTAACCTGCAACTGTAAAGTCAGTTGCGGCCACTGGCAATTTAGAGTTAGGGTCAATTATCGAACGGTTTCGATTCGCTGGAAGCACTTTAAAAAGTTTATTGCAGTTTCCTCTTGTCTTTAAAACTTAGAGGATAGAACTAAATGCCAGGGACAGAGCAAAAGGGCCAAGCCGATAATAACACCACCACGGTCATTATTTATCAAACACCCGACTATAATTTATCTTGAAATTGTGAAGAGGACGACCTTTAAGGAAATTCAAAAGTCTGACCCTAAAAATTGTCCGCCAATTAGTGTGGCACATTGCTTCCTCGCGTCCTATTTCAAATTCATTTAATTTTCCCTCGTTTTTTTAAATCTGTAAAATTGTTTTGATTTTTTACTAAAATTAAAATTTTATCAAAATTCATTAGAGGGCAGACAGTAGAAATTAATCTGGGGCTACTTGCAACAAACCATTAAAATCGATCAGATAAGTACTTTTGAAGACATCGATGTAAATAAATGTATGTTTAAATGCATGCGGAAGAGAAGCTAATGGGTGCAGAAGGTTTAAAATTATACGGGACCAACAATGGACTAATTATGACAAATTTCATTAATATCAGACGAATAGATATGTTGGCTCGCAAAAATAGAGCAACAGACAGACACGGAACTTAGATGGGACCAAAAATGGGCTAATTATGACCACCAATAAAATCGGAGAAATAGTTTTTAAGTTATTTGGAATTTTTGAAATAGGAGGCCTAAAAAATGTCTTTCTTCAGAACAATCACATAGCTTCCGTTACCTTCGGTAAGCTTAGAAGCAAAACATTCTTATACTATTACTATTCATAGATTTTTCTTATACATGAGCACTGCATTTTTAGAACCAATTATAATATTTCTATGATTAGCCAAATAGTATTGAGTTACATGGGGTTTTATGGAGTAATGAAATGTGCAAAAAAAGTAATTATAAGTTTTGACAATAATAATAAATAGAAAATAAATAGAAATTATAAATATTGTTAAGTGCGTATAGATTAGTTGCTGCTGTTATTAAGATTCAAACATTAAAAATGTGGAGTAATGGTTAGAGTATTCCGACGTTATATTACTTTTTCATACAGTTGACCAATAAAGTGGTTGTTATCGCACTCAAAATAGTACGCAAAACAGCAGATTCCTGCACTTACTACTTTACCGCACATCAGTTTTCCAACTTACGAACATAAAGAACTTAAATATAAACAAAGATTAAATCATCGAAATTATAATAACAATAACAACGCCAACTAATGATTATTTTTTAACTTACATGATTTAAACACTATATATCAAATATAAAAATGTTAAAATATAAAAAAGTAAAGATAGACAATCTAAAAAGAAGAAAGAATGAAATGTGATGAGTAAGTATTATGATGAAAAATAATTAACAGCGCTTGGTCAGATTTGCTGAATCAGGCAACACTGGCTATAAACAGTACAGCTGGTTTAGTTGATATTGTAAAACCTTTTCCATGTTTATGAACACTATTATTTTATATTTTATTTACAGATTAAAAACTAACTGTAGAAAAAATGTAATGTGCAACTCGAGCTTTAAGTGTCTTTGCTGCACTCGAGAAACCTTCCCGCCCTCGCCTGCGGCTCGTGCGTAAATAATTCTCTCGAGTGCAGCAAAGTGCCACTTTGCGCACTAGTTGCACAAATAACTATTTCTTTACTTGTAACAGAAGAAGAAAATAGTACATTACATGTCGAGTGCGGAAAGTAGCATTTTGCATGCGAGTGTGGAGTTTGCACCCGAGCGACAGCGGGGGTAGTAAAACCACACGAGCAATGCAAAATGCCGTTTTCGCACGAGTTGCGTACCGTACTTTATCTACGATTGTTAGATTTAAATAATAAATACAGAAAAAAATAAACTTGCTGTATGTAAGTTCATATCTATCTCTTGATAAAGATGGCATTAATTCTTGAGTTGCATTTTTTGCCGAATTAATTATTTCTGGAGGAGTATTATTCTCCTCATTTTCGTCAGTCACTTGATTCACACATTGTTTTTCACTAAAAACTCGATATACAGTTAGTTTAATAAAAGAACAGCAAATTAGTTTTGTTAAATGTAAACAAACTCGCTAATCGTGCGTAAAGCTGAAGAATTCCTCTTCTTTACCGCCCTAGGGTGGTAAAGAAGAGGCATTTTTCAGAACTATGAGACGCGCATGCGCAATGAATACAAGTACGTAAAGAATCACTTTCTACGCATCTAAACAGAGATACAATGTTTATATTTCGTATCTATATATCTAGGAAGGAGTTAGTTTACTACTTATATACTCGTTACTAAGTCTGAGATAGAAACAAAAATGTAACATTTATAAACAAAAATCCATGTAATATGTCTAATTCCGTATTTATTTATCAAGTTTTTCAAAATGAAGTCATGAATAATTTTACAATGGTCTTTGTTATTCAAAGATGGATGAAATATAAAGTAGTGGGAACATTTTCTTTTCTTTTCATCGAATAATGAAAAAAGTAAGTGGAGAAAAAGAAAAGAAAATGAAGTACACCAAAAGAGAACCAAGTCAGAAACAGGGATGATTGTGAGAAAGAAATATCCTACAACCTTTGCACTTGAAGAGCTGGGAGAAAAAGTTGAAGGGCTCCCTCTGGCAGAGAACCGGAAATTAACTGGAAGTCGTGTTTACATGAGAACTCCGTCAAGGTTCCACTCCCTAGCTCAAGCCCGCCTATAGATAAATTTTAGATAAACCTACCTTCTTTTTTTTCGGGTTGATTTTTTTCGTATTTTCCGATTTTAAATTATTTCCCCTTCGTTACTTTTTATTGTTGATTCTCCCTCTCCTTTCAATCTTTCACACTTCACTTGTAAAGTAAAAAAGTAATGACCAAGAAGGAAAAAATTCCTGGAATATTAATGAGATTTAATACTTGAGGCACTAACAAACAAGAAAAACAGGAGAGTAATTAGGCATAATTAAATTTATTTATATTGTAATTGAGACTGGTTAAAACAATAAGACTAACTACCCTTGGTCTTTATTTATACACTAAGAAATTCAGAGTCCATGCATGTGAGTTACTAAATAGAACACAAACTTACCAAGAATACGTAACTAAATTTAGACACATACTATATCAATAAGGCAGTAGCTTCACCGAACGCTACTTGAACACTAAGACATTTTGAAGACAGTTGTATCACTTAACTTCACACCAAAAATACTTAATACTCTAAATAAAGTTTTTATCCTAGTGAAAACAATAAACCCTAGATACCTTAAATACTTTACTCAGTACTAAGATTTTTCCTTACTTTTATATTGCTGAGCAAACTTTGGTAAGTAACTTGTCACACACCGGAATTTTTACGCAAATGAATCTTAAAATTACCGAAGTATTAAGTAACTCAATACTTTGTTTCATTTTAAATTGTACTAAGTTTATTGCATGGTAATCAATGCAGACCAACATAGTGAAATAGTAACAAAACCAATCTTATGGTAGTTTTGCAGATGTTTTCCCCACCATCCAGATCTTGGAAAAACAATTCATAGCTATGTCTGCAATAACAATTCGATAAATAAGAAAAAATAAAAATTTCCACAATGTTATCTTATTATAGATTTTCTTCCATCCTTGAAATTTAATACCCCTTTAGGTATATACCGTAGAATAATAAGAATCTATTGCACTTATTATTTTAGTAACATTAAATTATTAAATCGTAAATAAGCTAAAGTTCAACCAGTGAATGGCTCTCGGGAAAAACTGTAAACTTAGCTACATTTAAAATTGGAACTCTTGAGTATAATCGAAGTCGGTATAGTCTTGTGCTAATATTTATTATTTTCTAAATGACAGCCCTCCGAGATAATTAATCAAAATAAAAACAAAAAATAGGATTAGTAACTTCGTAGGATTAGACCTTTAGCTTAAAAAATAAAGAGTTTAAAGTTCAAGCAACGAAGGCCCAATACAGGGGTATATAAAACCCAAAAAGCATTTATTCCATGAATTAGGAATTTAATTCAATCATTAGAATGGCAGATAGATGGGGTGGACTGAGCGGGGTGTTTTTATTTATTTACTTATTTATTTTTTGAAGGGGGTGGGGGGAGGGTCATCAAATGATACACATGTGAAAACTGATATCATTGTAAAAAATCATTTAAAACTAAAATATCATAAAACTTTTTAATCATATTTACATAATAGAATAATAATTAATTCATGTTCCAATGAAGGTTGTACTTATTTGGAGAGATGAATAATCATAGTCACAATACATAGTCAGTAGTCTTAATTTTATTAAAGTGCGTCTTATTGCTCTGACTGCTGTGGTCCGAGCGAATCCTTTATTGTACTTTTACAGTTAGTTATCCATCATTATAACTATTTTCTTTTCCACTATCGTCCAGTACATGTCGATATTATTTTTAAAGAAAAAACCTTCCGTATACACTGGACCACCCTGTGCGGCAGACATTTATCCATCATTATAACTATTTTCTTTTCCATTATCGTCCAGTACATGTTGATATTATTTTTAAAGAAAAAACCTTCCGTATACACTGCTGAGCGCGGCAGACGTATGAATTTGAAAATGTAATAAAACACAGAATGTTACAAAATTTTCGAAGTTTTTGTGCATTCTTTCGAGCATTTCCACAGGAATTTCGGCAATTTTGGCTCGAATGTTGTTCTTGAGGGCTTCCAGGGTTCTGGGACGATCGCTGTAAACCAAGGATTTAAGGTATCCCCAAAGAAAAAATCACAAGGAGCTAAATCAGGCGATCTTGCTGGCCAATTTAAATCGCCTCTTAAAGAGATGATATGCCCGGGAAATCTATCTTGCAAAAAGTTTACGCAAACCCTTGCTGTGTGGGCTGTGGCCCGGTCCTGCTGAAACGTGAAGCATAAACTTCCCGTCCCCCTCTTTCAAACGTCCCTACTCTCAACCATCTAGGACCAATAGGAAGGGAGCAATCCCCTCTTCAAATTCATACGTCTGCCGCGCTCCACCTATTATATGATTTTATTTCATTATCATATACAATGTTATCTGATTTCATATGAGTACCATACATATACCCCTCAACCCCACTCCACTCACTCCTCAGGGTTCATATAATAAATCTAGATCTTCTGGAGAAGACAAGGTCAGGGATTTTGTGAATCTATGATGTGATCTCCTCCAGACGATCTATAGATTTATGCATAAATGAATTCCTACTACTCATATGCATGAATTTATAAAAAATAACATTATTTATAAAATAAAAAAGTAGCATTCACATTATCTATATCCGTACTGGATTATTTCATAATACGGATATTCGTAGTATGTATTTACTTTCAACAATTGTCATGTACTTGACTTGCGAACTCCGCGAGTTATGTCAATATAGAATGCTGACTCTGACAATACTTAGAAACACCGACAAACACATACTCTCACAACTTATACTTGACGTCAGAGATCCTTGCATATATAAGACCGGCCACACCCTAGGCTCGGCGCATTATTCATTTTATCATTTAACATTATGATTTTAGACTTCGCATAGATATGTTTATATAAAAGTACTTCATCATTGTAACTCTTTCAATTTAATGTACATTTAAAAGTATATGTAATACTTTAGTATTATGTTTATACCAAATAAACCTTTTTAAAAACACAGTTCAGCGAGTGGTTCACATAATTCGCGTATACACTATGTACTAAAAATCCCGTCAAGTACTTGCCAGTAAGTTACTAACTAAAAGGGTCTCTTCAGTCATAAAGCTTCATAAATAAAACATTATTTATATATAAAAAAAAAAAAAACTAAAATAAGTATATAAAATTGAAATTTTGAGAAGCAAGGTGTGCTTATATTATCTTTAGTATATCTTAGGTATGCACTAATTTGGTTCTTTTAGGGGTAAAATGGCCGCCATTTTGGAAACGCGATATACATTTGTGAACCAATTTACAATACCTTTCAAATTATATACAACTTTAAATTTTTGAAAAATAAAAATTTTGGGTCTCCTAGTTACGGCCCCTTAAAAGTTCTAAAATTTTACTTTTTATATCAACTCCCGGAAATATCATTGGACCAAAGATATGTATATTTTTGTACTTTTGCTTTATTTTTAGGACCTTTCCTAATGGGGTCGCGGGGGTGAAATTTTTTGCGTTTTGTTTTAATTTTTGGGGGAGAAATGGCCGCCATTTAAGAATTGCTATATATATAAGTGATCCAAATTTTTTATACCTTTTAAATTATACCCAACTTTAAATTTTCGAAGAATAAAAATTTTGGATCTCTTTAGTTGCGGCCCCCTAAAATTTGACTTTTTTATATCAATGCCCGGAAATATCATTGGACTACAGAAATGTATATTTTTGTAAGTAGTTTGTTGTCCCTATTTCTTCAATAATTTTTTCTTTTGTTGGGTCAATTAGGGTGAAAAGATATAATTCAACACATTAGTGTGAGCACTATAGCCAGTGCTCGCACTAATGTGTTGAATTATATCTTTTCACCCTAATTGACCCAACAAAAGAAAAAAAAAAAAAATGTATATTTTTGTATTTTTACTTTACTAATTTTTAGGACCTTTCCTAATGGGTAGCGGGGGGGGGGGGGGTATTTTTGCGTTTTTTTTTCATTTTTACGGGGGTAAAAATGCAGATATTTTGGAAACGCGAAATATATTTGTGAACCAAAATTCAATACCTTTAAAATGATACCCAACTTAAAAATTACAAAAAAAACAGGTCAAGTGTGTGCTAGTCAGCACACAGCGAGGGTCCGTAGGCCACACTATATAGTGTTTAACTGTAAAGTGTATAAACAGTGTTTTTTTAAAATGCTAAAAAGCTTACTTTGAACCATTCTAAGGGTCTGATATTCTCAAAACACTCTGATAAATTATTTTTTTGCCACTGAACCGGACTACAACTATATAAATACATCGAAAAGACCATAATTATAAAAAAACGTATTTTGTCAATAAAAAATATAATTTTTTTTTTTCTCGAAATTTCCAAAAAGTGGTATCTTTACTTTTGGTCGAAGAATGTTCAGGAATTTTTTCAGATTTTTTGCACTTCACATAAGCGAGATAGAGGGGGGTGGGGGGCCGTTTCACACCCACTTCAAACTTGCCTACGCTCGCCCTATCTAAGTTATATCCAAAGAATTATATATTTTTGTAATCAGCTCCACGCACCCTTTCATATGATACCCCTCACGAAAAAAAAATAAAAAAATAAAAAAATTTAACCCTTAAGTTTTTTTACCGTAATTTCTTTGAAAAATATTTTTTTAAGTCGCTATATTTTTAAAATATGTGGGTAGGTACAAGACACATACATGCCAAATTTCAAAGTAATCGGACGAAAGGTGTAGCCGTGAGAGCACGCGAGAGGACGGACGGACACACGCAGGAAAATATAAGGGTCCTTGGTTTTGCCTACGGACCCTAAAAATATAAAATATTGTGATCAATTCGCAATTGATCGCTGATTGCAGAAATTTCGAGTGTTTAAGTCCGCAACAGTTTTTTTCTGTTTGGGGAAACATTTTTAACTTGTATGCCAAATTTTAAATCTCTACCTACAGTAGGTCAGGAGATATACTCCTCAGTATACAAAAAATGAGTAAAAAAAAAAACAAATTAAAAAAATGAACTCCCTTTTTACTGGTCTTATATTACTTTGCTTTGTAAGTTTCATCGCACATTTCCGTTTCCCCAATTTTGAACCACTTTCCGTCATTCAATCTTCCCCAAATTTTGCACATAGATACAACTAAGGTGAAGAATACAGAAACCAAACAAACAAAATGGCGTCAAATTTATTTGCTTTTTAAGTTTCATCGCACACCTATTACCCCAATTTTGAACCACTTACCGTCATTCAATCTTCCCCAAATTTTGCACATAGATACAACTAAGTTGAAGAATACAGAAACCAAACAAACAAAAAATAAAAAAAAAATGGCGTCAAATTTATTTGCTTTTTAAGTTTCATCGCACACCTATTACCCAAATTTTGAACCACTTACCGTCATTCAATCTTCCCCAAATTTTGCACGTAGATACAACTAAGGTGAAGAATACAGAAACCGAAAAAAAAAAAAAGGTTGAAAATAAGACCAGTTTTGAAAAATGGCATTTTTATATTAATTATTATTATTATTATTATTACTGGTCTTATATTACTTTGCTTTGTAAGTTTCATCGCACATTTCCGTCTTCCCAATTTTGAACCACTTCCCGTGATTCAATCATCCTCAAATTTTGCACATAGATACAACTAAGGTTAAGAATACAGAAACCAAAAAAATTAAAAACAAAAACAAAATGGCGTCAAATTTATTTGCTTTTCAAGTTTCATCGCACACCTATTACCCCAATTTTGAACCACTTACCGTCATTCAATCTTCCCCAAATTTTGCACTTAAATAAAACTAAGGTGAAGAATACAGAAACCAAAAAAAAAATAAAAACAAAAACAAAATGGCGTAAAATTTATTTGCTTTTTAAGTTTCATCGCACACCTATTACCCCAATTTTGAACCACTTCCCGTCATTCAATCTTCCCCAAATTTTGCACATAGATACTACTAAGGTGAAGAATACAGAAACAAAAAAAAAATGGTGTCAAATTTATTTGCTTTTTAAGTTTCATCGTACACCTATTACCCCAATTTTGAACCACTTACCGTCATTAAAGCTTTCCTAAATTTTGCACATAGATACAACTAAGGTGAGGAATACAGAAACCAAAAAAAAGTTGAAAATAAGACCAGTTTTGAAATATGGCATTAATTATTTTATTATTATTGATTTTGTGTATTCTTATTCGAGTAAATAATAATAAGAACTTTACGTAAAGTTAATTATATAAGGGAGCTATTTTTCTAATTATCGGTGTATGTACCTCTTTCTATTCTTAAAATTTTGTTTTTATTTCTAATAATTCTATAAATATTAGTAACTTTTCTGCTCTAATAAAAACAGTATTTTATTAGTTCTAACGAGTCTTAGTTCTAAAGTTATTCTTATTTTTTCGTATTTTAGTAATTCTAATGATAGTCCAGGAGATAGCGTGCAAAAAACCGTGACCACGTTGAATTTTAGTAATATTTGAATAACTAACCTTTTAAGTGTGAAAATAATATCGACTTGATTTTTGGTCTACTAACTAATTTTGTACTCAGGATCATGAAAATCATACTGTCCACCATAATTGGCGGGACATGGCCGCACTCCACCATTTTTTTTTCAAATGCCTATTGCCAAGCTATGTCCCGCAGACGAATCTAGCCGACCACATATTCTTAAAAGGCGCTAAAAGATTGACTTGTATACAAAATTCTAGCTTGATGTTAGTCAGACACTTTTTTGCACGCTATCTCCTGGACTATGAGCTTACTGTACTTTAGTTAAAGTATTATGAGTTCTCAAAGTATATTTTTATTTTCTTTTATTTATTTTTATTTTTCTCCTGATGTTTGTTCAGTGTTCAGTCTTCATTTCTTCTTTAGACTATAATTGTTTTATACCTGGGTAAGATTTTTATTCCTAATTACTGTTTATTGCAACAAAAGAAAGAAATGTCATTTTACTGATTAGAGCTCGTGCATATTATAAACTTTGGAATCTCGCTCACATCGGCCCCACATTTAATCTTATTGGTACTATGCTAAAACTATTCTTATTATATTCCACAAAGTTTGATTGTTTATATATTATAATTGTATTTAAAATAAAATCACAGGGAAGTACTTGCGTCCAAGTACTTTTTAGGGTTTTGTAGATGATGAAGCATACCCGTTATGAAATTATGATTTTTTTTCTTCGATCCTAAGGGTCCCGGGTTCGATCCCCCGGGAGGTCACAATGTTTTTTATAGGTAATAACGACAAGATAAATTACATTTTTTTAGGAAATTTTCATTGCCCAACCATACGGTGTAACCATGAATCATTTCAAAATTTTAAGACCAGCCATTATATAAAATTTGGGGGGGGGGGGGGATTTTTTTGGCGGTATATTTTGACTTATAAAACCAATAAAGAATTAAAAATTTAAAAAAGCAAATATATATTTGTATCCTACTCTTCAGCAGCTTTCATTTGATACCCAACTCAAAATTTTTAAAAAATAAAATTTTGGTCGCACTCCAAATTTTCGTGCACAAAATTGGTAATTGTTAAAACCTGGGAATGAACTCCCGGAAATATCATCGCTCCACTATAAGGTATTAGTATGAATTATTTCGAAATTTTAGCACCAGCCGATCTATAGTGGTTGGGGGGGGGAACATTTTTTTGGGGTATATTTTGATTTTTTTCCCCTATAACTAATGCAAATTTTAAAAAAGCATATATATATTTGTGTCCTACTCTTCAGCAGCTTTCATTTAATACCCAACTCAAAATTTTAAAAAAATAAAATTTTGGGCGCACTTCACTTTTTCGCGCCCAAAATTTACAATTTTTGAAAATTTGGGATGAACTCCCGGAATTTTCATCGCCTCACAATAAGATATTAGCATGAATTATTTCAAAATTTTAGCGCCAGCCGATCTATAGTGGTTGGGGGGGGGGAAAATTTTTTTTTGGTATATTTTGATTTATTTAACCAATAAGGAATGCAAATTTTAAAAAAGGATATATATATTTGTGTCCTACTCTTCAGCAGCTTTCATTTGATACCCTACTCAAAAATTAAAAAAAATATAAATTTTTGAGTTTACCACATTTTTTCGAATTGCGCATGCGCAAATCTAATTATGAACTTCTGTATATTTTTCCTGTGGTTGGGTCAAAAAGTTGCACCAGTGTTTCAAATTTCAGTACTTTCGCTTAAACGGTTCGGGCCCTATGAACCAAAGAGCGACGGACGGACGGACACATCACCCTCGGTATAAGGGTTTTGAGAAGTATCTACAAAACCCTAAAAATAGTTTTACAAGCTAACTACAAAAAAATTATTGTATATTATAAGTAGGAATATTTATGTCACAGATAATGAGTGGAGCACTGATTGTTTATACAAAAATTGTTATAAAAAAAAACAAAAAAAAAATAACAAGAAGATGTTAAATTATTTTTATTTTATATTCATGCAACACATTTGTATAAGCCACTAGGATTAAAAACAAATAAAAAAGTTTAAAGTTTGAAGTTTTTGAAGTATTCTTATTCGAGTAATAGGGTGTTTATTACTGGATGGTTATGTTATTTACGCACTCTGCATAAAATTAAATTACGGGCACACATTTATAGGATCTTCCCATATTTCAAAGCCTATAATTATTCAAGCATGACAAATTTTGTAGGGATTTTCTACGTCAATTAGCGATTTAAAAATTCATTTGATTTGGTAAAAGGGTTTCTTGTTTTTATCGGATTTTCTCGATTTTTTCACCTAAAAATGCTGAATCCGTTTTTCCCCCTCAAGGGTAAAAAACCGTAGCGTTGCTGCTAAAAAAAAAAATTACACATCCCAGTAGAGTTTAATGGAATCTAATTCTGATTGGGAAACTGGTGCGGCTTGGTATTTGCATGCATTCATCTGTTGCTTTCTTTCCCTTTTTTACATCGAGCGTAGAATAAGTAAAATAAAACTTCTATGGCCCAATGCAACGAACCCTATTTCAGTTTCACTGAGCATGTTGTTTGTGTTAAAGCCAATTGGCTTACCAAATTGGTAAAAAAAAAATTGAATCAGGGACGAAAGAATAACCTAATTAAAATTACAACTTTTGGATATTGACTCTAAAAGTGTCTGTTACCATTTTAACATATATTTTCGACATAACATCCCACGAATATCGATGAAAGAATATGTTGTTCTCGTTTGAATTTGACATTTATTTTATTTTGGTCATTCCAATTTTTGAAAAGGCGTCACATTTCAGTGAATTCCCGTTTTCATTCAATGCAGATTACTTTAGCAATTTGGATCAGATAGCTATAGGTATTATGTTCGTTTTAAATTTTTTGTAATCATTGATTTCAGAGAATAACTATGTCAAACGAAAAGTGCAATTGGATATGAATTAAAAATATTATATTTCATGGAAGAAGTTAGAAGCAGTAATACTATCGATGAATCTGCACGTGTAAAAAAGAGAAGAATGTCACATGTAAAATTTGATACCTTTGGAAAATAAAATATTAAGTTTTGGCCTTTATCTAAATCAGTAAATATTTTTACTTTCTTATACACGTAGAATACGTAGACTTATAAAGAGACAGTATAGTGACAACGCAAATATCTGATTTTTAGATTTAAGGCTAAAATTAATTTTAGTAAGATATTAATTTTCGCTCCAAATTTTAGTGGCGCTCCCCTCCCCCCCCCCCCCCCCCCCCCCCCCTCCTAACAAAAATCTCGGAAAAGATGTAGAATTTTTTATTATTTTTCTATGAATTTTCTAGGATCGGTTATTGAAATTAGCATTTTGCTATGATATTTATCATTAACACAAATAAGAAGTATTAATATTCAATTTATCTGGAATGAATCTCTCTTTCTTCTAGTAAGGAGAATATAGCCCTGAAACCAGCATAAACCAGCTTGGTATCAACAAATCTACTAATAATCAAATTGTATTCATAAAAAAATAGACTGTCAATTGGTGGGGCAAACAGCTTCTTTGCATCCAGTCACGTACTTTATTGAGTTTTATTCAAGGCATTATTGTCTCATTTGTTTAATTGTTTCCCCATTTTTTTAATCTGTCAAAATTGTTTTGATTTTTTACAGCAATCAAAGTATCAATTTAGTTTTCTTATAAATCAGACACCTAAGTACTTTTGAAGCTATAGGTGTAAATAAATGAATGTTTGTGAGCATGAGGAAGAGAAACAAATGAGCGCAGAAGGTTGAAAATTATATGGGACCAACAATGAAATTATTATGACCTAGAATCTAAATTTCAATAAAATTGGACGAATAATTTTTAAGATATGTAGGTTCGCAAAAATTAAGCGACAGACCGACACGGAACCAAAAATGTGCCATAAGTCTGAAAAGGATTTCTGTCTTAGAAATTTTGATATCAAAGACATAAAATATTTTCGTTCTTCAGAACGATCACATAGCTTCCTTTACCTTTGGTAAGCTCGGAAGAAATATGGTAATTTACTGTGAATTAGTGTAGCATATAGCTTTCTAAACGGTTACAAAATAATGAAATTCATTGGTAATTGAAAGATTAGTTTTTAAGTTATGGTAGTTCTCAAAAATGGTGACGGACAGAATGACAGACATGATACCATAAATGTTCCCTGATGTCTGAAATGAATTTCTGCCTACAAGGTTTAGGCGAAAAAAAATTCTTTCTTCCTAATGATAACAATCGTTTAAAAGTAAAATAAATAAATAGTGCAATCGAATTAGAAGTGTCGACTAAAATAAAAATTGCTTGCATACGAGTCTGCAAGACAGTGAGACATTTTTATGTAATGCTTTTTGGTGTCGTTTTTCGAGTTTATGTGCGTAAGTAAAGTAAATGACCTATTTACAGCTGTTTCTACGATGTTGCAATATTAGCAGTAGTGTAACAACACTTCATCTAATGTAAATAGTATTTAAAAAAATAAGGGGTTGTTTTTACAGGATACCCACAGTTAATTACACAAAAAGGGGTACGTTGGTTGAGAACTGCTGCTCTAGACTAGACTTTACTAAATTACTAAGTGTAGTAGAGTAGAAGAGCGCTGGGCTACAAGCTATAGAGTGGAAAAGAACCGAAGGCAGCCGAACCTACATGTCCCGTCCTCGGTTACATTCGAGTCCGCGGTAGGGGAAGGTCCTACAGCTGTAGACTGGATTGCAAACCTCCTATAGGTTTCTGAATCCCTGTCACACTTTTCTGAGTTTTTAGGTAACATAACGCTTTTTGAGGTATGTTCCATAGCCAAAACATAAAAATGTCAAAATTACTGAACAAAATTAGTCAAAACGAATGAAAATCATTTTAGAGTAGGTGTGCTAAAAGCATTAAAAGAGAATAAATTTAGCGAAGACGCGCAACACAGGAAAGGATATACCAAGTAATATCTTATTGAACAAAGAACAATGCTAAGAATAATTAACGAATTCCTCTTAGGCTACCTAACAGACTCTAATACCTTAGAAGCAATGCATTATGTAATAAGCATTGTAGGCTTACTTTCAAACTTAATGCCTCAATTTCAACCGTAATTAACCATTTTACATGAGAGTAGAAACACACAACGAAGAGAAAAAATTATATTTCTTATAGCACATTTAGGCATTGCTCTTGAGTAGCGGACTAGGTAGCTAATTCTATTTGTTGCCCAGTCCCATTGTTGCCAGAAGGGGAGTGGTATAATCTCGTAGAGGAAGAAATACAAACCTACTGACGAATTCCCACTATGCCCATCAGCAAACTTGTTCGTCTTTGTCTTGCCAGTCACTCACATGAACTTAAAAGCACCCTAATGGAATAATTTGAAATCTCCGTTTAAATTTCGATTTTGGATTTTTTTTATGAAAAAAGTACTTTTCAATGTATACATATAAACAATTTTCAATGTATATATAATTCAATAAATAAACAAAAATAATTTTAATATGTATATATATATATATATATATATATATATATATATATATATATATATATATATATATATATATATATATATATATATATATATATATATGGTTAATCTTAACCACTTTCAAAGTAAATGTGTGATGAAATAACTATTTTTTACTACTTCTAGTAGCCTGGAGTATGACCAATAACAGGAGGGGGGGGGGGGGGGGGGCACCTCTCCCTCATGTAAATAAGTATACAAAATTAAGAATAATGGCTGAAAACTGCTTTTTTTTACTTTAAATCAAATTATAATTATCATTAACTACGGGAGACAGAGAAAAATAGACCCCAGCTTCGGGACTTGAACCATGGGCCTCCTTTTTTTTATTTTATAAAAGAAAAAACAAACATTTTAGCAGAAAATTTAAATAAGGATTAACAAAAGGTAATAATAAGAAACAACATTAACAATAACAACAACATTTAAATACCAACTACTTTGAGATTATGATTAAGTCGAGTCCAATGATTATACCGTTCAAAAGAGGAGATAATAAATAAAAAGTATTTTTTTCTCATATTTACATTAGTTTTTTTCAATAAATGTGCCTGTAACGTAAAAAATGTCCTATTTAACATACAATATTATGGGTATCCATGAAAAGGTTATTAAATGAAGAAGTTTTTCCATTGCCTGGACAATTCAATATCTAACTAGTTTAAGCACTATGGGTCGTCAATCATTTTCGTCGTCATTTTTTTGATTTTACAAAAAAAAGACATTTTGAAGTAGAAGGAATTAAAATAAATGAAAATTGGTAATAACGTTTCCTTTAGCAAATGTATTTGGTTTCCAACGATACCTAAAATAATGAGCTATCCCACTTTGTTCTCGAGATACACTTGTTTAAGTGTAAAAAAATAAGCTTAGCCCAAAATTTTTAAAAATGGCGCTAGTCAGAAAACGAAGCCCTTAAAGGACATAGGTTAATATAACATTTTTGACTCCTTTTAGGGTCCCCTATATGCCCCTTCTTTTTGGCAGACTTAAGTTGGGACACCCTGAATATATATATATATATATATATATATATATATATATATATATATATATATATATATATATATATATATATATATATATATATATATATATATATATATATATATATATATATATACATATATATATTATATATATATTGTTTTTTTTTTGTTAGTTATATAGACACCCACACACATATTCAGTGTGTCCCAAGATAGAGATCCGAGAGGAAAAATTTTCTTATTTTTGGGTTTTCGAAAAAAGTCAATCTTTATAAAAACTCCTGCTTGTTCTTAAACCTCTAATAATGATAAAATTTTCTTGATTTTGTGTACAGGGTGTTCTGTTTTTT
Source organism: Gerris lacustris (assembly GCA_951217055.1). Classification (NCBI taxonomy): domain Eukaryota; kingdom Metazoa; phylum Arthropoda; class Insecta; order Hemiptera; family Gerridae; genus Gerris; species Gerris lacustris. The sequence goes on along the minus strand of OX578276.1, from coordinate 64,603,202 downwards.
GAAAACTTTAAAATATGACTAAGAGTAAACTACCCTTTTTTTTGATGGTATCAAAAAAAATTATTTAGAAAAGTGGTTCAAAATTTCAAAAAACCTATAAATATTAAATATTAATTTATTTTATGAATTATTAAATTTTAGTTAATTTTCTGAAATATTAAATTTTAGCTTGTTTTCTAAAAATAAGCAATAAGCTAACAACAACAAATTCTTCTCTTTGGATTTTTATAATAAACAAGTGTGATAAGAAACAAGTGGGTAATAGCTTGGAAGATTTAAAGGAAAGAATTAAACAGGCCACTGCCAATATTCCTCTTAGCAAGTTCTATAAAGAAGGCTTATAAAGAATTCATAAAAATATAAACGAAAAATGCGCAGAAGTAGGTGGCAATACATTAGAATGATCATTTTTTAAAGCTGATCAATTCTTTATAAGCCTTCTGAACTTCATCAAGGGGAATATTGGCAGTGGCCAGTATAATTCATTCCTTTAACTCTTATAAGCTATTGCCAACTTGTTTCTTATCACACTTGTTTATTATAAAAATCCAAAGAGAAATATTTGTTGTTAATAGCTTATTGCTTATTTTTAGAAAACAAACTAAAATGTAATAATTCAGAAAATGGACTAAAATGTAATAATTCATCAAATAAATGTATACTTAATATTTATAAGTTTTTTTACTATTTTGAACCACTTTTATAAATAATTTTTTTCGATACTATCAAAAATAAAGGTAGTTTACTTTTAATCATATTTTGAAGTTTTCAAAGAACAGAACACCCTGTACACAAAATCAAGAAAAATGTATCATTATTAGAGGTTTAACAAGCAGGAGTTTTTATAAAGAATGACTTTTTTTCGAAATTTTTCCTCTCGGATACTCTATATCTTAGGACACACTGTATATTACTTTTTGATATATTTCTTTACATTTAATAATTTTATGAAACAAAATATTTATCTTGCGTTCAAAATTACATTACTATTAAAAAAATATAATTCAAAAGAATACTTCATTAAAGATAAAACAAAGAAGTCAATCCATCTAAGATAAAAGATTACATTTTATTTAACGGAATATTCCTGTCCATTGCAAGCTTATTACAGGATTTATGGACCCTCATTCTCTTGATCATTCTACCTTAAAAATCTCATTTTGAAGTGCAGAAGGTTACGAAGATTTTTTTTTTTTAAATTAATGATTTATCTCTTAAATCATTATATATTTTCTCCTTTTTTCTTATTGCTAGCCACTCAACCATTATTACTTTGAAACAATATTATTCAATCGATTTCATCTGGTGCTTCTTTTGTTCAGGCAAGGAATCATCTTGTCCCTAGTTCAGTTAAACAGGCCCTTATATTATTTCTCTTTGTCTATATTTTTACATCATAAATATCATTTGTAAACTTATTTTTATAACCAATAGATTATTAATAAACTACTAAACCATTGGCTATTTTTATTACCCAACAAATCCCTCTTACATTATATTAGGTTTGAACATAATTAATTAAGGACTGATTTCTCACATGACCAAGCTTTGTCGACAACATATTCTTAGAGGACACTAAAATATGAACTGGTACATGAAATTCTAGCTTTATTGTTTACATGAATTTAAGTATCAATTTAGCAAAATTTAAAGAGCGCAGAAGGTTTAAATTAATCTGGGGCTATTTGCGGGATACTTTCGATAAGCCATCCAATTACATAAATATCAGATGAGTGCTTTTGAAGATATAAGTGTAAATGAATGTATGTTTGTACGCATGTGGAAGAGAAACAAATGGGAAACTCCTAAAAAAAAAAGAAGGTTGAAACTCATACGGGTCCAACAATGTAGGTACTAACTTTGACCTCCATCAAAATTTCATTAATATCAGGCGATTAGAGCTTTTGTCGATTATTATTTGGTCAGAGGTCTTTATTATTGCGGATAAAAACTAAGTGGTGTCATCATGAAGGGTCATAAACTATCTTTTTAGGGTTTCGAGAACATCCTAAAAACCCTTATGCTTTTGATAGTTCCTCCGTCCGTCGCATCCGGAGATATCGGTTCATATCTGCTGACCCATGGTAGCTAGATATTTGAAATTTGGATTACAAGTACAACTTTTTTGCACAAAAAGAGAAAAAAATGTTCCGAACTTTAGAACTCAACATTTGCGTGATCAGCAAGCGTCGGCGAACTGACTGCAAAAAAAAAAAAATGTTTTGAGACTTTTTTTGGGGTATTATTTTAAAGGTATTCAAAAGTGGATCCCAAATGTATAACTTGTTTTCAAAATGGTGGCCATTATACTCCCAAAATACCAAAAAAGTACCGAAAAAATGTTCCCCTGCCACTAACCCAAAAAAAAAAAAAAAATGTAAAACTAAAAATTAAGTCAACCCCCCCCCCCCCTCCCCATTAATACCCATACTTCTTAGGACTAGTTCTAAGTACATAAATATATACATCCATGTACTCCAATAATATTCCCGCGAGTTCATTTAAAAAAAAGTCAAATTATAAAAAATTGGGGTGCGTATAACCATGGTGACTCAAAATTTTTATTTTTTGTAATTTTGAGTGGGATATCATTTTAAATGCTGGGGAATATATATCACAAATAAACATCGAGTTTTCAAAATGGTGGCCATTTTACTCCCAAAATAGCCTATCTAAAATGCTAAATGAAAATATGCACACTTTGCTCCTCCAAAGCGCAATTTATAAGTTTTTCATAAGAAGAAATAAAACAGTGTAGGAAATATGAATTTTTATGACCGAAGAAACCCTTTTAGTAGTTTTCTAGCAAGTACTTAACTGAATTTTTTTATTTAGCTCTCTGATTATAAATTAAACCTTGTCAGAATATCTTTGATATAACAGGTTAACTCTGCGGTGGGTGTACAAACATAGCGGAAACAGCAGGAAGTTGCATACAGTTAGCGGGACCAGTGCAAGAGTGTAAAGTTTGTTTATTTGATGTCATCATCACACTTCTCATATTCGCACACACTCATTTATTAATTAGCAACCAAACAAACTCTTTCCTACCACGCAGGAAGTTAGTAAAAAAGAAAAGAATATATGTAAATTTATTAGTATTATTGTCATATAATGTATGTAAGAATTTGCTTGCATAAGAATACTAATTGTATCGTTTAATGCAATCATTGCGAATCTATGTATTTACATAAAAAAAATACAAATACACTTCTATTTAGAAGTGTATTTGTATTTTTTTTATTTTTGAACATTTCACACATATTGTGAAATTTCTCTTATTTCGCCGTTTTATGAGATTTATACTATATAATAAACATTCTGTTTGTGCATCAGTTAAAAAGGCTCAAACTATTTATAATTTATAATAATTTCGCAATTAATTGTAAACAACTCATAGTAAAAAATACTAACATAGTTTTGAATACATTTCATAAAAAATAGTCCTACTCACATTTTATATTATATCGTAAATCTAGTTCCTATATAAATTTTTAATGAAGGTATAGAGTTATTCCAATAGATTAGATAGATTTGAAAATAGATTAGAATTGTTTTAAAATTATTTAAACGTATAAAGTAAAAGAACAATGTAGGTAATTCCTAGGGCGTTAGTTGGATGAGAATATATCTTATACAGGGGTGTAGATAGAACCAAATATGACGCAAAAGTATAAAAAAAATCAATTGAGAAAATGCGTATATCTAAATCCGGTTTTTGTTCTATATGCCAACCCTCTGTGTATTCGATATATTCCCACATCTCGTCTCTGTCACTTTACTACCATATTATTTAAATTCTGTCATTTTATCCTGACATTTTTCCATTTTTGTATACAGATAATCACTAATTTTCTAACTCACAATAAATATTTAACCTTCATTCCTGAGGTAGTAAATTTAAAACTGGTTTTAATTAAAATGTTAGTATACATTTTATGAGGTACCAATTCCATATAGATAGCAAGTATTGCAGTAATTAAGGATAAGGGATTTACAAAGTATAAGTATTTTATTTTTTAAAAATATAGAGAAGAAAATAAAAGTATATTAATTTTTAATTCAGTCTAAGGTGGTACCTTTTATTAATTATGAGTTTAGTGAGTGGATCCGTTTAGGGTAATAATCAAAACATCAGTTTATCTAGGCAACGTTTCGGCACTACCTGCCATTCTCAAGCCTGAAAAATAATATATTTTCAATAAACGTCATTAAAAATCAAACACTAACATCGAGATCTATCTAAAATTAAAGTTAGCCCATACCTAAATTTCACAAGTGGTGAAGATCGTTAAAGGTGAAAATTATTGGTTAAAATAGGAAACATTAACATGTTCCGTCGTCAAACTATATTCTCCTCAACAACGATCTAATTAAAAACTACACCTCCCCTACGTCCGTAACGGGACAGAGGCTATCTATATAATATAATAGTTCAACATAGAAAACATAACAAAAAAGATAAAAAGAGATTAGTATCACACATATTTAAAAAAAACTTAATATAAAAACATTGGTAACTGGAATAAAATAAGGCTCTATCAACTGATTGCATATCACAGACTGGAAGATCTAACTTTAGATTAGTGATAACCCACTTTTTTTGAACATAAATAATAATACATACTAACTTTTAAACAAAATGTTATTAATTATTAAAAAGTGTGGTATTAATATAAAATTAACAAAAATAAACAAATGGTAAATAAATATGAAAAACATTCTGGTATAATCATAAAGCGATTATGAGGTCCCGTGGCGGGAATTATGATTTGAAAAAGCATAAATACCACTATAGTATTTATTTAGCGATCTTGAATCCATTTTTACTTTTACAGTGGATTCGGATCTAATAGCAATATTAAGGGCTTCTAACACTTTCCTCCGAGTAGACTTGTTTTCAATACCGATAATTTTGGTGTCATCAAAATTGAAAAGATGGTTTGTGGAAAATGCAGGCGAAGAAAACGCAGTATTAGAGTTGCCTTTGGTTTCATCGTAAATCGTGCCGACTGTATTTCCGAAAGGTATTTTGTCTTTCCTGTTGTGGTATAATCTGCCTGTTTTATTAAGCGGTTTATATCCAAATTTAATTTCTGGGCAGTCAAATTTCTTCAGAAGTTTAGTACTTTATCAGACAACCCTTTAATATACGGCATGCTAATAAATTCAGAGGGAGGGTTATTGGGGCGTAAGTAGGAGTTATCATTATTGTCTATTATAGGATGCGGAGTGGAGTGTTTATACCAAAGTTTTCTTATTAGAGCAATTGGGTAGAAATTGTCTTTTAATTTATTGAACACTTTGAATTTTAATTTTTTCCTATAAGGTATATCTGTGAGGGAAAGGGCCTTTTCTTGTAAGATTATTACAACAATTAGTTTTCTGGTGGGTGGAGTGGTTGGACATGAACAAATGTAACAAAAATTACATCGGAGAAAGCAACCAACTTATTTATAATCGTATTAAACAACATAAATATGATGAAACCAACGGCAACTCTAATACTGCGTTATCTTCGCATGCATTGGCCACAAACCATCTTTTCAATTTTAATGACACCAAAATTATTGGTATTAAAAAACAAGTCAAATAGGAGGAAAATGTTAGAAGCCCGTAATATTGCTATTAGATCCGAATCCACTGTAGAGAGAAACACTTTATTTACAAAAATTACAGTGATGCTGCCCAAATAGAATGGGTTGCTAAACACACAGCGTACTGATCTATCGTGAGACATTACTTAAATAATAAAAATAATATTCTGTACAATTAATTAATGACATGGTCAAAACAATTATAATATATATTAGCAGTTAAACAAAGAAATGGTCACACTGTCAAAACAAATCGATTTAAAGTAAAATAAGATAAAATAAAAGTAAGTAATATGATTAGTAGATATGGTAGTTAATAATTCCCAGTGAGTCTAAAATAATCGATTCTGACAGGGTTGTCAAATATTTTCTGTCGATACCGACCTCGTCAAAGAATGAAGATGTTAAACTAGGTATGGATCCTCTGGATCCAAACCATAAACCTCTGACTTTGTATTCTCTGGCACCGTGGCTCTCGTGGTATTTTTCTTTGAGGAAAGTATTGCACTTTTTGTAAATGCCTATAAAACAGATTCAAGATCGCTAAATAAATACTATAGCGGAATTTATGCTTTTTCAAATCATAATTCCCGCCACGGGACCTCATAATCACTTTATGATTATACCAGAATGTTTTTCATATTTATTTACCATTTGTTTATTTTTGTTAATTTTATATTAATACCACACTTTTTAATAATTAATAACATTTTGTTTATAAGTTAGTATGTATTATTATTTATGTTCAAAAAAAGTGGGTTATCACTAATCTAAAGTGAGATCTTCCTGTCTGTGATATGTAATCAGTTGATAGAGCTTTATTATATTCCAGTTACCAATGTTTTTATATTAAGTTTTTTTTAAATATGTGTGATACTAATCTCTTTTTATCTTTTTTGTTATGTTTTCTATGTTGAACTATTATTTTATATAAAATCAAATTATATTTATTAATAACTACGGGAGACATACAGAGAAAAATAGACTCCAGCACCGGGACTCGACCCTTGGGCCTCCTATATATCCAGTACAGGCGCTTATTCCTACCCACGACATAACTGTATGCTCCACACTTCAAATTCATCAATTTAATTCCACTCATCTCTCCACTCTAAAAAGATAAATTATTGTTACATTTATACTTATCTTTTCCAATTTTATTTATTATATCCTACAATTTAAATCACTCACTGTGATTTGGTGAGTTTCTTTAACGTTTAGTGGATAACTACATATACAATATGTTACACGACAGGTTGTCATGACGTCTATCTGTCAACAAGACAATAAATGGATTAAGTTAAAACTAGTGGCAAAATGTGTATGCATAATTCTGACCTAAATTTTACCGGAAAATACAATAATTTATATCATACTAAAATTTAATTGTGAAAGCTACTTGCTATTGCGCACAAAATATTAAGTAGTTTGAGAAGAACCCAAATAATTCACCTTATAATTGCTTCTAAAGGGTGGTTTAAGGTTTCTACTTATAAAATATGTTAAGAAAAATACTAATGTAGTATAAGAATATAAAATTATGCTTCATTTTTATTCTATGGTAATATTGGGTTTCAATATTAACATCAATTATAAAAAAAAGAAATAAAAAGGTTTTTCTTTGGGAAAGAAAGTGTGCTTAAACTAAAAAATAATAACAAAATACGAGGTTTTATTTAACCCTTGAACAGGGTTTTATTTTTTAACACAATTCATTAGTTTTATCTTAAAAGAAATAAATGTATTAAACAAACGCCAACCAACAAAACTTTTTATTTAAATTTATGTTTCAAATATGTAAAGCAATTATTAAACGTTCAAATCTAAAACAGTATTATTTTAGTTCTTCTCAAGTACAAACGTAAATTTAAGAATTTTAAAATTTATTTATTTTTATTAACTTAAATAGAAAACAAATTACTATACGATTTTAATAATAACTAATAAATGATTGAGTTTTCAGTTTGAGATATATTCACTTTCTAAACTATACATTTATATACCTATAATAATGCAGCAAATTGGTCTAAGAAATTTAAGTAATACATTCATTACGTTTTACTCTAATAAAATATTATTTAGCAAAACATACTTAGGGATACTGAATTTAAATCCCATAATATCTTATTTAATAAATTTATTAAACATATTTACTTATAAAGTGTCCTTTGTAAATACATAATTATTTTAGTAATTTATTTTATTTACGACCCGGTACTATTTTTTCTCAGGAAAACATATTATGCTATACATGTACGGTAAAATTCATATTTAAATAGACGACATTTATCTCTTTTGGTACTTCTTTAGATAGTTACTTAGAAGTTTAGTACAATTTACTTTGGGACAAAGGAATATGAAACTTTTCTTTTTATAAGGGGAGTAACAGTCCAAAGAAGAACATTTCATACAACTTCTTTAGATTGTTACTCCCCTCTGATTTTTATAAGAGGGGGTACTTCCAGCCACTTTTTTTTAAATCAAAATTGTCTGATCTGTTTATAAGATATTATACATTTAACTTTTTTAAGGGACTTTTTAAGAGCAGCGCCCCTAAATTGAGGAGTATATTTTTCTAACTATTTAAATAAAATTTCACCAAAATAAGCCCAGTTGCTCAACGCGTGTATGTAAATATGACTGACGTAAAAAAAAAAAAATAATATTAAATAAATATTTTACTTAGGGGACCAATATTATTTTTTGTTATCACAATACTGCTTCCGAGTTTACCAAAGTTAACGGAAGCATTGTGTTCACTTTTGGGACTTTAGGGGATTTTAGGTCGAGGAAAAAATCTAACTTCATCTACTCAATGAGACAAACGTTTTATTCATAACAATTTTTTAATAAAACCAACAGCGACACTTCTATGAAGTGTTAAAGATCGCTAAACCTATTATTAGTTCTTATTATGACGAGAACACGGGGAGGGAGATAGATGTAGGGAAAAGGAGGTTGTTTGGTCTATTTGACCTACCTCTTCAATAGCAACGCGAGCCTATGGACCTCGAGACCAGGCGACCAGGCTTTATTTGGGGGTAAATTAAATAAATTAGATAATAATGGATTTTAAAAGCCTAAAATCATTAAAGTATACACGATAGGATGCGAGGAAGCTATGTGCCACTCTAATTGCAGTGTATTTAACAAAAAAAAAATGTTTGTCTCATTGAATAGATGAAGTTAGATTTATTCCCGACCTAAAATTCCAATTTTAAATTTGAAGTTCACGTTAACGCGAGTGTTGCGCGCGAACGCTTGGGTGGATAACGTTGGCCAACGAACTCGTCCTGGGAATTATTAAAATGAACATGTCTACCAAATTTCTTCAAAATTGGTCTACTTTTTCTCAAGTTATTGTCACACGTTTCAGGGGATGAGGACAGACAGACAGACCCACAGACACGTGAACAAAAATGTTTCCTGATTTCTGTCTTGGAATTTTTAAAATCGGAGACAACATTTTTTCTCGCTCATCAGAGCGATCTCAATGCTTCTGTTACCTTCGGTAAGCTCGGAAGCAATAACCAATCTCTACAGAAAAATAATTAAAACTATATAACATAATACAGGGCAAAAGTTGACAGTTGTGTCGGAATTCTAATTGTACAAATTATTTGATACTCCCACGACTATTTTTCTAGTTAGATGCATTTTATCAATTGCTATCATTTGGTCGCTTTGACAGGGGGTGGTGTAAAAATAAAATTAATATTAGTAGAATTGAAAAATTCCATTAATTTACGTTAATTTGAATAATTTCATTGAATAGCTTCATGAGATTGAAACATGACTGAATCAATGTAATTATAACATTTAAACACCCATTCTATGAAATTACTCATTGCCATTATCTATAGAATAGATGTTGAACTAGTTAACCCGTTTAGTCTTGTTAGGGATTTATAGTATTTTGCGTTTTCTATATTGGCTACTTTGGTTGTATTTGTTAAAGCTATGTGCCAGAATTTATTTATTATTTGTTGGGGGTAACTACTTTTGCTTCCGAACTGACAGAAGGTAACGGAAGCTATGTGATCGTTCTGAAGAACGAAAATATTTTTTCTCCGATTTCAAAAATTCAATGACAGAAATCCGTTTCAGACATCAGGGATCATTTTTGGTTCCGTGTCCGTCTGTCGACCTGTCGCTCAATTTGTGTGAACCAACATTATATCTTAAAATTACATAAGGTCCAATTTTATTGAAATTTGGATGGTAGGTCATTATTAGCCGAAAGGGGAATATCCAAAGGGAACAAAATGCCATTCTTAATGTAATCTACAAATATTACCAAAATTTATACAGTATACCCAAAGATTCAGACCAAAATAAAAGAACAGAAAATGGATGTGAAGAAATTAAAGAGTTTGCCAACGTAGATATTATAATGATAGAAGAGGTAGAATATGCAATAAAAAGTCTAAAATCAGGAAAAGCAGGAGGTTTGGACGGAGTTGTAAATGAGCAAATAAAAGCAGGAGGACGGAGACTAGCAGAGGCCTTGTGCGAGCTGTATAACCAGTGTTTAAAAACTGGCATTTTACCTGAAAACTGGTATAAATCAAAACTTCTGCTTCTATTTAAAAAAGGTGACAAATCAGATATTAAGAACTACCGCCCGATTAACCTCCTTTCTGTGGTCTACAAGACATTTATGAATATTATTACGAGAAGGATTACCCCGCAACTTGATTTCTTCTCCCCGAACGACCAAGTTGGCTTTAAAAGAAACTTTTCCACCCTCGATGCCATCTTAGTGATTCAACAACTCTTAGCAAAATCCCAAGAATATCAGTTTCCCGTAGTACTACTCTTTATCGACTTCGAAAAAGCTTTTGACAGTATATATCATGAGAAAATTAGAACATCACTTATAAGCAACGCCATAAAACCCGAATATATAGATCTCATAGATACCACCAACAGAAAAGCTGAAATATTAATAAACATCGGTAAAAGTAAAAAAACATTAAAACCATTGAGAGGCACAAGACAAGGTGACGTTCCATCTGCAAAGGTTTTCGGTGCAACCTTGGATGAAGTTTTCAAGAAATTTAAATGGGACGAATACGGAATCAAGATAAATGGAGTAAGGTTAAACAGTCTAAAATTTGCCGATGACGTGGTCCTTATAGGAACTAATGTAAGACAAGTTGGAAAGATGCTTAAGGATCTAGTCCAAGATGCCGCAGATATTGGTCTTAAAATCAATTCAAGAAAAACCAAATTATTACGCGTAAATTCTTTAGAAAATCATGAAATAACTATTGACGAATCAAGAATAGAAGAAGTGGATGAATTCATATATTTGGGGCAGACAATAGCTAAAAATGACTGGATGTCTAAAGAGATCGGAAGAAGAATTGGAATGGGATGGAGAGCCTTTAATAGCAACAGACAACTTTTTAAATCTAATGTCAGCATCGAAAGTAAAACAAAACTCTGGAAAAGCGTGGTAAAGCCTGTGATGATTTATGGTTGCGAGACATGGTGCTTAACAAGGAGGCATATAAATAAACTGAGAGTGGCTGTAAGATCAATGGAAAGGAGCATGTTGGGAATTGGAAGAAAGGAAAGGAAAACTAAGGCATGGATACGGCTTCAAACAAACTTGGAAGATATAGGAAAAGAGGTGATAGGAAGAAAATGGAGATGGGCCGGACACATTACTCGTACGGAGGATGGTAGGTGGACGAAAAAAATATTAGAATGGACTCCTATAAACCAAAAGAGAAAAAGAGGTAGACCAAAAACGACCTGGGACGCCGAGATGAGAAGGTGTTGCGGAGGTGCAACCTGGAGGAGGGTAGCGGGCGACAGAACGGAATGGAAGAGAATGGAATCCATCTATAAGGAAGAATGGCTACCACGAGAATAATTTATAAAATCTATTTTACTTAAATCGTTACTAAGTCCGTGTTAAACCATTGCTACTAATTATTTATAAAATATATTTAATTGTTAGTGTTAAAATTGTTATGTTGTATTTAAAATTTAAAATGTATATATTATTGTTTTTACTTATTTAATGTTATTTATACTATTTATTAACTTAAAACACAAAAAATAGAAAAATAGTTTAAATATAAAAGGAAGCAAACTGTCAACTAATATCAAAGTTTATTTGCTAAAGTTTATAATTATATCTGCTAATTCTAGTATTATCATGAATTATTCAAAAAAAAAAAAAAAAAAGAAGGAAAAATACCAAACTCAAGCTATATGCTACCACAGCCTCGGCTGATTTGGAAATTGTGTGTTAGGATATTTTATTTATTTTTTTTAAAAAACATATGTAATGATACAAATGTTTCCAATAAATGGTTATTATTATTATTATTATTATCACAATACTGCTTCCGAGTTTACCAAAGTTAACGGAAGCATTGTGTTCACTTTTGGGACTTTAGGGGATTTTAGGTCGAGGAAAAAATCTAACTTCATCTACTCAATGAGACAAACGTTTTATTCATAACAATTTTTTAATAAAACCAACAGCGACACTTCTATGAAGTGTTAAAGATCGCTAAACCTATTATTAGTTCTTATTATGACGAGAACACGGGGAGGGAGATAGATGTAGGGAAAAGGAGGTTGTTTGGTCTATTTGACCTACCTCTTCAATAGCAACGCGAGCCTATGGACCTCGAGACCAGGCGACCAGGCTTTATTTGGGGGTAAATTAAATAAATTAGATAATAATGGATTTTAAAAGCCTAAAATCATTAAAGTATACACGATAGGATGCGAGGAAGCTATGTGCCACTCTAATTGCAGTGTATTTAACAAAAAAAAAATGTTTGTCTCATTGAATAGATGAAGTTAGATTTATTCCCGACCTAAAATTCCAATTTTAAATTTGAAGTTCACGTTAACGCGAGTGTTGCGCGCGAACGCTTGGGTGGATAACGTTGGCCAACGAACTCGTCCTGGGAATTATTAAAATGAACATGTCTACCAAATTTCTTCAAAATTGGTCTACTTTTTCTCAAGTTATTGTCACACGTTTCAGGGGATGAGGACAGACAGACAGACCCACAGACACGTGAACAAAAATGTTTCCTGATTTCTGTCTTGGAATTTTTAAAATCGGAGACAACATTTTTTCTCGCTCATCAGAGCGATCTCAATGCTTCTGTTACCTTCGGTAAGCTCGGAAGCAATAACCAATCTCTACAGAAAAATAATTAAAACTATATAACATAATACAGGGCAAAAGTTGACAGTTGTGTCGGAATTCTAATTGTACAAATTATTTGATACTCCCACGACTATTTTTCTAGTTAGATGCATTTTATCAATTGCTATCATTTGGTCGCTTTGACAGGGGGTGGTGTAAAAATAAAATTAATATTAGTAGAATTGAAAAATTCCATTAATTTACGTTAATTTGAATAATTTCATTGAATAGCTTCATGAGATTGAAACATGACTGAATCAATGTAATTATAACATTTAAACACCCATTCTATGAAATTACTCATTGCCATTATCTATAGAATAGATGTTGAACTAGTTAACCCGTTTAGTCTTGTTAGGGATTTATAGTATTTTGCGTTTTCTATATTGGCTACTTTGGTTGTATTTGTTAAAGCTATGTGCCAGAATTTATTTATTATTTGTTGGGGGTAACTACTTTTGCTTCCGAACTGACAGAAGGTAACGGAAGCTATGTGATCGTTCTGAAGAACGAAAATATTTTTTCTCCGATTTCAAAAATTCAATGACAGAAATCCGTTTCAGACATCAGGGATCATTTTTGGTTCCGTGTCCGTCTGTCGACCTGTCGCTCAATTTGTGTGAACCAACATTATATCTTAAAATTACATAAGGTCCAATTTTATTGAAATTTGGATGGTAGGTCATTATTAGCCTATTGTTGGTCCCATATAAGTTTCGGCCTTCTGCGCCTATTGGTTTCTCTTCCACATGGGCACAAATATACATTTATTTACACCTATAGCTTCAAAAGTACTTATCTGATTTGTATGAAACTTTTATAGTTTATCGAAAGTAACCCTCAAATAGCCTTAGATTAATTTGAACCGACGGCGCTCTTTAACTTTTGCTAAATTCATACTTTATTTCATATAAAAGCAAACAATTTTGACAGATTAAAATACGGGGGGGGGGACAATTAAACAAAATAGACAATAATGGCTTGTAAAAGCATAATATCAATAAAGTACGGAATAGAATGCGAGAACGCTATGTGCCACACCAATTGGCAGTCTATTTTTCAGTTTGTTGAATATTATATTTTTGAGTGTGGGTATACATTTTGTATCTGTAAGACCAATTGATAAAAAGTAATTAATATTAAAACAATTGTGACCATATTATATAATATAATTGATTTGAAAAAATACTCTTTATGACAAGGTAGGCTTATCGATTTTGAATTGTAAATAATTGAATATTAGTATTTAAAAATTCAAGTTAATTAATATTTGTTAAATTCTGTTTTACATAATTTTGAATTTAAAATTTTTGTAATAATTTATGTATGAAAAGGGAAATGTAAAAAAAACCACATTCTTAAATCAATGTAATCGATCTTTCAGGCATGACCAGGTGATGGCCGAAATATAGCCAAATGTTAATAACCTATATTTATTTTCAAAACTTTTTAACCTTTCATACGAATCATAAAATATGTTTATGTTTTTAGGTTTAGCTGAAAATTACAACGTCTCAACGCACCTATTCTTCTTCTTCTGCACCTTTTCTAATATAATATTTATAATTATAGTTTTTCTATGTGCTCATCTTGGATAATTGAATCTTATATACTTATCATTTATATAATGGAGACAGACACGGCACCAAAAAGTTTCCTTGTAGTCTATAACAGATTTTTGAAATCGAAGATAAACAATGTTCGTTCTTCAAAAAGTTTAAATAGCTTCCATTACCTCCGGTAAGCTCGGAAGCAAAAACCTAATCTAATTATAATATAAAATTATTATTTATAATTAGATTAGGTTTTTGCACTCGAGTAGTGTCCTGACGGCGACGACGAGGCACCTAAAAATAATATGTTATTGCTAATAGTGCACATTTTTCCAATAATAATAAATGTTTGTTTTGATTTGTTGGTCTTCAAATAGATATAATAATAACTTATCTAAAAGAGATATCTAAATTAGTTAACTTGATTTATTTTAATATAAAATTAAGTTGGCTGCCAAGTGCCAAACGGCTTATAATTATAATTAATTAAAAGTATATATTTATAAATGATAGCATGAAGAATACCACAAATATTTAATACATGAATATGTATTTTGAAATTTATAGTTTCTCATTTTACATTTACCTGCATAATTTATTGAGGCTCCATATGAAGCAATCAATTTCCCTTAAGTATTATGTAAATCTGTTTTGACAGTAATAACACACTGGAAAAATGGAGGAAAAAATCTTCTGGCAGAGATAGTAGAAGGGAAAATTGGCAACATGGGGCCAAGTCGGAGCTTGAGGTTAAGTTCATTAATCTTAGCTCTTGTTTCACATCTGCAAACTTTCTTCCCTTTAAGAAAAGTTAAGTTTTAATTTGAGTTTCAGAATAAACTTCACTTCATCTTCATATTTTCTCACAGTGACGTTATCTTTCCTCATCCTTTATGCCCACTTTGTGTGAAATTGCTGCATTTCTCTTTTTTTTTAATTTTTTGTTTAAGCAATTTTCAAGTAACAAAAAAAAAGATAAACTTTTTAGAAAAGCATTAATTTGATTTAGAAAAACATAATTTGAATAATTTTTGTCCGTTTAATTTAAACTACTGCAAATTACAGTGTTAAACCTATTCATCACTCAAAAATAATTAATTTTTCATAAGACTTATAAAAAACTAAAGCCAATCAACATGTAATCGATCAATACAAATGCTACGTATTCAAAAACTTTTAATAAATAAAAATAATGATAATAATAATATTAAAAACTAGGGGGCCGTCGAAAAGTGGTCGCTGCCTTGAACATCGCACAATTTGTCATTTTACAATTTGATACATTTGTTTGTTTACAAAACTGTTTTAATATTATAGATAGATTATAATAATATATGAACAAATGTGGTTTTTATATATTTAAAAAAAAGGGATCACTATAGTCAGAATAATTGTAATAATGTTGTTTATTTATTTTAGAAAAGGTTTAAAAACATTGTGAAGCATGCTGTGTTTTTCATGTCTCCAAGTTTTAGTTTAATTTGTTTTGTTGTTATTTCTAAGTTCGTTTATATTAATGTGACAGACATATATTCAAAATTGAATATAGTTGATCTTTATTTTGTGATGAGGAAGCAGTGTTTTTTCGTTGAATCTAACTGGGACCTTAATTTGGCAGGAACTGAGAGGTAGAGCCCTGTTCCTGACAGATATAATAATAGGTGAAACATACATCATTTTACAGCACTGACCTTTCCGTCGACTGCCGGAAGTAGTAATCATAAAATTTGGATTAATTTATTTTTTTATTTTTTTTTATTTAACTTAAATTGTAATTTTTAATAATATAACATACACTTATTTATATTCGACAATAAATTACAGACATGCATAACATAGTAAAATAAGAATATCATTTATTTATCTATTTGCTAATTTAATTTATATACATGCATTCTAACTCTTAACCAATTATAAGAGGGCCTAGGCTCTAAACTATATTATATAAGTATCGGACATTGCAAACGGAGTCTCCGTGAGCGATACTTAATCAAACATTCATTCTCTTTACGTATTGATATTTTCATATAATTAAATATTTTAAAACGTATAATATGAATATAAAATGAATAAATAAATATGTACAAATAGTTGTTTTGCATTAATTCAATAATAATCATTTTTTATATTAATTAATTATAACATTTTACATTTTTTTAGCAATGAAATTGACCAATTAGAAAATTCCTGTATCGACTTGCGTCATTAATGTAATTGTGTATTTTATAAGAATATTTTCTGTTCTTACAAGCATAAACTTCTTGTGTTTCCAAGACATTACATCCTTACATTTTTACAGACATTCTGCTTCTTCCAAGGTTTTTTCCCTCATGCAGTCAGCAGCGAGATCAGATGCCGATCCAAGATTTCGACTTTCAGCTCCGTCCAGTCCAATCCAGAATTCTGTATTGCTAACTTATGGTCTGGAGATTTCAATATGTTTACCATATATCTAACGTGAAGCTCCATGGTAGCAACAAGAAGTAGGGGTGAACCGGTTTCCATTTATAATAAATATGATGGCAGTATACTGCGGCAGTAAGTGTCGTTTTCTTTAGAAATTACCATTTCCCTTTTCTACTTAAGGAAACTAACAATGTATAATAATGATTACTTTTAATAATGAGTATACTTAATTTTTTTTTTGTAAATTTTGCATTATTTAATAAGTTATTGTCTGTTAAAAGATTGATTCAGTAAGCTTTGTATTTAGCAACTCATTATAAATGAGCAGCCTCATGTATGCTTTTTTATAAAATATATTATGTTTCTCTCTCTCTGTATGAGACGAAACTCCACATTTATTCATCAAAACAGCATACCAACAATATTAATTAATGTTAAAAAAATTGCGTAACAACATTATCTTAATTATGGGGCATTTTATGCAAATAAATACTACTACTAATTTTCTAACTAAAGGAAACTATTTACTTACTGTAAATACCAACAAACTGTTTTAGTTCACTTCATCCATCTTTTTAAAAAAATGTATAAATTTACCTTAAATATATTGTAGTAAAGGAAGATCATGATGATGCAGGGTATGTAGAATGACGAGAGTGATGAGTAAATAATAAAGTCTGAGTTATTGAAGAGACAGAGATCTGGGACTCTATCTGGTGTGTTGTTAAGGCCCATTACTATTGGACTTCCTATAGCACAGCTGATAGCCCATACTAACACTATAGTGAGCCAGACTCGACGTGTGTTCTTATGCTTGGCGTATTTAATAGGCTGCGTTACTGCAATATACCTGAAACAGAGATTTACCGTGTTAAATTCTATTGTCAAACTGAATATAGTTCAATCAGTTCATTGTATTAAATAGCCAAGGTTATACTAAGGGGGAATAAATACGATTCTGGAAATAGCGCACACAACACCGAAACATTATTCTAATTACCAACATAGTATTTTTAAAAGCAGCCCATCTCTTTTTTATTTCACTTCCTCGAAAAAAAAAAAAAAATCTGCCAATTAGTGTTGTAGCAAATAACTTTCTCGCGTCCAATTACGTATACAAATTTATTTAATTTTCTCCCCATTTCTTTAATCTGCCAACATTGTTTTTATTTTGCACCCGAGCTTACCTAAGGTTCACGGAAGCAATCGTTTCGAAGAACGAAAATATTTTATGTCCCCGATTTCAAAAATTCCAAGACAGAAATCCGTTTCAGACATCAGGAAACATGTTTGGTTCCGTGTCTGTCGGTCTGTTGCTCAATTTTTGCGAACCACCATAACTTAAAATCTGCGCGTCTGATTTTAATGAAATTTAGGTGTTAGGTCATTATTAATCCCATAAAATGGTTTCTCTACCGCTTGCGCACAAACATACATTCATTCACACCTATATCATTAAAAGTACTTATCTCATTTGTATGAAATTTGGATGGTGTGTCAAAATTAGGCCACAGATAGCCTCACATAAATTTCAAACGTCTGCACTCTTTAAATTTTGCTAAATTAATACTTTAGTTCAGAGCGAAAGGGAGACTCGAGACCAAAAATGTTTCCTGATCTCTAAAACGGATTTCTGTCTTGGGATTTATGAAATCGAAGGCAAATAAAGTTTGTTCTTCAGAATGATCACATCGCTTCTGTTACCTTTGGTAGGCTTGGAAGTAAAAACCTAACTTTTTTTTTTTTTTAATCAATTTCTTTATTGGCAAAAGTTAACATTAATAAGGGTAACTGCAGCCATTTTAAATAATGATGTTAATTGGACAACAATTTGTGGGTAATAACAGTTTTCAAGGCCATTTTGTTCCTAATGCGGCTGCGGCCGACTTTTGTGGAGCCAACCCAGCATTTGCTTTGTTGATTGAGGAAACCGCAGAAAACTCAAATCAGGTTGGCCGGACTCGAGTCCTTCCAGATGTGAGGTTCAGAAACCTCACATTTGGTATTTATAGATTTTAGTTATTTGGTGCAGTAATATGTTATGGTTTATAATTAATGTCTTCTATGAATTTTATAGTTTTCTTTAAATTTTTAATTTTTTTTGAAAATAATATTTCTAAAAATTTTTTTGTTATCGAAGCATCTTCTTCTATGTTTAAGTCTGAATAAAGTTTTTTTCTTTTTTCTATATTTCCAGTACATTCAGTAAGAATGTGCTGGATATTTTCTTCTTTTGTTGGACAGCTGAAACAAATAGGTGAATCGCTTAATCCAATCATATAGTTATATTGTATACATCTACAGTGAAAACTTCTCATTCTATTGATTTTAATGATATCACATCGATTTATATTACATTTCCAAAACCATGGTGTTTTAATTATGTTAGGGTTGTATTTTTTGTAATTAGAACCTTTATTATTTTCTTTATAGTTATTATTCCATTTATTTTTCATGTCGCATTTGAGAAAAGATTTTATATCAGTATTTAAAACTTTCATGTCAAGTTCTATTGTTGTAGGTTCTTTAGCTAATTTGTCGGCTATTTCATTTCCAGAAATACCCTGGTGAGATTTAATCCATATAAAATCGATTGTTTTATGTTTTGATATGCTATATAGCTTATTTAAAATATGCATGCTTATATGATCTATTTTCTTTGATTTATATAGAGACATCATCTTTTTTAAAATACTTTGATTATCACAGATAATGGTGTAATTTTTATTGTCGTTATTAAGCGAATCGATATATTCGATTGCTTTTAAAATGCCTGTATATTCAGCACCAAATATACCCATGATATCTGGACAATTGTATCCTTCTCCATATTTTAGTTGTGGATCATAATAGGAGCAACCAGTTTTATTTGGTTTTTTAGAACCATCTGTAAATATACAATATGTACCTTTGGGATGTATTGAATCAATTTTTTCTTTAAGGATTAATTCTGGGTTAATTAAATAGTCTTTAGTGTCTGTGAAGTAAACTTTGATAGTTTGATTAAGGGCCGAAAATTTGGTTTGATAAAGTGGTAAAATTTTATTTTGATGGATGTTAATTAATATTGGATGAAGTTTGTTGTAACTTGTTGTTATTAATGGTGCTGTTTTAGATCTCCAAAAGTTATGTCCTGAGTTAATTTTGTTGGATAATTCGATTATTTGAGTTATTATTTCTGAATCTAAGGAGAATAATTTTAAGAATAGAGAATCAGCTAGATATTGTCTTCTAAGTTTTAATGGTGGTTCACATGATTCGGCTAGAATAATGTCAATTGGTGTTGTTTTTAAATAACCCATACTTAATCTAATTGCTTTAAATTGTATTCTATCAAGTATATTAATTAAATAGTTTTTTGCATTACCATACATTGGTGCACCAAAATCTATGCATGCTCTTATTGTGGCTCTATAAAAAGTGATCATTGTTTTTGGGTGAGAACCCCATGATAAGTTGCATATGCATTTCATAATATTTAAATAATTTTCACATTTTTGTACTGTAATCATTATATGTTGTTTCCACGATAGTTTTTGATCTATATAGAGTCCGAGAAATCTTACTACAGATTTTCTTTTTAATGTTAAATTTTGAAAATTAATTTCGTTTGGTAAATCTATATTTCTTTTTCTTGAAAAGACGCAGCATTCGGATTTATCTTCAGATATTTCCAAACCATTATCTTTTGTCCATTTTTGAACTAATTTTAAGGATTTAGATATTTTATTTGTTAATCTGTCAAGAGATTTTCCTGTGTTATAGAGAATTATATCATCAGCGAATTGGAGAATAGATGTATTAGGTAAAATAATATTTTCTAAATCGAAAGTGTAGATAATATATTCTAAAGGACTCAAAATTGATCCCTGAGGTATTCCTTTTTGTGCAATTCTTGTATTGATTATTTCTCCATTTATTCGTAAATGTAATGTTCGATGTGATATCAATTTTATCATTAAATTTGCTAGAGAGGTAGGGATGTTTAAGCAAACAATTTTTTTGTGTAATATATTTAAATCTACATTGTCGTAAGCTCCTACAATATCAAGTAATACAGCAAAGATAGATTTTTTTGTGGTAAAAGCCGTTTGGATATCTGTTACTAATTTACATTGATTTTCTAAAACTGATCTTCCTTTTCTAAAGCCTTTTTGGGATTTTGGTAATTTGTCTTGTGATTCCAACCACCATTCAAGTCTATTTTTAATGATTTTTTCAAATGTTTTTAAAACACATGAAGATAAAGAAATTGGTCTGTATGATGAAGCTTGAAGAGAGGGTTTATTTGTTTTTTTAATAGGGATAATTATTAAAATTTTCCATGATTCCGGTATGTTTTGAGATTTCCAAATTTTATTAAATATTTGTAGAAGTAAATTTTTTGATGATTTAGGTAAATGGTATAGCATGTCATAATGTATTGTGTCATGTCCTGGTGATGTGTTGCTTTTTTTTATAGCAGAATTTAGTTCTATTTTTGTGATAGGGTTTGTTAGGAAATGTGTATTTTCTTCATTGATAGTTGGTAAGGTATTTGATACATATGGGGGAGTTAATTTGTTTAAAAATTCATTTGACCAATCACCTGGTATTAGGAAATTGTCGTTTGAATTGTTTATATTAAGTTTTTTAAGTGTTTGCCAAACATTTGATGGGTTATTTTGAGATAAATTAATGTTGTTACAAAATTTTTGCCAGCCTTTTTTTCTTTTTTGTTTGATTAATCGCCTAAATTTTGTATGTTGTTTTTTGTACATTAAAAAGTTTTGAATATTTGGATTTCCTTTGAAATTATTACAACAAGATTGGGTTTTCTGTTTTGTTTCGTCACATTCAGAGTCCCACCAATGTAAAAAATTTGGGTGTGGGGTGGACCATATTTTTCGTTGTTTGATTTCAGGAATTGAGAATTTACTAGCGATAATTATATCATCGATTAAATTCTCATATGTAATTTCAGTGTTTGTTAGGATTTTTTCGTTGCTCAATTCGTTCATTTTGTTTGAAAATGTTTTCCAGTCAGCTTTGTCAATATCCCATCGTCTCGATGGGAATCTATAAATTGATTTAAAGAATGTTGCTTTTGTTTGAATTATAATGGGATAGTGGTTAGAACCGTATGGATTGTCTAGGACATGCCAATCGAATTCTATGGCTATGTCGTTTGAGATTATTGATAGATCAATTGCCGATATATTTTTTTGATTAATTCTAGGAATTAGTGTTGGGGAACCAGAGTTTAAAAATATTGTATTATTTTCATCAAGTGCTTTTATGAATTGTTCTCCTTTCGAATCTGTATAAGAAGAACCAAAGGCAACGTGGTGTAGATTAAAATCGCCTAAAATTATGAATGGTGGGGATAAAGAAGATAGTAAATTAGACCATTGTTGGGTGGATATATCATTTTCTGGGTTATTGTAAATGGAAAGGATTTGTAATTTGTTATTTTTAAAGTTAGTCGTTAATCCTATTGATGTAATTCCGATGTTTATTGTATTATAATTTAAAAAAGGAATATTAGATTTGATTATAATGGCAACACCTCCACCTCGTTTGTTGTCATTACGGTCTGTTCTAATAATATTATAGCCTTTAAAATGGATAGTTTCATTTTCTTTGTACCACGTTTCAGAGATACAGGCAATATCGATATTATAATGATATAAAAGATATTCAATTTCAGTTTTTTTATTATAAGCAGATCTAGCGTTCCATTGTAGGAATGTGAAAGTTTTATTTTGTTTATTATTTTTGTTCATTTATAAAATTGTTTAATTTTGATGATATATTTTGTGAAATAATTGCTTCCAGATTAAAATTTGTATTTATATTTAGTTCTTTAATAATAGCTTTAACAATTTCAGTTATCATTGAAATTGTAATTGGGTTTATAATTTCGTCATTTTGGTTATTTGGCTTCGTTGTGTTTCCTAATAGACCTCCAGGGATTTGTTTTGAGATTATTGGGATGTCATAAAATAACTCTTTATCGGGTGTAATAATTTTGGCTTTTTTATGAGCTATTGGCTCTGTTATAGTTTTGTATAAATATTTTCTTGTTTCTTGGTGTTGGTTATGGGTTGGAATGTTAAAGCTTGTTTCTTTGAGTAAAACTTTAGGAGTTTGATTACTGTTTGTAATTGAGGAGTATGATTTTGATTTGTTGATTTTATTTTTTGCTTCTCCAAATGATATGTTTTCTTTTACCATAGTTTGTTTAATAGATTTCTGAAGTGAATATTCATTACATTTTTGTCTGTCTGTGCTTTTATGATTTGTTTTACAAAATATACAGATCGGCGTGTCTTTTAAAGGACAAGGATTTACTTTATTATTAGAATCGAAACCATGGGTTGAATTATTTTTACCGCATGTTTCACAGATTGAATATTTGTTGCGACATTGATCGCGAAAATGACCGTATCTTAAGCAATTTAGACATTGTACTACTCTAGGTATGTAATTTTCTATTGGACATCTTACATAATGTAAGTATCCATATTGAGGTATAACCGAGCCTCTGATTGTAATAATTACGGATTGTGTAGGAATTAATTTTGATGTTCCATTATCGTAAACTTTTCTATGAATTCTTTTAACATTAGAGATTTTAATATTTGGTGAATTTTCGAAATAGAGATTTTCAATAATTTCATTTTCCGGGATTGATTTTTCAATATCACGAATTACTCCTTTTTTAAAAATTATCGAATTGGGGATAAACATTTTAAATAAATTATTCAATTCCGGGTTTGTCAGTAAACAGTTAGCGCTATTATAATTTTTAAAGGTTATTTTGAGCCTATTGATTCCTGCTTTTTGTATTTTTTCAATGTCTTTTGAGATGCAGCCTAATTTTGAATGTATTAATTTTCCTAGTGTCATTGGATGTAATCTTCCTATATTTCTATTATCTTTATTAATTGATTTGCTTTCCAAGCAAATCGTGTATGGACCTAAATCAAATTGATTAAAAAGAACAATATCTGGCCTTTTTTGTTGTTCCGTTGAACTGCCTTTTTCGGAATTATCAATTATTTGGGTTGGGGATGTTTCATCATCTTCACCGTGGCTGTTTTCTGGCATAGCCGCTCCTTAATCTTTATAATCCTTTGAAAAATCTAAAGATTTTAGTTTTTACTTAAGTTCTTTTTTTTTTAAGAAAGTTTTGCTGTCACTTGTCAAAGCAAACTCAAAACCTAACTTAAGTAATAATAATTGTGTTTGGACGGCACGACTCACCTCGAATCTTGATGTTGTTGCTAAGCTAAGGCAACCAAATTTATTCCAATACAAATATATGTTTGTTTTAATTTGTTGGTCTTCAAATAAGATTAATAACATATCTAATAGATATCTAAATTAATTTACTTAGTTTGGGCTTAACGGCTCTTTTACATACATATATATATACAGGGTGTCCCACATAAGGTGTAACACAGAAAAACCCGAGGTTCTACATCACATTTCTGACAAAAAATGTTATATAACATAATGGTTGATCGACCTTCGTTTTCGAGATATATCGATTTTTCAATAATCTCATTTTCTGGCGACTTTTTCCCAATAAAAACGTTATAGCGTAAAATCTAAAAAATATATAAAGACGGGGTTTTCACCATTCAAAAGGTGAGGAAATTTGCTTTAAAAATGTCATTCTGCTTGCCCATAATACCCTTATTAAATTAATTTTATATACTTCTGAATACAATGTTTTGGTTAATAAGAAATTTGTGGTCAACGTTCTTGGTAGCATAACTTTTTAATTTGTATGGTAAATGAATAAATTTGACCTCGTGTAAAACTGGCCCGTTTAATAAGCTTTAAAATGATATAACTTGTTAATAAGTTTGCTTCAAGTTTTCAAACTTATTTGGATGAAAAAGAGGTAATAAATGACAATATTATCAGTTTCCATGACTTTAAATGACCCTAAGACTTGGTGAAAAAATAGAAAGGGTAACAATAAAAAAAAAAATATCACTCTTTGCATTAACAAAATGTAAAATTGAATAGTATAGTATAGAAAAGTGAACATAATTGTTTACAAAAACTTAAAGTTCGGAATCGAGATCGAGAAGAAGAAATGTAGGAGAGACCGTGGTTGCGCGTGGACTGGGTTTCAATATGCGGTGCCTAGCCCATGTGTGGACGTGGGGCTTGCGTGGGTTGACGTGGCCTGTGCGTGGCGTGGGTTCAATATGCGCCGGGCCTTAGGGTCATTTAAAGTCATGGAAACTGATAATATTGTCATTTATTACCTCTTTTTCATCCAAATAAGTTTAAAAACTTGAAGCAAACTTATTAACAAGTTATATCATTTTAAAGCTTAATAAACGGGCCAGTTTTATAAAGAAAAAGTCGCCAGAAAATGAGATTATTGAAAAATCGATATATCTCGAAAACGAAGGTCGATCAACCATTATGTTATATAACATTTTTTGTCAGAAATGTGATGTAGAACCTCAGGTTTTTCTGTGTTACACCTTATGTGGGACACCCTGTATATATATATATATATATATATATATATATATATATATATATATATATATATATATATATATATATATATATATATATATATATATATATATAAAATATATATATATATATATATATATAAATATATATAATATTTTGTTAATCAAATACATTTTAGAATACATATATATATATATATATATATATATATATATATATATATATATATGTATTTTAAAATGTATTTGATTAACAAAATATTATATATATTTTTTTTAATTTTAATAACGTTGTTTAACGTATACACCTTCTTATAATTTTAATATATATATATATATATATATATATATATATATATATATATATATTATTTATAGATGAATTTCCAAGGTGTTAGACTGAATAAAGTCACAGTTTTTTAATTTCATTTTTCTTGCGAGACGTTTCGACCCTTATTTTTTAAGGTCATCTTCACATCACCATTCTTTTCTTTTTAAACATTACATATAATATTTAGATATTTTTAACAATATGATAAGAAAATTAATAGTATGATAAATAAAATTGATTGTTAAAAATATCTAAATATTATATGTAATGTTTAAAAAGAAAAGAATGGTGATGTGAAGATGACCTTAAAAAATAAGGGGCCGAAACGTCTCGCAAGAAAAATAAAATTAAAAAAGAAAATTAAAAAACTGTGACTTTATTTAGTCTAACACCTTGGAAATTCATCTATAAATAATATATATATATTCTGACAAAAAAAAAAATTAAATTACGTATTATAATTACCGCACCACAATTTTTTTTTAACGCTAAATACGTTGAATGTAATAATCAAAACATTGATTTACATGATATTTAATTTATTCCATTGTTAACATTTAGTTTTATAGTTGAATAAAATAATGATATGAATATTGTTGTAGCTGACATTTACCAGCTTTTGTTTTTAAAAATAAACTCGCGGAGTAGATTCCTAGTAAATTTTGTATGGATGGCGTTGCAGCGAATTATAACTAAATAGAAACTGTTGCTAAATAGTTTTATTTGCAAGGGTTTAGGGTTATGTGAATTTGGTGGCGGTATATTTATTTAGAGGGTTGGTAGGACTGTAGGCTTGGTTGCCCTATTTAATTAAGGTACTTGTGCTTGGTTTGACCTGCAGGTGACACCCTCATGAATATGCCACCCCTTCACCTGACTCCGTGCTGGCACTGTCTCCCTCGTGCTCTTTTTTCCCCTCCCGCTTATAGCTGCAGACGCAGACATTATCATACCAACTAATACCATTCTACGAATACAATCCAATATTTTTAATTAGACTTATTTCAGCAACAAATATCCTAATTGAAACCTGCATTTGGATAGCAAAATGGTATAAATCTAAATCAGTGAGATCATCAGATGGCATAACATGACTATGACCATAACATTTGCGTAAAAATTCTAAATGTTTCTAACATATATTTGCATTCACCAAGTATATTTTTTTATGGATTCAAGTAAGTTCTTACATTTCCTGTCTTTCGCTTTTTAAAGGGGTTGACTAATCAAATCCATAATGCAAACTTTATTGTTTGAATTATATATACTTGCCAGCTCCTACATTTCAGGAAAATTATATAGCCGTGCAAATTTCTTAATTTTGCCAACAATTAAACAGGCACATGTCAAAACAAATTAAATTATTACACGTATGAAGATCTGTTTCGATCTCTTAATCCACCAATTGTATTATCATTTACTAGAAATATATATATGTATGAATAATTTGTTTTTATATAGATACGTCATAACAAGCTGATTTCATCAAATTGTCCTTGTTATAAAAGAAAACTTACTATTAAATAAAAAATCGGTCCGAGACAACTCAGACAAACTTTCTCATATACGAGTTCATAAGTATTTAGCCCAGTGTTTTCCATTTATTAGTTTCGCATGTAAATTTAATTATTATTGTGCATTTCATTAAAATTTATCATAAAAATAACTTCTCCCGGGCGGGGAATCGAACCCGGGCTCTCTCGGTCCGCGTTTTAAGCTTTTTTCTCAGGAACTAGATTTTTCCCGGGAAAACGGCTTATATCGTTGGATTCGTATTTAATTGGACTATATTTTAGAATTTTTTAATCAAAATCGTCGGAACCATTTTCGAGAAATAATTTTTTTTCACGTTTTTTCAGAGTTTTTGGGGGGTAGCGCCCCTAAATTTGGAGCTAAAATTCATTTCTCGATTTCGCCTCGGGGTATGATTTTTCTGAACATGTATGCCAAATTTCGTCAAAATCTGCCCAGTAGTTTAGGCTCCAGGCGTCTGCACAGACGACAGACGACAGACGACAGACGACAGACGACAGACGACAGACGACAGACAGACAGACATTTTTTAAAAACCACTTTTTTGGACTCAGGGGACCTCAAAACGTGTAAATCCATCAAAATCTCAAAATCGAATTTTCGCGCCATCACAATACTTTCTCTTTATATGAGAAAGTAAAAAGATCAAGCAGATGTTCTAGAGAGTTTGGTTTTACTCTTTCCAAAACAGCTGTTAAGGTTTTAAAAGATGTTATATTGTTTCATTCTAAAGAAATGGAACAAAATAAAATCCTTTCTGCTTTGAAAAAGCATTGTTTTTAAGTTTGATATTCCGTTTTAAATTAAACAATAAACTTAAACTTGCGTTTACGTTTTGGAAGAAAAATAAATAAATAATAAAAGTTTCACATTGTACCTTCTCTCAGGCATGAACCTTGTATCTTGAATCAATAATTGATAGTGTTAGGACTTAGGGAAAGAGAGATCTTAAGCTATAGTCACTCTGATCTCGTGGAATGAATTATTAACGTTGCTTGGTGTTCGCTGTTAAATCGTTGTTACCTCTAAGTGTTTATTTTGTCTCGTTTATAGTTATTTTCCTATTTATGCCCTGATTTGTTTATTTTAATTGATTACAAGAGCAGTTTCTTTTTAGGATAAAAATTACCAATACTTCCACAAATTACAATTAATTTCTTGGATTAATACTAGCCGAATAGGCCTTATCCGTTTAGAAGTTGGCGCTGTGTGAAAAAGAAGAAGAATAAGAAATGCTAAATAATGATTACATCAGTCATGCCAACCATGGAACATCAAAATGCTCTAAACACTAACATCTGTCTTAATAAAGACTCACGATTCTAATAGTTAAAACAAATTATTGAATGTAATACATTTTTATACTCTACAACATTACAACTATCATTTCAACCAACCCTTACCTCTGTTAAAGTCATGTTATTTTCATTTTGAAAAAGCCGAGATTCGAAGCCTATCCATACTAGGGGGACAGTCGAAGATGCTAACCACTGGATTATCTGAATGATCCTAACAACGCAATTTTACTAATATGGTCACCTACATTAATTTCATTACAATAGCTGAGGCAAAACGTATTTATAAAACATTGGTTATACAACTTATCGACCATAAATCATTGCTTTGGCAGATAGATGATTCAAGGTAATAAATTCAAACCTTATTTAAGCAATTGGAAATTAATATTATAGCTGGCCGATTTTTCTGATGTTGCGGCTATTCATCCAAATAGAAATAGCTTCACTTTTCTGTTCGGATTCCTTCATTCCATGTACCTAATTTCAGCATTTGAAGTATGCTGGACTGGAAGCTAATATAATAGAGCAAAGAGAAAGTCATGATATTACCAAAATATTAAAATCAAAGTAGTGATAATTTTCTATTCATACATCTACACTCTATTTGCCAAATTTCAAAATTCTAGGTCCACTGCAAGCTAAGGTAATAGACCGTAATAAATTCAAAACATTTTTTGAAATAAAAATACTTTTAACTCTCTATTTTAGGTAATGTAGGTGTATGTGAAAAATTGCAGATCTCTAGGTACACTGGCAGCTGCGATATTGGGGTGTATTAAAATCCAAGATGGTGACTATTGTTCAAAATAGTGGCCGTATGTTGGAGTGAAAATACGACAAAATTAACTATTTTAAAAATGTAATGTTAATGTCAGTGATCTGTTCTTTAAGTAATTCTACACCCTCATGGGTATTGCATTTGCTGTAAACAATGCTGTAAAGTTTTGTCCAGGTATTGTAAAAGAATATGTAATGTAAGTTTAGTTAAACAATATAAACAACAAACTTTGTATGGGGAAACCCAAAACAAAATTATTATTATTTATTTATTTATTTTTTTAAATATTTCTAAAAAAAAAAAAAAAAAAAAAAAAAAAAAAAATCTATATCCCATACCTTCCTATATACCTTTGCTTTGTATTATGGAGATAACGAGTTCAATTCTAGACTCCGCAGCGAGTAGCTTAAGTGAAATGGCTTAAATGAAAAATAAATTTGGTTACGGAAGCCAATATTACGGTTTATACAGACAGCTAATAGGGCTTCACGCCAAACCCTTGTTTACGAAATATGCATAGTTTTTATAATCACGTTAGCAGGCCAAAGTCTAACATGGACTATCTACATATTAAATTAATTTTTAAATAATAATCTATTTGTATTATAGGTAAATATTAAAATAATTCACACACTGTTACTGAGTTGTTTTCTTTAAATACACATTTTATATTGAATAAAAATACAATTTAAATAAACATTGTATATGATACAAAATTCTTATTTACTCTTGTAGCAAAGATATAAAACAAAAGTGGAATTTATTTCTATTTTTCTTATCTTGCTGTATACTTATTTGTTATATTTTTCCTCTGATACGAAAAATAATGAGATCCCTTGCTGTTAGTGTATGTTGTTTAACAGAAAAAGGGCGATGAAACGTCTTTTTTGGATTGAAGGATTACTTTTATGTCACTATCATTTCACAAACCTACAGGAAAAAAAACTGTAAAAGGAATTGTCGACATTTCGTAAAAAACAAAAGGGAAGAGGAAGAGAGACAAAAAAAAAGAAAAATCTCACGAGACTGTTAAAGCCCTTTGAGTTTATTGGCAACTAAAATCAACTTAATCCTGAAATAGATTCTGACAAGAAAGAAGAGTTTTAGAACTGTCTTGAATAACACTTCAATTTAAACTGTAAAAGTGTTCTACGACCTTCTTTTTCTCGATTACCTTTTAATCTAAGGCTCACACTATATTCTTTCAAAGTGCTTTTAAGTTTACCTGGCAAGATGTAAAAGTATTTGTCCACTTCTAAAAGTTATAGCCTATTGGTGTTCAAAGTGAAATCAAATTAAATTTTAAGGCGATAGATAAAATAAAACCACTCATAAAAAAATAAAAAATTCGTGTGGTGTCGCGGGACACCCGGTAGGAACTTCGTTCCTTACATTTTTCATTAAATATAAATTATAAAATCACAGTGCTAAGTACGTATACATTGCTAACTACTTATACATGGCGGAGTTAGAAAAGAGACAAAATTAAAAGAAAATCATTATTTGTATAACTAAAGCAATCGTCTTACTATAAATATATCTATAATATAAGTGGCAATGTCCTGATTGACTGACTGACATAGAATCTACGCCCAGCAAAATCTGCTTAACCGAGAGACTTGAAATTTTGAGGATATACTCGGTTCATATCATAGGCATCCACTAAGAAAGGATTTTGAGAAATTTTTATTTTTGTACCCAGGGGTACGGGGTACAAATGTCAAAGTAATGAATACTTTTAATGATGCATATCGTTGAAAAGCTCTTTGAAAGTACAGTAATTGTTGTTATGTACAGTTTTGTCATATTTTCATTTAGGAGGGGGTAAAATGGAAAAATGTGTATAACTACATCTTATATAAATGAAGAGTGTCTATGAGTGTCTTTTATCTTATATAAATGAAGTGTCTATGGGTGTACTACTTATATGAGATTATAAAGTTAAAATGTTGGTACACAGGAGTACGGGGTACAAATGTCAAAGTAATTGATAGGTACCCTTTATGATGCATATCGTTGAAAGGCTCTTTATGAGAAAAGTAATTGTAATGTACGTTTTTGTCATTATTTTCATGTAGGAGAGGGGTGAAAAGGAAATGTAAACGTAAGTGTGTGTGCGCGCGCGCGAACGGGCGTGTGTGTGTGTGTTCTTTATTCAAATCTACCGTTTTATTCCGATTTAAATGAAAATTTGCACACTTGACCTTCAAAGCAAGGGGAAAAGGGGAAGGTCACTGACTTCATGCATTTTCTAAATTTTGATTTTGGTACACAGGGGTACGTACAAATGTCAAAGTAATGAAAACCCTTCACGATGCATTCCGTTGAAAAGCTCTTTAAGAGTGCTGTACAATTATTGTTATGTACATTTAGGGGGGTAAAATGGAAAAATATATCTATATCTATGTATAAAAAACTAAAAATTGTTGTGTCTGTACATTTATCCGATTGGGCTAAAATTTTGTATTTATTTGTTTATTTATTTATTTTTGTTTTATTATTATTATTATTTTTTTTTTTTAAATACCTTTATTGAATAAAACATATTAATACAAAAATAATATTTTAGTACATCAATTTATCTATTTTATTGATTTTACATTTTAGCTCTACATAAGATAAGGTTATCTCTCCACTAGAGAACATAGAGGCCCGAGCTGTAGAGAGAGAATATGGGGTATTTCCACTGAATGACAACGAATTTAAGTTTAGAAAATTTTATATCTGTCTGTCTGTGCGTCAATCACGTCCAAATGGCTGAATAGATTTTGGAGGTTCTTGGGTACAATGTTAAGCTTAATTCTGCGGGTGATAAAGGATATAAAACGATTTGGTAGCTTTATATGGAGCTGAGAACGGAAAATACCACTGATTTTCCTATTTAAAAATTAAGTCGGAATGAATTACTAATTTGTGATATTAGCAAATTATCTTATCAAAGAGGAGGGGGTGTAGAAATAAGGGGAAAGGATAGAATCTAGATATTCTCGCTTTGTAAAATAATTTAAATGTTCCTTGATGGTAGTTTATAAATCCATTAAATTGAAAATAAAACACTCCGTAGCGAAGCACGGGTATTCAGCTAGTATTGAATATAAGAGAAAAGTTGATTATGATGAGTTTATAGTGAAAGAGTATGTTTGTTAAAGGAGTTTGGATTGAAATAGGACTTTTCTACCTACCCGGCCAATTAATTTAAAATATTATAAAATATATCTTTATATTTTATAATATTTTATTTTTAAGCTGAATAGATCAGCTTCTGCTTGTATCAGGGTGAAATTTTACATTATTATATTTTATTTTTTTACAAAACAAAGTGACATTTTTGACATATATAACAGAAATAATCAAAACAAGTCAAGTAACAGGCTTCCTTAATAACACTTTTTCCCGTCTTTTGAAGCTTACGTTTACGCGAGCGTTGAGCGTGAACGCGTGGGCAGGTAACGTTTTCCGACGAACTCAGCCTGGGCATTGGTAAAATGAACATGTGTACCAAATTTCATTTAACTCGGTGATCTTTTACTCAAGTTATCGTCATCTGTAGATTTCGTGACGGTGATTTTGTGACGGTTATGTTGTCACGGTGATTTTGGTGGTCTTCTTCGGATTCACTCCCGCGCTCCAGAACGTGCTATAAGGAACTTCGTTCAAATAATGATTAATACGATAAAATAAAATACGGGTTTTACTTTTGCGTTTGAACTAGGACCAAAGACAAGACCAAAAATAAATCAAATAAACATAATAGTGTTTTCTTCGTTATATTGAACCAATTTATACAGGAAATTCGGTTGAATATAGTCGTAGCACTTCTTTCTTAGAATAGATAATGTAATAATTATTCTTTGTCAATGAATGAACAAAGAGTTATTTAAGACAGTTCTAATACTCTTCTTTCTTGTCAGAATCTATTTCAGATTTAAGTTGATTTTATTATTATACTAGCTGGGTACCCGTGCTTCGCTACGGAGTGTTATTATAATTATATAAGTTTATAAAAAACCATAATGAAACATATAAATTATTTTACTATGCAAGAATATCTAGATTCTATCTCTCCCACCTATTTCTATACCCCCTCCTCTTTAATAAGCTAATATTAAAGATCCTACATCCCCCCCCCCTTCCCCTAAAGTAAAATATGACAAAACAATACATAAAAACTATTACTCTACTCTTAAAGAGCTTTTGCATCATCAATGGTATACATTACATTGACCCCGTATTCATTACTTGTACCATACCCCTGTGTACCAAATTTAAATTTCCAAAATTCATGTAGGCTGTCATTTTCCCCTTGCTTTGAAGTTCAAGTGGGCAAATTTTTATCGACATCGAACTAAAACTGTAGATTTGTATAAAGAACATACACCCACATACGTTGATTTTTATATATATAGCTATAAATTTCCATTTTACCCCCTCCTAAATAAAATTGTACATAACAACAATTACTTTTATCTTAAAGTGCTTTTCAACGATATACATGATATGAAGGGAATCCATTACTTTGACATTTTTACACCGTACCCCTTTGTACCAAAATTTAAATTTCGAAAATTCATGTAGACAGTGACCTCCCCCTTGCTTTGAATGGAAAGTGAGTAAATATTCATCAAATTTGGATAAAACTGTAGATTTGTATAAAAGACATACCCTCATACAGACACTCTTATTTTTTTTATAAGATATAGCTATATTTTTCTATTTTACCCCCTCCTAAATGAAAATACATATGACAAAACTGTACATAACAACAATTAATGTAATCTTAAAGAGCTTTTCAACGATATCCATCATAAAGGGTATTCAGTCCTTTGACCCCGTATTCATTATTGTACCCTGTTCCCTTTGTACCAAAATTTAAATTTCGAAAATTCATGTAGACACTGATTTTTTCTTCCATTAAAGGTCAAGTGTGCATTTTTTGATCGAGATCGGACTAAAACTATGGATTTGTATAAAAAGCATACACACATACGTTGACTTTTAGATATATTTTTATATTTACCCCCCTAAATGCACGTAAAAACAATTACTGTACTCTTAAAGAGCTTTACAACATTATGCATCATGAAGGGTTTTCAACTTTGACATTTGTACCCCGTACCCCTGTGTACCAAAAATGTAATTTCCAACATTCATGTAGACAGAGATCTTCCCCTTGCTTTGAAGGTCAAGTGAGCCAATTTTCATTGAGATTGAATTAAAACTGTTGATTTTTATAAAGAACATAAACACATTCACACATACATTGACTTTTATAGATATAGATATACATTTCCGTTTTACCCCCTTCCTAAATGAAAATATGACAAAAACGTACTTAACAACAATTAATGTACTCTTAAAGAGCTTTCCAACGATATGCATCATAAAGGGTATCCATTACTTTGACATTTCTACCCCGTACCTCTGTGTACCAAAATTTTAATTTCGGAAAATCATGTAGGCAGTGACCTTCACCTTGTTTGGAAGAAAAAGAGTGTAAAAATGCATCAAATTGGGATAAAACTGTAGATTTGTATAAAAAACATTCTCTCATTATAGATACTCTTCTTTTTATAATCTATATATATAGTTATATTTTCCATTTTACCCCCCTCCTAAATGAAAATATGACAAAACTACACATAACAACAATTAACAATTAACTCTTAATGAGCTTTCCAACGATATGCATCATAAAGGGTATCCATTACTTTGACATTTCTACCCCGTACCTCTGTGTACCAAAATTTTAATTTCGGAAAATCATGTAGGCAGTGACCTTCACCTTGTTTGGAAGAAAAAGAGTGTAAAAATGCATCAAATTGGGATAAAACTGTAGATTTGTATAAAAAACATTCTCTCATTATAGATACTCTTCTTTTTATAATCTATATATATAGTTATATTTTCCATTTTACCCCCCTCCTAAATGAAAATATGACAAAACTACACATAACAACAATTAACAATTAACTCTTAAAGAGCTTTTCAACGATATGCATCACGAAGGGTATTCATTACTTTGACCCCGTATTCATTACTTGTACCCCGTACCCCTTTGTACCAAAATTTAAATTTCAAAAATTCATGTAGACCTTGATTTTCCCCTTGCTTTGAAGATCAAGTGTGCAAATTTTCATCGAGATCGGACTAAAACTGTAGATTTGTATAAAGAACAAATAGGATATAGCTATATTTTTCCATTTTACCCCCCTTCTAAATGAAAATATGACAAAAGTGTACATAACAACAATTACTGTACTCTTAAAGAGCTTTTCAACGATATGCATCACGAAGGGTATTCATTACTTTGACCCCGTATTCATTACTTGTACCCCGTACCCCTGTGTACCAAAATTTAAATTTCGAAATTTCATGTAGACCTTGTTTTTTTCCTTGCTTTGAAGGTCAAGTGTGCAAAGTTTCATTAAAATCGGGCAAAAACTGTAGTTTTGTATAAAGAACAAACACACACACACACACACACACATACGTTGACTTTTATATATATAGATGGTATGTAAATAAGATATTTTATTAGCTTTGTACTTTCTAAATTAGGGCCAAATATCCAACGTATGACATGGATATGAAAACTAAAATATTTACATTTGTACATTCTATTTTTTACTACGTTTTTATTAGCTTGATTTCTGGTTTGTTTGTCCGGTACAAATCTGGCAATCGATTTCTAACTAACTTCCCGAATAGCTAGACATTTGAAACTTTTAGCATTGCTCAGAACACGAAGGCAATGCATTATTTTAATACTTTTAGCCATCTTTCAGCAGAATGTAATTGGTTTTCAGCAAATTTTGCTGTATGGAAAGTTAGTTCGGAAAAAATCCGCAAGTTATTTTATTTGTTTTGCCATGTCCCATATTTACGCAATCTTCATTTTGACGGGTTTCAAATTTGTGATTTTTATAAATAAGAGATAAACATTGAATGACAGCAAAACAGGAAATATATCAATTATATTATTTATCGAATATATTATTTATATTATTTCAAATCTATTGATGGCACGGTTTAGATTTGGTGTTGAGGAGATCCGTTGTACAAAGATTTGTCCTTTTATAGGTTTAAGATCAGCTCTCTAGATGGTTGTAATTTATGTGAAGTAAATAAATTTGGAACTATTGCTTCCGAGCTTACCGAAGGTAACGGAAGCTATGTGATCGTTCTGAAGAACGAAAATATTTTATATCTCCGATTTCAAAAATTCCAAGACAGAAATCCGTTTCAGACATCAGGGAACATTTTTGGTCCCGTGTCTGTCTGTCGGTCTGTCTGTCGGTCTGTCGTTCAATTTTTGCGAACCACCATATCTTAAAAACTACACGTCCAATTTTAATGAAATTTGGGTGGTAGGTCATAATTAGCCCATTGTTGGTCCCATATAAGTTTCAACCTTCTGCTCTTATTTATTTATCTTCCACATGCTCACAAACATACATTTATTTACTGCCATATCTTTAAAAGTAATCATCTGTAGTAACTTTCTGGGCACTTTAAATCGTGGTAAATTAATATGTCTTATACTTATACTATAAAGCCGCATGGCTAACTGACTCACTGACTGACATTAATGTTTACCCACTTCCAGAAGAGCTAGAGACTTGCGGTTGCTAGAGACGCGCAACGTCCATATTGTGAACAAAAATAGCTATAAAAAGTTCACTTTTCCCCCTTCTTCCCCCCTTATAAAATAATAATGGGCGACTTGATTTTTAAGCTGGTTTGGGGCCATATTGCGGCTAAACGGTAAGTCGTATTTCAAAATGGATAGCACAAATGGTAACTGATTTTAAAAGATCTACAACTTTAGTCCTATGAGTTTTTGTCGTATCATCATCGGTTGAACCTTAGATGGTGATAATTTTGTTATTTTTGGTTTTATTTTTTATCCATTTTTGTCTTTGAATGGCCATAGTTTCTATAATAGTTGGCCGATTTTATTTCTGATTGCGGCGATTGAATCTCACACTAATGCTCTTTAAATTGAGTATATTTTATTTCATTAGTTCATCCTACTTGGTGAGAACATGAGAGTAAACTTTTTCTAATGTGCCGTGTCACGTGACCACATTTTTTGGTTTTTAATATTGTGTCGTATATCATTTTAAAGGCCTTGATATGTACATTAAAGCTATTTTATTTGTTGATTTTTTAAAAATGTTGTACATGTTCTTTAGTACCGATTTATAATTTTGTTGTAGGTTAAAGGGTTTAAATACTTTTTTGATAATAGGTTTTTTATTTATATGTGTTTATTAGTTAAATGAATGCCCTTTTCTATTGTTTGTTTTTTAAAAATATAATTTTGGTACCTCAGAGTACAGGGGTACAAATGTTAAAGTTTATCTTTTATAATTGATGTATATCGTTGAAAAGCTCTTGCATAGTAGATTAATTTTTGTTATATTCTATTTTGTGTTATTTTTAGTTATGAGGGGGGTAAAATAAAAAAAAACTTTTTATACAGTGGTTTCTACGATTTGGTTGCAGTTTTATATTTGTTTATTAAATTAATTATATGTGCGCTAACTTTTGGTGCTTGTTGGAGGCTTTATTTCTCCAACAAATGTTTAAATTTCTTCAACTTCATTAAATGTTTACTGGAACAGTGCCACGCCGTTCCAAATTTTTGATTATTTTTATCGAGCTATTTTTCTTAATTCGGTCTTTTCTTTGCGAGGAAGCTATGTGCCACATTAATTGGCAGAGTATTTTTTTTTCACTAACATTATATATTATATAACAATATCAATTATATTATCATCATTACATACGATTCAACAGAAAATTTAAAAACGTAGAATATAAAAAGTTCTTTTTATCTTGAAATTATACTAGGTTTTTATTAGCTTGCTTTCTTGTTTGTTTGTTTGTTTGTCCTGTACAAATCTTGCGATCGATTTTTAACTAACTTCCCGAGTAGCTAAACATTAGAAACTTTCAGAATAGCTCAGAACATGATGAAAATGCAATATTTTAATACTTTTTGAGTTGAATATGACAAGCTGTGAGTTTGTATTTGTTTATTGAGTTAGATAGTTTTATGGTTTTGTGATAATATATCTTATTGCTATTGAGTGTACTATGTCGAAAGTTAAACATGGTGTCAGAAGTAAAACTGGTAGGCGTAAGAAGCAAGACGTCGACCGCGACTGCGCTAACGCGTCTAAGGGGGGTGACACTTCGCCACCCAGGTAGCGCCACCTGGGTGGCGCTACCCGGTCGCTATGAGAATAGACGGAACCTGTCACACGAGGTAGCGCCACCTGCCGGGTGCCACTATACGGTCGACCGTCCGACGGTCTAGCCGCCACCCACAGGTGGCGCCACCCGGTCAACCCATTGTTTTCAATTAAGCCTGTCACACGTCGCCACCCAAGTCACGCCACTCAGCCCCCACTCCTTCAATCAAATATAGGGGAAATCAAATCTGGGGCTGACTGCATCCCTCATATAAGTGGGTGGCGCAAGTCAGGTGGCGGGAGAAGGTGGCGTCAACCAGGTTGCGCTACCGGGGTGGCGAACTGTGTCACCCCCCTAAGTGCTGATAGCTCTGGGTATGGATTAGGAGCAATGCTGGAACAAAAAGAGTCGCACTCAGAAAATTGGAGACCGATAGGATATGCCTAACGAACACTTACAGATGCAGAAAGGAAATGGGCCCAGATCGAAAAGGAGGCGTTAGCACTGACGTGGGCATGTCGACGATTTGACTTATAGATATAAGGGATACCAATTGAAATTCAAACGGATCATAAACCATTGGTGACTTTGTTAGGACAAAAACATCTAAGTGAGCTAACACCCAGATTACAAAGGTTGAGATTGTTACTAATGGCATAAAACTATAAAATTTCATATATTCCAGGGAAAGAACTTACTGTTGCTGATGCTCTCTCAAGAGCCCCACTTAATGAGTTAGGAGACCTAGATAAGGAATTAGAAGGGGAAGTTCAAACATTCATTCGGTACATCAGAGCTAATTTTCCTATATCGGACCAGAAACTCACAGAGCTGAGGGCTGCTCAGAGTGATTGTGAAATATCTAGATGGTTAAGAGAAGCAATTTTAAAAGGGTGGCCTTCGGAGTCCAGAACTCCTAGGAAAATGCTAAATACGGATAAATTACATTCCGTTCAAATATCATAAGAGTAAAAATTTCCTTTTACATAGTCCATAGGTCAATTAGGATTGACCTTAAAAAACAAAAAATTTTCATCCATAACTTTTAAAAATATGTTCTCAGAATAATAATTTAAAATGATTCTTTGTTCTACAGAGTAAAAAGAGAAATATTAAGAAAAACCGCATATAACTCTACTTATTAAAATTATGATGTCTATAAAAATTATTAATAAGTTGGAAAAGAGTGAGAAGATCTAATGGATTACGGGTAGAAAAGGCGGGAAGCAGCCTAAACATTAGGGTTTGTGGAGAAAGTCCGAGAGCCTGAGGAAATGACTGAGAGGTTAGAAATGCATGTGACTCGTTGGAGCCGGGCCTGGGAGCTCGAGAGGTTTGTGCTTGAGGTAAAGTACACTTAGCAGGGGAGTTTTCATCAATAAATCACAAGGTTAAGAGGTCCCTAGTTTCTACTCCTACATCTCATTACTTAAACAGAAACCTTCTTTAAATTACTTAACAACATTCCTTCTTCCTAAAGATTTCTGCAGGGATAAACAACTAACTGGCAACTAGAAGTACTGAGTCAAAGCTGTCAACAACTTGCCTGTCCCATCCAATCCGATTTCGTATTTCTACGCCTACCTTGAGAGGTATTAGTGAATTGAAACAAGTAAGTTTAAACTCAGTTTAAAACAAAGAACACGAGAGAGAGAAAAAGTAAAAACACCCGTATCGACACCAAGAACAGTTTCACTAAATCTTTCACACTTTACTAAGCTGTTCCAAATATATTACAAACTTCAGAGGTTTTAAAATAAAATATTTAAGGATTTAATATTTTATTTAAATCTAATATTCAAATATTAATATTATTATTATATTATTAACCTTGTTTTTGAGTAAATCATTAGGCACAAGGAGGCACTTTAATGGAGCACTTCAGTAATGCGTTGCTTACGCCGAGAATGTAGATATCGTAGCAGGACATAGTAACAAATTATGGAGGAGGTGGCACTAAGATGTGATCGATGTTAACGAAAGGAAACAATGAAATACATGATAGTTTTTAGAAGAATATGGAACGTTTTAATGTAGACCGTAGATATTTTGATAGACCTCGAGATTTTATGTATTTTGACAGGTCATTAATGAGATTAATAAAGTGCACAAAAGGAGAAGAGTGCCACGCCAAAGATGGATTAATGATGTGGAGGACGATCATCTGCGAACGTTAGATGAGTGTGATTACAAAAGCAGGTCAAAGACAGACAGGAGTAGGATAACTTAACGGCGGTGGCGGCAAGGAATAAGGCAAATTGCGTTAATTGTTTATGTACACTCTTGCTGTTAATAATATAAAACTAAATTTGGTTTACCAATCTAGTTCGTTCTCCAGTAAATCATACTTATATCATATTATTTAACATCGAAAATATTACTAAACTTTACAAGTATCACTTTTTAAATGGATATATATATAGGTACACTTAGATTAAAACATAAATAAATTATTTCTATTAACTTTATTCATCTATGACATGCTTGTGGGTTCTTTGAACAAACACGAGAAGCCTTGTCTAGCCGATACTGGATTGATACCAGACAACCAAACCCATGACCACACATGAGTGAAATGTTAGTCAACAATTTCTTTACAACTCTGGTCTCGTTTGACAGCAGTCATTTTACCTCCAAGCCAACACTACCATTCAAGACTATCATTCTTAGAAGAAATGTATTCTTTTTCTATAATTTAATTATTTTATTATTATTATTCTGGTAATTATTTATTTTGGTAAGACTGGGCGATGTATGAATGAGATTAGTATGTGTGTTGTTGTATGTATGAATGCAGGAAGGATAGTGAGTAGGGTGCGACCGCCGGGGTGGTGGGGATGGCAGCCAGGGACCCCTCCCTCCAGTGCGCATGCGCGCTTGGGGGAAGGGGGGCTGCCTCCCTAGTACCTGGCGGGGGCGCCGGTAGGGTGGGGACGAGAGGATAAAAGCAGGCCTCCCAGCCCACTGGGCACCATTAGCTCCAGCTCTCTCCTAGAGCTCGAACCTGGTCTTGTCCTCTCTCTCTCTCCCCCTCACTATCTAACCTTACTCCTTA
Source organism: Gerris lacustris (assembly GCA_951217055.1). NCBI lineage: Eukaryota > Metazoa > Arthropoda > Insecta > Hemiptera > Gerridae > Gerris > Gerris lacustris. The sequence goes on along the minus strand of OX578276.1, from coordinate 64,561,775 downwards.
TACTTATAATTATCCTTATCCATGTTAACCTCTTATATTTATTATTCCTCTAATAGAGTTATTATTATGATGGAGTAGTTTCTTATTTCGGACCTCCCTAACCTCCTTTCCTTTCTTCCTATCCCTAGCGGCCCTATGTTCCGCCGGTCCAGTCCTTCAACATCGGTATCCGCCGGTGGGTTACCACTTCCGGCCGAACCCAGTCTTGACTCTCCGCTGGTGGGTTACCACTACCAGCCTCTTGCCTTGACTTGTGTTTACCGCCGGTGGGCTACCACTTCCGGCCGATCCGCTTCTCCACTTCCGCTGGAGGGTGACCACTTCCAGCCCTTTTGGTTACGTCAATGGGGGAACCACTCATTGACACACACCCTTGCCCAATACCGCCGGAGGGTTACCACTTCCGGCCCCCGACCTAGCCTTGACTATACCGCCGGTGGGTTACCACTTCCGGCCGAAACGTACGTCCATCCGCTAGTGGGTTACCACTGCTAGCCTCTTGGTATCGCTAGTTGGGTTACCACTTCCTAGCATTCCTTTTTGCCCCCTTCCGTTATCCGGGTACCCCGGATAACCATTTACCCAATTCCGCTAAGGGGTTACCACTCTTAGTCTAAACCACGTCTTGAGTTTGCGCCGGTCAGGTTACCACTGCCGGACACGTCCTTTTGTATTCCGCTGGTGGGTAACCACTTCCAGCCCTGTCCTCTGACATTCCGGCATCCGGGCACCACGGATGACCCCAAGACCACTTCCACTGAGGGGTGACCACTCTCAGTCTCTTCCCCGTTATGCCACATCCACTGAGGGGGCACCACTCTCAGTCTACTCCCCTTTGACCACTACCGCTAAGGGGAAACCACTCTTAGCCTCCTACCCCCCTTTTATATTCCGCTGAGGGGTTACCACTCTCGGCCCCTCTCCCCCTTTATCCACTCCCGCTGTCGGGGCACCACCGACAGCCATTCGGTTTATTTACCCATACCTATTTCTATCTCTCCCTTTATTATTTAGTATTTCAAAGCCAGGGAGCATGGAGTTTCTTCCTTCTCGTAAAAGAGGAAGTGGCGACCGTGACGTCAACGTCAGCCCCGTAATTTGCCCCCGGGCTGATCGCGTCCTAACAGGCGGCGCGATCCCCCGGTAGTGCGCACGCGATTCCCTGTTTAGGCCCGTGCGCCAGGTGTCACGTTTAACCGATTTTTATCAAACCATCGTGAGAGTGTTGACCGTGTATTTTCAGGCCGAAATCGTTTACTTATCTTCCCATTTCTTTAAACGCTGGGTGGACCTTGAGGGGCCCGGTCTGAGAATCGAACCGGAGCTGTGAGAGAGGCAAGAAGTGATGGTCATCCATTCCAACTACTGACCACGCCCCATGCTACTTAACTTCAATTATTGAAAGTCAAATTGCTTCCTTACTCGAGCTACTGGGTCCCCCTGCACAAATCACTGACGATCGTTATTGTCTATGTAAATTCATCAAAATCTCAAATAAGATTTTTTTTAGCATACATTTTCTCTATATTATGTACTACGTATATGAGATAGAAGATAATATACACATATATCTAAAATAACTATTAATAATAAGGTAATATTGCTAAATGCCGTGTTTTAGAATGTCGTGCAAAAATTCTTGTAATTATATTTTAAGCTTCAAACAAAAGAAGAGTAATTTAGAAGGGATAAAACAAACAATATACGAATATTATTATATTTACATAATGACAGTTATTTATGTAATTAAAGTACAGCGTACCATTAGAAGCTACCCAGCATATTATTAGTTTGTTTATCAATGCAACCATGTTAGTCCCTTTATTAATACTATTTTTACAATATATGTGTAATAAAGATTAATGGTTACTTCAATATTTTGCGTAAATTATATTTCCTTCAAGTTAATAATTTATTTACAGTAGTGCAAAGCTCATGCAATATGATGAAACCATATTGATTATTTTATTATTTTGTAAAAATATAAAATAAATAATCCTACCGCGGGGTTCCGCAAGCCGAGCGAATTTCCATTGGAAATTTGTAGTTCAATGTTGTGCAGTTTAAACTTCCTTCATAACTACTACCATTGTGTGTGTTATTTTAAGTTACGATAATTTAAGAGAATTATTTTAGTTGGATTAGGGTTTTTAGAATATTGTTTAGTTAAACATAATTGTAGTAGTTTAAAAGAAGTTTAAACTGCACAACATTGAACTACAAATTTCCAATGGAAATTTGCTCGGCTTGCGGAACCCTGCGGTAGGATTTTTTAATCTTTGCTGACTCATCAGGAGGGGTTAACGTCATAAAGATCCCATTTTTTTAGGGGATCCTCATCTCAACGAGCTTGATTTTTCGGTGCAAGTTTTATTTTGATACGTCAATTCGTTCGAGAGCTATCGTGCTTACAAGAAATCCGCAACAAATTGTTGTCATTACTATTATTATTATTATTACAAAATTATTATTCGAATCGCTATGGTAACTCATTTTTTGGATTCAGGATCTTAAAAATCATATGAAGCGATGCCTCACTTGGTTTTTTTTTAATCTTTGCTGACTCATCAGGAGGGGTTAATAACGCCATAAAGATCCCATTTTTTAGGGGATCCTCATCTCAACGAGCTTGAGTTTTCGGTGCAAGTTTTATTTTGATACGTCAATTCGTTCGAGAGCTATCGTGCTCACAAGAAATTCGCTAGAAATACATATACCTATATATATATATATATATATATATATATATATATATATATATATATATATATATATATATATATATATATATATATATATATATATATATATATATATATATATATATATATAAAGTTTTGTAAAACCTATATTTTCGTGATCAGGGACCCATGAAACGTATTTTGTCCACAATCCCAGCTCAAACTCCCGCCATGCCAGTGGCTCTATTAGCGATTTTTTTCCAATGGAAATTCGCTAAAAGGTCGTATATCTATTAGAGCTTACAGAAGAATAAAGAACTCAAGAACGAATATTTGTTCAGAAAGAGCATTTGAATTATTTTCAAGATTTGGAACTAGTTAACTTTATTTAGAAATATTTTTTAGTAATAGCAATGTATGTAAGATAAATTGTTTTAATAATCATGCAATTTTTACCTCATAAGTGCAGCCTAGTCAAATATGAACACGAAGTTGCATTAGAAGTTATCGGCACTCACTTGAAGCATTATACTTAAATTATTTAAATTATTAACATCACATATTTTATTATTTATTAACTCTCTTAAATTTTCCGTACAATTCACTTGTAATTTTACTCATTACCATGTTTATTTTGTAATAATTAGAATTTTTTGAAAGATTAATCTATTCATTTTATAGTTTGATTCTATGACTCATAAATCATTAGATCAATTTGATGTCTGAATGAAATAAACGGAAACCAAGAAATTCCACACTTCATGCATAAACAAATTCAAGATTATAAATCATTATAATTATATTTATTCGTGCTTGAGTTGTAAAACCCACTTATTTTAACTATCAGCTTAAAGTTAAGCTCATTTATGCTTTTTTGTTTAACGAAATGGAAAACCCGACTTCAAGCTCATAAAAGAATCAGTCAATATAAAAATAAACCAAATAAAAAAACAAAAGTATAATATTAAAAAATTTTAACAACTTAAAGAAACACTTTACGGTCACAATATAGTGGCAATTAAATCGAATAAAGGCAGTACCACAATTTTACTACACAAAGATAATTACATTAAACAAGTTGAAAAATTCTTAAATAGTAATCACTTTACAGAAATAGACAATGAACCTACCGATCACTACTACAATAAAATAAAAATCACAATTAATGAAAGTACTAACTGTGCCCTAAAATAGGCACATACATATAATTACTTACTATAAGTTGCCTAGGTGTAAGCACCAGCCAGTTAAAGTACCGATAAATCGCCTTGGCTGTTCAGCACGGTAAACTTCACCTAAGTGAATAACTTTAGTGTGTTGGTGGGAAGATAGGAGTCTCAAATAAAATAAAATCTTTAACTGGAAAATAACCGTAGTTATTTAAAGAATATAATTTTTGGAATAAAATATATCAAGATACAAATACGGGGGTAGGCCTAAAAGTAATGCACACATGCTTGTAGAACGCGAACGAAATGACTTTCAGAAGCGTATGACAGGCGGCATTTGGTAGTGGCACTCCCCCTCTTCACGCATGCGAAATTTGAAGGCCTTGAAATCATCTAGTGAATTTTGAGCAGCAAAGTATGGAGACGTGTTCTATAGTGCTATGTAAACGCGTGAGTTAAACAGCGTACTGTTATCGAATTTTTTGACTGCTGAAAATGTGCTCCTACTGAGATTTATCGTCGTTTTAAGGTTTTTTATGGTGACGTTGCTGTTGATGGGTCTACTGTGAATAGATGGCTAGTAAAATTTTGTGCTTGTGGCCATACTTGTTGATAAACCATACAGCGGGCGTCCGATCACTGCATCAGACGATAGACATCGCAAACTCGTCGACTCGTCGACGAACCCGCGTGTTACAGGAAGGCGGACTACTCTAATAGATAAATTAAAACATAGCCAAGATCTAAAAGACCCCTTGGACTATTTACAGAAGGTTCTTAGTGGTAAACCTCGGCTCTGCCTAGCCGACCACTAGCAAGTTAAATGGCAGTCAAATGATTCCGTAGAATCCGAAAATACAATAATTAAAATAAACCTCTAATAAAAATGAAAACAAAGAGTAATAGTCCACAGGCCACCATAAGAAGTGAGTCGCTGATTGATAAAGTTTTCTTACCTTATGGAATCGCTTATTTATGCCTTGTCCACCGATGAATTGGGTATATGGCAACTGGGCGCTGGGCCATTTCTTTTTTGTTGACATGCCAAACTTGCTCTTGTGCGGGAACAATTTTGATTTTCACAGGATCGTTTAATTAAAATATTTAAAAAACAGCGGTAAAGGTGGCCACCGATACGAGTGGGCCGTTTTCTTTTCAACGTCCCCGCAGAGCAATATGTTTGGGGCGGTGGACACCCCAAACGGCCCACTCTTATCGGTGGCCACCTTTACCACTGTTTTTTAAATAATTTAATTAAACGATCCTGTGAAAATCAAAATTTTATCTATCTCTTTTCAATGTTCCCGCACAAGGGCAAGTTTGGCATGTCAACAAAAAAGAAATGGCCCAGCGCCCAGTTGCCATATACCCAATTCATCGGTGGACAAGGCATAAATAAGCGATTCCATAAGGTAAGAAAACTTTATCAATCAGCGACTCACATCTTATGGTGGCCTGTGGACTATAAACTCTGATTAAAGTTATAAACGTTAAAACATAGCCAAGATCTATCAGACCCCTTGGACTATGTTACATAGGGTTCTAAGTGGCAATCGCCTTTTATGCCTAACAAGGCCAATAGAAGATAAAATGGCAGGAAAAATGATTATATAACATATAAAATTTTGAAATCGGGTCAGCAACTTGGTCACCAACCAGAGTCCGGCTACATCGAGATAGTAAAATGGTGGATAAACTAGGGACGAAAACGGAAAAGAAAATAATGAAAGTACAGAAATGCATGGTACAGAATTACAAAGTGAAAGGAAAGTTAAACTAAGTTAAGTTAAAGTGAAGTTACGGGACAACATTTTTAACGGAAAGCGTGCTCTAACCTCTCCTCAGAAGGTCAGGGTTCACGAACTGCGAAACACCTTTATTTATCATCAGAGATAGTCACGGTTCATAAAAAGAAAAAGGACTACATATATCGGTAATGGAACGTGGTTATTCAGATACAGATAAGTAGTGGATGAAGTGGAGACTTATCCAGATCGACGGTAGAGTAATGTCCATATAGCGTGATCCTGGGGTGAGGTTAAGATATCAGTGAAGCATCACTTGTTGCAACAGCTTGACAGACTTTAGGCCCCAGCCCTAAAACTAGAAGCGAAGAGTCTATCAGGCACACATATAACTTTAGAATTAGAAATAAGCTTTAAACTAACTTTACTCACCGGTACGGTAGCTGGAAGATTTCTCAAGGAGAAATGATCCATTAAGAAATCGCCAAACACGTTTGGCATCAACCACTCACGTCAGCTAAACAGCCCAACTCTGTAACGGACAAAAAGGGTTGTAATGCCGATACTCAAAACTGACCACTAATGATATCCTCAAAGGGAGAAAACTAAAAGAAAAGAGTAAGGCTAGGCGCACACTGGGGGCAAAACAGTCTGCAGACTTCTGCGGGATGTCTGCTCCGGTTCAAAAAATTGTCGCCGGTGACAATCTTTTGCACCGGGGCAGCCATCTCGGAGACAGCCCACAGACTGTTTTGCCCCCACTGTGCGCCTAGCCTAATTCAACTTACAGGCAAGAAGATAAAGGTCGAGAAGAAAGCGTCACTCCTAAGCAGCTAAACATCCCGGTAATTCTACATCCCGGTAAATCCAGACGGGAACAATAATTCTTAATTCACTTTCACCACAACGACATGAACATAACTCAAAACACGGCAACGGAGGCCGTACTAAAAAGAAGAAACGGTACGAGAAAAAACGGTAACGGCCGACTCGGCCGAACGGTAAGGGAAAAACAGATTCTCTCACCGGGACGCTCCTGAAGAATAGAAAGCATGGTGTACTATTAGTGTAACCAAGAGGGGGAGGAAAACAAAAATCATACTAAACGGGTTTCAAAAATTAAGGAATGATAAAAGAAAATTTATAAACGGTAAGAGAATTTTCTAACTGCCACACAAGAAAATTATAGAAAGTTAAAATTTTGAAAAGGGGGGAGAAAGGGGTGACAAACAACATGTCGAAAATTTGGGACATAAACATAGTCGTGCCACTCACAGTAGTTCCTCGGAAAATCCGCTAGATCGTGCGGGTGGACTATTATAGGACGGCGGTACTATGCAGCACTGGAATAGGGACAAATAGATACGATGGAGGTCGCTAGTCTTTTACAGCAATAATAAACTTCGACATACAACCTACCAGAGTACACAACATACCTAAAAAGCACGCACGGCATATATAGATTAAAAATAATGAACCCTAAGGCACCTAAATTAACCGGTTACCCTAAATTACCTAAAGAAAACACACCTATCAGACCAGTACCTTCATTAATCCCCTCACTTACAAAATATCTAAAGAACTAAACAGTATACTAAAAATCATATGCCCGAAATTCCAATATACTGTTAAAAACTCGTACTAACTAGTTAGCAATATAAACAGACTAATATTCCTCGTACCTATAATTTTCAGTACTTATACTTCTCTTACACACCTAGACCTAGAGCCTGGTCCTAGCTCTTATTCTGATTGTAAACCTATCACACCCGCTTTGCCACGAATTACACTCCCGATCTTATGTCCTAAACCCTTACCACCGTACCCTCTCGACAGTCTAGAAATATGTCACTGAAGATAGCCCTCATACTTATATAAATTTATATATCTTGGTATTTTAGAGGCTGAAACCGGTCTGATTTATAATAAATTAAAAATTGTAAAGACCAAAAAACATATATTTTATAATTATAGTGTTTTATTTCTTTAAACAAGTGATATAAATGATTCATTATGTTTGATTTCCACAAAATCTCAGTAACTACAACACTCATTTTAAATGAGGAATTTTAAAGTCGATGTATAAGCACGAATATACTACTTTAATAAAGAATAAAGAGGGACTCTTACATTAAACTGGCTTACCATAAAAAATGTAAACATGATTGAAAGGCCCTGTTTAAAAATTAACCTATTGGCCGTAGGATTTGCAAAGGAAAGAATTTGACCGGAAGCCGTATTATTCCAAGGAAAAATAATAAAGCATGCATGGCCCATCTAACTCACAACAGTCTTAGAGCCTCATATCCTCCTTTAAACCTTAGGGGATATAATCGAGCTGCTGGAAAACTCAACCGACCCTTTACCAGCAATAACCCCTGTGGGAGGGCTCACTGCATTCTACGTATTTTTATAGCAGCCATCTAAAACATAATACAACCTTTTTTTCTCTCTCTCTCACTCTCTTAAATAAAAAAAAAAAAAAAAAACATAAAAGAAATCTTATTTAACCCTCTCACCTTTATGTAACCATAATAACCCAAACCTACGTAATGCTACTCATAAATTGTCAACATTAGTCACTCGAGTAACGGAATTACGAATAGGAAGAGAAACGAAATCTTTAAAACGGAAGTTTGAAATTGCGTAGACATGAGCCTAGATTATTTATGATACATGTTGTAAAGAGGAGAGGTTAAAGCAGTTTGAACATAATGATCTCCTCACACCGGATAATAAAACTAACACATATTTTACCTACTATAAATAGAGAAAATGGAACTAAAGCTTAAATTTAGAAGATTTTATATTTAAGTTAGAGATGGCTATATAAATCTAATAAGAAATTTATATTTTGTTAAACCTTAAACTAGCAACCGATAGAACATAAAAAAACTTAATACCACTCATAAATCTTTCAATCTTCCATTGGAGTAAAGGAAAAGCAAATTGTACCAAATTAGTGCATACAGATTCAAAATCTGAACCTTTTCGAAGGTTCACACTTGAACTAGTACAAGTGTTCTTTTTTTTTTTTTTTTTTTTAAAAAGATAATTACTATTAGTTGGACATCGTAATAATGTGAATCAATAAATTCATAGTTAAGGGCATCTCACCACAAGCTATACAATATATATATACAATTCAGCTATACATTTTTTGATTTTTACATTAATCACTTTTCACCTAATTCTGATAGATTTAAAAAGCAGTTCTATGTTGTTTTTTTTTTGTTTTTTTTAAATTAAATCTTACCAAAAAATAATATCCAAATGTATATCAAAACACTAGAATTCAGTCTTACTTATGCACTACTCTATTTCTCAACAATGATTTAGGTTCAACTAAACAATTGTCACACTTCACACGTAATGCTTTTCTTTTCTATTTCATCACTCTTTCGCCCCTACCATTTTACCTAACTTCTATCCGAACACTTATCCTGTAGTTTCTATGATTAACTCTTATACCCGCATTTAAACTCTGCCCTTAATTTTCTTCTGCGGTACGTAACCCATATAATACATTACCTTGAACTCCAAAAAGTTTCTGGTTACAACTTGATTACTGCTGAAGTTCTTCGTCAACATCCTTAGAAATATTACCCTTATCCTTCATATGTACAATACCTTCTCTAAACACAAGTAATTTTACTGTACAAACATTTATATTCTTTACTTGCGAGACATAAGATTCAGGCAGAGGACAATAAGTATCGAAAATCTCGTGCCAAAACAGACTATATTCAAGGGTCTCATTTGAACATTTTAATTTCTCAAAACCACAATCATCAACATCAAAAATCCTTTAAAAATAATAGACATCCTTCTTTGAATTTATACTATTATACAGTTTCTGACATGTAATATTATTTATTTCCAGTAGGGACGAAAAGTAACTTTCAGGGCTAGTATAAAGGTTATATTGGTCTTTTCATGCCCGTTCTACAAAATGGGGAAATAATGTGAAAACGGGGATATAATGTAAAAACGGGATTATAATCCACGTTCGCCAATTTAAGTATTATGTGAATAGTAGAGAATGAATGGCAAATGTAGTGAATTTGTTGAAATCAAGTTGGCAACACTGCTTTTAAACTCCCAGCTGTATGAGTCATTTTACAATGAATTTGTTTTGTTTAGCTTTCAAAATCAAATGAAAGCTGCTTATAGTAGGTTATAAAAATATATATATGCTTTTTTAAATTTTGCATTCTATATTTGTTTAATAAGTTAAAATATACCCAAAAAATGTCCTCCCCCCCCCAACCACTATTATAAGGACTGGTCCTAAAATTTCTAAATAATTCGTGGCTATACCTTATGGTGGGGCGATGAAAATTTCCTTAAAAAAAAAATTATTTTGTTGCTACTACCGATAAGAATCATTGTGACCTCCCGGGGGATCGAACCACGGACCTTTGAAGTCGAAGAAAAAAAATCATAATTATATAACGGATATACTTAATCATCAATGAAACCCTAAAAAGTACTTGGGTGCAAGTACTTCCCTGTGATTTTTAATTTTAAACTTTTATAGAAGTAGAAAATTTTCAAATGAAATTAATATGTAAACAGTATAAGGTGAAAATTTATGCTGAAATCATGAAATTTTTTTTGAAGTTTCGACTGTTGACAGTAACATTATTCTGTCCTTTTCCTTCAGCCGTTTTATACTTAGTGAAATGTATAAAACGTACAAAGTATAAATTTCTTCCTTCTCCCATTATAAATATAAAAGGTAGGAAGAAGGGAGGGGGTTGCTAGCGTGATGGTGTGCGTGTATATCAGTGTTTAAGTTGAGATGTCTGCAGAGGAATTCTAGATATGGGTCTAGGGAGAGGGAAAGGTAACGGTGAGTGGGTAAATGTTTTGCCAGCAGTACGTGGCTCTGTCCCACTGGCACCGGGGTAAAATTACCTCAAGCAGAGCGGAGCTATTTTATTTTACTCCCTCACTCAAACCTCTTTGTCCTAATGTCTTGCTCCCACTATAACGCCATCTGTGATATTTTACATATATCTCTATCTAACAGCAAGGTAAAACCGTTTAGAAACGACTGCTAAAAAAAAATATCAAGTAACGCTACTTTTTTCCTTTCTCGCTCGTCTCCTGACAATACATTATACAGAATGAGCTGAAAGAAAAACATAGGAAAATAAAGCAAACATCTTTTATTAAGGCAATGAAACCCTCGAGCAAACTTAGAGAGAATAAAATGTCTCAATAAGAAAAGCTGGAATAACTAACTAAGTAATATTATGCCACGCAATACAAAACTTAGTGGGATAGAAATAATTCTTCTTGAATTCATTTTACTAGTAAGGACTCAACTTCAATTAGATCAAGCGTAATTGTTTAATGTTAATAACTAAACATACTTAGCCCTAGAATACATTTATATTCATGGTTTAATTTTAAAATGTCCTATGTTTCAATTAGACTTTTCAGTTTCAAACAGCTAATTTCCCTTAACTATTACTTTATAACAAAAGTTACACTTCTTATTGAACAAAGTGTGACATTTATATTAAAATTAAAGTTTAAGCTCATATTATAAAAAAAAAAAAAAAATCGTTTAAATAACAGCAGTAAGAGGTAAGAAGAACCAAGCGCATACAATCTAAAATGGAGGTCAATAGTCAAATCATGAAAAGATCATGGACTGATTCTGTAACTTTTTTATGCAAATCTGAACTTTGAATTATATCAACCTTAGGGTATTTATCATATTGATGATATATAATATCTTAGCGAGTTTGTAAAGCGCACCGTTTGTGATCTAATATCGAAATACGCCGAGGAAGCGTTCTTTTAGTAGCAATTTTGTTGTTATTGATAACAATAATTATTATCGTTATAGAACCCTGTAATATATTGTATCCCTACTCCAAGCATTCATTCTTTATTTCTCACATTAGTATTTCGTTGTGTGCCATTATATTTACTTTTTAAAAGTTTATTAGAGTATTCTTCTCTATAGACTTCAGTATTTAAGACTATTAAGTATCTATTACATTTTGGAATTTTAATTAAAAATAAAACTTTTTAAAAAGAAAGTTGGGGACTCAAGGGACCTAATTCGCGTGTTTCATGTAACATGACTTATATAACGTTGTCACGGGCTAAACTAGTCCCGCCGCTTGACTACTTGTTTTTTTGTTTATTCGTTTGTAATTATTTTCAATGTTGTTGAATTAATTTTGATTTAAAGTGTCACAAATTCTCTTACGAGAAATTTAGAAGAATAAAGATCTATCAAAGTCTCCGTAAGAGAGATGTTTTTTACAGTTCTGTTATAAGAGTCACTCGCGCTGCAAAGTAGAAAACGTTACGGCAGCGACAGTAAAAATATAATAATAAATAAGCGAAGATAAAAAATTCTTAGATGTCCTAAGCCGAGGTATAAAACACGGAGAAGACTTGAAATATGAGCTATCCTTGCCATTTCGAAAAGATTGTCCAAAATTACCAAATAATAAGTTTTTACCAATATAACAGTTAGACCATTTAAAATTTAAATTTATAAAAAATAAAATTTATCGAAAAGATTACCTTAAATTCATGAATGTGAATTTCGAAAAGAGTCCAGCTGCCTCTAGTAGCCTAAAGGGAGCTAGGGTAACATTAGAGAAACGGCCTCTAGAAATTTCCGAATTACATGTGCTAGAAATTGTTATTTTAAAACTCTTAAAAACCTTTTGCTTTAAAGAAGAGATTGACAGTGTTAGCAAAACCAAACCTATTATTCTAAGAAGTCCATTGAAAGCTCTTAATCCCTTTCTAGATATCAATGGCCTTCTTAGGGGGGGGGGGGGGGGACTAAAGTTTTCAGGCCTTCAGAATTGCCATCCCATTTTCCTTCCAAAGATTAATCACATCACCGATTTAATTGTCCACTACTGCCATGAGGAAATCTACCAAGGTCTTCTTACCAAGGTAAGAATATGACTATTAATAGACTAAGATCAGACTGGTACTGGGTTATGGGGGTTTCATATAATGTACGAAAACTCATATCACAGTGCACGATATGTAAACGCGTCTGAGGTTCCTTTACAATGCAGCAAATGGCTGACCTACCGGATTGTAGAGTTACCGGAGAATGCGCTCCTTTCGAGTTTAGCTCTGTCGACTGCTTTGGACCATTTTACGTCAAGCATGGCAGAAAGCAAGAAAAGCGCTACGGAGTAATTTTTACTTGTCTTTCATCGAGAGCCATTTCGATTGACGTATTTGACTCTTTGACCACAGACTCAATAATAAATGAACTTAGAAGATTCCTATCGCGCCGCGGAAACATCAGAAAGCTTCTTTCAGATATGGGAACTAACTTTGTAGGAGCTAACGAAGAACTTAAGAAGGCATTAAAAGAAGTTAACCTCAATAGAATACAAGGCGAGCTTACCCAAGAGTTCTGTCAATTTATGTGGAAATTCAACTCCCCTATCGCTAGTCACATGAATGGAGCTGTAGAACGGTTGATCGGATCCGTGACACGCCTTCTTGAAGTAATGCTCATCGAACATCCTGTGCTTCTGACCGACGATTGTCTTATAACTCTGTTATGTGAGTGTGAAAGTATAGTAAATAAAAGACCATTATCAGTAGGCAATTTACATTATCCTGACACCTATGATGAACCTCTCACCTCTAATCACGCTATTTTGTTGAACCCCAGACCACTATTACCCCCTCCTGGAAAATTTGAATCATGTCAGGAATATGTAAGAAAGCGATGGCGCAGAATTCAACAACTTGCAAATGAATTCTGGATAAGGTGGAGAAAGAAATATTTGGCAAACCATCAAAAAAGAGGAAAATAGACTGAAAGAAAAAGAAACGTCGAAGTCGGAGATATTGTAATTTGCAAAGATGAACAAACCCCTCGGAACCAGTGGCCCCTAGCGATAGTCGAAGAAACTGTCCCTGGCACTGATGGACTAGTCCATAAAATAGTCTTGAGGTATTCTGGAAGACGTAGACTGGAGAGGCCAGTTTACAACTTAGTCATGATACTACAGAGAATTCGTGGTTCGATTCCTGTCGAAAAGCCAGCTGAAAAGGAATCCTTGCCTATTTACTACTACTATGTAAACAACGTATAAGGTAGAAAATAAGTAAAAATAAACATGTCAAGTGTGTGCTAGTCAGCACACAGCGAGGGTCTATAGGAAACCCTTTATAGCTTAAGTAGTACCCTACTGATGGTGTTTTTTAAAATGCTAAAAAGCTTACTTTGAACTATTCTATGGGTCTGATATTCTCAAAACACAAACAAACTTCTGATAAAGTATTTTTTTGGCACTGAACCTGACTACAACCATATAATACATCGAAAAGACCAAAGTTATAAAAAAAAACGTATTATGTCTATAAAAAATAAAATAATATTTTTTTCGAAATTTCCAAAAAGTGGTATCTTTACTTTTGGTCGAAAAATATTCAGGAATTTTTTTAGATTTGTTTTACTTCACATAAGTGAGATAGAGGGGGGGGGGAGCACTTTTCACACCCACTTCAAACTTGCCTACGCTCGCCCTATCAAAGTTATAACCAAATAATTATATATTTTTATAATCAACTCGACGTACCCTTTCATATGATAGTCTTGAGGTATTCTGGAAGACGTAGTCTGGAGAGGCCAGTTCACAACTTAGTCATGATACTACAGAGAATTCGCGGTTCGATTCCTGTCGAAAAGCCAGCTGAAAAGGAATCCTTGCCTATTTACTACTACTATGTAAACAACGTATAAGGTAGAAAATAAGTAAAAATAAACATGTCAAGTGTGTGCTAGTCAGCACACAGACACCCCTTACGGTGTCGAAAAAAAAATAAAAAAATTTAACTCCTAAGTTTTTTTACCCTAATTTTTTTGAAAAATATTATTTTTAAATCGCTATATTTTTAAAATATTTGGGTAGCTACAAGACACAAACATGCCAAATTTCAGAATAATCGGACGAACGGTGTAGCCATGAGAGCAGGCGACCGGACGGACGGACAGACACACGCAGAAAATATAAGGGTCCTTGGTTTTGCCTACGGACTCTATTGAAAATCTTACATACATTTTATTTTAAGAAAACCTGAATTAGTAACGATTATAAATAATTCCCTTATAATAATGCAGTCAATTTAATATTATAATACAAAATTATTTACCTTGGCATAACCCAAATTGTGACTTGTTAATTTTTTTTTTTTTATAATTGTTATAAATGTTAAGTAGAATTCTTCATTATCTTAACTTTTCGATTTATCCATTCTTTTATTAAATAAAAATACGTGGATTTTTTCAAGTTATTACAACAGAAGTTGAATGGAAACAAATTTAAGGATAAAGGCTAAAGGAATCTTAATTAACAAGATGAAGTAAATTAATGGCCTAGTGCCATGTTTAATCCTGGCTCTTGGAGAGGGTAGACGAGAAGGCAAGGCTAGCGGTCAAATCAATCAGGAGGCTCAGCCTGCCAGTTCCCTATCTCTGAGGGAAGAAAACCCAGTCCGCATACATATTGTTCATTTACATAAATCCATCGTGGTTAATAAGCCGTTGAGTGAACCGGTCCCTTACTGGTTTCTAACCATGTCTGTATCGCCAATTTACGTCGAGCTGCCTTAAAGCACCTCTTAGTCAGACCTACCCGTCTTTTAATTGACTTTTCTTGACGTAACCTGTAAAGTTATAGATTCGCTTATATTGTTACATTTTTTACACCATTAAAACTCAAAATAGACTTCCTCCTTCGATCTATATAAACTAAAAACCTATTTATGTTTATTGAGGCTCCTTGTAGAATACGGTTGAAAACTTAACAACTTTATCAAAGAAAATATAATGTATTAAAATTGAATATTGAGGAATCTAAGTTGAATATATTTAAAACACATGTTATTTATACCATATTAATAAACCAGCCATTACATATAACAAATATAGAATCTATTATCAATGTCAGTACAGAGCATTTATGGAACTTACTGATTGGTTTGATTATACAATTTTAAAATGTAATCTAAAATAAATTAAATTAATTGTTTGCCAGAAAAGTAGCAGTTTAGCCAAATAACCATTAACATAAAAATAGGCAGGGTATTGCCCTCGTAATCTACGACTTATAAAATAAGATTTTTTCTGTGGAATGTAGAAATGGTATTGATTTATCAGGAAAATCCTTAATACTATGATACATAATTACGTCCTAAAAGAAGAAAATCACATTCAGAACATATTTTAGCTCTATAAATGAGCATTTTAGAATTCAGAAGAAAGGTTTTTATCTGTCATCAGTCTGTCAGTAGTTGGGGACAAAAATATAAGATTGAACAAATTCCGCCATGTGTCATGGAAGAAAATATATAGTTAATGAGATTCTTCTACTTTACACGGGGATCTGATTAAATGAATATTTAAGTACGTGGAAAAATTCACTTTTTACATTGTTGAGTAAGATTGAAGTTGATTCAACCACCCAGGTGCAGCAAACCTAATAAAAGCATCACGTTAGAGCTCAATAAGCAATCAGGAGAATTTAAATAGTGTTGTGCAAGAAAACATGAAAGGAATGTATTTCTCCAACCAATTGAAACTTTTAAGAAGTAATGAAATTGGTAACATATATTGTAGTTGGATCTGACAAATGAAAAATTTGTATTGGTAGGAAACTGATTATAGGTTGCTTTAGCGAAGGGAGCCTGATTTATCCCGGGAGAGCAGTCCCAATCAGAAGCCGTACAAGAGAAGGCTCCTTATTGACGCCTTTCAACAGGCTCTCGGATATTGGCTGCCTCAATCCAACCGCACAAATCCTTGCTAACCTTAATGAGCAACTCAATCCTTCCTACGTTTCTTTTATAAACTAACATTATTGTACGAAAGGATATTCTAAAAAATCTAGAAATATTTGACACATTTTTTCAAAAAGGATTAATGATGTACATTCTAATTATGTTATACTAACATAATTTCTGACAGTCAGTTCAAAGTTTAATTTAGACTTTCAAATAAGGACAGTTTGTATTTTATTTTTGACATCCGAATGAATCGTTTTATAATTTAGACTGTTAGTACCATGTCTGGACACTGAACTAATGCATTTAAAATTCTTCAGAAAATATTAAAATTATTAAATTCATTGTCTGGTCTTATTACATATTGTTTTAAACCACAGGTTGGAGAAAATACAATTATTTAAATAAATTTTAAACTCAGTGGGAATGGGGAGTAAAGGATAATATAGTCAAATTAAACCGGCTTAAGAGAGGTCATGTTGTACAATATAGAGCTTTGTAAATTGAATTAACAATTTAGCCAACACAATATTCCCCGCCCCACAGAATTACCATCAGTAGCCTCCTCCCGATTACACAATTGCTATTCTACTATTATTATATAAAATATAAAATTTTCATTTATTTTATCACGGTACAACAGCGTTATATTGTTAATTAAATTATATTAAATATTAATCTTCATAAAAAAAAACTAAATTAATCTATATATAAAGTAATGATAAAATATAATATGTTTTTTATCATTATTTATGTTTAATATTATTATATGTACAGATTATTGATGTAACATATTAAAGTAATAATTAAAAAAAAAAAAAAATTAAAATATTACATACAGAGAGTATACATTTTATATTACATTATTGAAAGGGGTATTTCTACCTGTCATTTAGAGCAAAAAAAGTAAATTTAAGCTAAAGTCAAGTTGTCAACAATCGACCTTTTCCTTAAGCATTTATAATAACTAAGAAAAAATCCTTATAAACCGTATTTTGTTTTTTGACAAAGAATAACTATGATTTTCATTTTTCATTTGTTACTTGAAAATCCATAAAAATCTCAAAATAGATTTTTTACATCACAATTCTTTCTTTATATTATATACTCCGTATATAAGAAAGTAAAAAGTTGAGGTTTCTGAGTTGGCTGATGAAAATCAATATACTTAAGGATAGTAGGTCATTAGACCACCAAACCACAAGCTGATTAAGTCCCTTCCCATTTTCAACCAATGAAATATCATCATGTCTATGTTCTTTCATGTAATTAACTATCATTCAACCCTGTAACCACCCACTAACTATATTCCTGTCATATTTCTCTCTTTTTTTTTCTTTTTTTTGTTTCTTGTAACAGAAGTATACAATATATCTTGAGATTATTAATTAATTTACTTTTTTTTATCCAAGAGTAGAATAACTTATTAATAATAATAACAACGTGATGTGGAATTAATTATTAAACTTAATTCTTGTATAATAAAGTTTCGCAATTGACAGTGTAAAGTTATTAGTGGTAGTACTAGTTACTAGTAATAGTGGTAGTAGTGTGGTCCTGGTACTAGTACCGGATGGATAGCACGAACCACTTGTTCAAACCTAGTAATTGGGCCTTAGTTTAGAGCCATACATACTAGCCCCGAGATAGAGAGTTCTAGCCATATCATCATATTGTAATTATAATGACTATTCCAATCAGGTAAAAGTAACATGAGGAATATGATCGTGTTAATTAGCTTTGTGATAATTTTATATAAAAAATCTTAAGAATATGTAGTTGATGTGATAGCAAAAGCATAAACTAAAACATTTGTTAAATCTATTAACACTGATGTCAAAGTTTGATAAAATACAATGTTAGGTTGTAAACGTAGAGCTTAAAAGGAATGAAAGTTAGTGCAACTAAACTGAATAACAATTTTGTAGTCACGCGAGCAAAGGAAGACAATGCTAATGCTGTGTATATTGAGATCTTGTTTTATGTATATGTAATGTACTATCACCCATCCATAGGCCATTTCTTTTTCATGTAATGTTAAAATGAATTCCTTGTAAAATATTTCCGTTCTTTAACGCTGCAAACTTTCTTATTTTCTCTCTACTAGAACCATGTAATATTCTCATCAATCATTTTTGTCTTCAAATCACCAGTTTCTAGAAAATTTAAATTCAATTAAACATCGCATGCATTTCTGATAAATAATTACGCGGCAATCCATCATGGAGATACAGGGAAAGGATTATTTATTGCACCGTTCTTTAAAGAGAGTAATGAATTAGGATGATTTACATCATGACTACGATTAATTAGATTTCCCTTTTCAATTAATGGTAGTTATTATACATTCAAGATTATTAAACTAGAAAGGAGAAGTATGTAGAATTTTAATATAAAATGCAATAAACGCTTTACTCATGATTTAATACTTTCAACTTATAAGTTTAAATAATTTCAGGATAAAAAGAACTTTCTGTTGTAATCGTATGTATTGTTGATAATATAATTGTTATTGTTATATAATATATAATGTTAGTGAAAAAAAAAAAAAATAGTTCCGAATTTATTTACTTCACTTAAATGACAACCATCTAGAGAGCTGATCTTAAACCTATAAAAGGACAAATCCTTGTGCAAAGGATCTCCCCAACACCAAATCTAAACCGTGCCATCGATATATTTTAAATAATATATTCTCGATAAATAATATAATCGATATATTTCCTGTTTTGCTGTCATTCAATGTTTATCTCTTATTTAACAAAATCACAAATTTGAAACCCGTCAAAATGAATATTGCGTTAATATGGGACATGGCAAAACAAATAAAATAACTTGCGGAATTTTTCCGAACTAACTTTCCATAAAGCAAAATTTGCTGAAATCCAATTAAATTCTGCTGAAAGATGGCTAAAAGTATTAAAATAATGCATTGTCATCGTGGTCTGAGCTATGCTAAAAGTTTCAAATGTCTAGCTACTCGGGAAGTTAGTTAAAAATCGCTTGCCAGATTTGTACCGGACAAACAAACAAACAAGAAAGCAAGCTAATAAAAACGTAGTAAAAATGTATTCATATCAAATTTATTTATCATTGATTTTAAATTACAAAAGAATCGTTCAAATGAAAATTCTTCATTCAAGATCAAATTAACGGGAGGATAACATTAAGTTCTTGATTTGAGAAAATATTGCTTCGGGTTTAGGGTTATACTATTAATTAAATTTAAATAAAACATTTTTTTTTTATTAAAAGGGCCAACAAGGCAATGCCCACTAATTTCGATGTTAGCAAACAATAACCTGTTGTTTGGATCGAAATAACAACAGAAGGGCTAAAGGATACTGGAACTAAGCCAATAAACTCTTTTGTTGAGAACCCCGTTCTACTTGTCATCTGCCTGTATGCACAAAGTTCGAGGCTTTTGACTAAAGTTTCATGACAATTGTAAGGCTTAATGTAAGCATATATCATACGCCACAAACTATTCTAATATATCTTCATAACCTATACAATTTATACTAATGGTACAAACAAACCTCAGTACAAAGGTTACAAGATTACACCTGCTGCTATAAATTTACAGACACTCTAATGGGACCCGGAAACAGCTATGATTAATTTAATCCTTTTCTGCAAAACCTTTATTTCTCTAAACAAAAGCAGAAAATAACAACATTTATTTAAACATTGTTGGTTGAATGTGTACCTGAATTTTTCATTGTTCATTGAAACAAATATTAAAATTGTCTTTCTATTTCTATTCAAATCCAAAAGAGATTTATAAAAAACGTCTTTGCAGAGTAATTAAAAAAGTCGTGATCATAATGATTATATTTTAATATGGCAGTGGTCAAAGCAGTACTGAGATAGAGACTAACTTAACTCCTCCATTAAAAGTGCAGTGAGTTCATGTAGTATTTGAGCAGTGATAAAAACTGAAAATATGTAGATCTGCACTAAAGTGTAGTACTACGGTTCTTCCGATGCAATAAATTAAAATTATTATTGATGTGTTTACTTTTAATAACCTTAAAGAAAAGTATTGTTATTACCCGAAAAAACCAAAACCGAGATTTCAACGGAATTATCCTTTTTGGTTGTTTTCAAGACAATTTCAAGAGGTTTTTAGCTGGATGTCTCCTGCGTCATGCATAACTCCTACAGTTTTAAAGCTAGAGCATTAGCTTCATACAAAAATCATTACTTACACGTAGTTGTGCTCCCAGGAAAATCATAAATTTGTGAAATTGCTGAGTCAGCAAAATTTGAAGAAAATCGACAAATTTTTCGATAACGCTAAAATTTGCTCATCCCCTCCCCTCCACCTATCTCCAATCCCTCCACCAATCCCTTTCTCTTTATAAAACAGAAATTTTCATAGAATTTTGTTTTGATATCTGCCACCATTTTGATAATATCGACTTTTTCACTTCGAAAATTCAACGCTAAATAATTGTAGAACTACTCCGCCGATTGAACTGAATTTCGCACTCGTTTTACCTTTCTATAAGATAAGTAGGTCCTCCATATTGCAACTTAATATCTGCCGCCATTTTCGTGTTATTTAGATAGGAAAAGTTCTGAGGCTCTCAGTGTCACATTTTTTATATGAGTGAAATTTCTTTAGCGAATAGGCCTGGATCAGACCAGTGAATGAAACCTCAATCGAAAAGTGAAACATTCACATAAGTTGCATCCTATATAGGGAAGTCACCATTGCTTTGCTTACTTGCTTTTCTTTGCTTGCTCTCTTACTTCAACCGGCATGGAAGTTGAAAGGAAAGAGTTGGCGAATCGTTTCTACTCGATCTGTCAAATGCATCATACGCACAAATTATTTGTATAATACTTCAGCTATTATAAACCCATATCTTCTTTCTTAAGGTAGTGACATACTTCGCCACCTGGTTGATGCCACTTGCTTCCGCCACCTTTCTTGCGCCTTCCGAGTTTTTACTTTTTTCGACCAGTCAAGAAATGGACCCAGAGGAGATAGCTGTGCTTTCTTATTATTATTTTCGTGAAAGAAGAAGGGGAGAAAGGCATTTTTGAGTTCATCCAATAATTTCAGACAAAAAAAAATACTAGTTTGTTTCATACAGTGTACCCACGTATCAAAGATGTAACCAGGTGGCCGCAAAAGCCCTCCCCCCCCCCCCCCGGTTACTGTGAAAAAACCCAAATTCCCACGTGGCCACGCCATGTAACAGGCACGTACAAGCACTTCCAGGCACGCACCGGCACGCCCGCGCATGAGCAGGCACATCGCGAGTACAGTGCACGCCCACCCCCACCACCAGCGGACGCCTATCCCGCCCGGCCTACGGCCCACTGTATGTGCGCCCCGGTCGAACGGCAAGATACGTCCAGGCACGAGCCGCGT
The DNA here is from genome assembly GCA_951217055.1 of Gerris lacustris. Taxonomy (NCBI): domain Eukaryota; kingdom Metazoa; phylum Arthropoda; class Insecta; order Hemiptera; family Gerridae; genus Gerris; species Gerris lacustris. The sequence continues at coordinate 64,539,997 of OX578276.1, read as the reverse complement.
TCAGGCACATACCGACACCACGCTCCCAAATATAAGCACCGGCCAGCCCGAGACGGCGTGTCAGTTCAAAGCTAGAAGTGCGGGCGGTAAGTTAGGCTGTGTGCCGTGTAATGTTGGCTGGGTGCCGTATAAGATTATGTGTTGCATTTGGATTAACCTATTTTGGATTACCTGGAAACGAGAGCATCATAAGGGTGAGTGACTCTAAATTTACTGTTGAAACCCCGTCCTCCACGGGAAGAAGGCCACTTTTGGAACTTAAAAATGTTTCTTTTCTTTTATTATGGACTTAAATAAATTTCGATTAAAAGTAAATGTATAAAGTAGAGTCAGATTTCTATGTGTTCGATACGAGCTCCCATAGGGCCCTGCTTATAAGTTTTTATGTAGGGAGCTCGAATTAAAATTGTTTCATTTAATAGACTTATATTTTGTTGAGGTGGGCTAACCACCTCTAACCACCTCCAACCTGTAATACGAGTTATTATTTATATGTTAACCCTCTTCCTAACTTGGTTTATGAATTAAGTTTGAGTTTAAAGTCATACGCCCGCCACAAGGCACGCTACCACTTTTATGTTGTGTGGAGACGTATTACATAGAGGACAGTAACAATTTTCAATTTTTAAAAATTAAATTTTCAATTTTTTACCGAATGTTGCGTGGAACTTGCAACAAATTGCTTAGAATGTTGAACAACATTTTGACCAGTAAAGACATTTATATGAAGGATGCAGTCAGCCCCTGATTTGATTTCCCCTATATTTGATTGAAGGAATGGGGGCTGAGTGGCAGGGACTTGGGTGGCACCGTCTGACAGGCTCAAATGAAAACAATGGGCTGACCGGGTGGCGCCACCTGTAGGTTTCGCCTAGACCCTGGGACGGTCGACCGGTTAGTGCCACCCGGCGGGTGGCGCCACCTCGTGTGGCAGGTTGCATTCTATTCTCATTGCTGACCACGTAGCGCCACCCGGGTGGCACTACCCGGGTGGCGAAGTGTGTCACTACCCTTAGAATTTAATTGATAGAAATTGATGAATAATATAAATATTTCATTTAATTAAAGGAGATTTTCTTCAATTTAGTTCCATATAGCCATTTCTTATTCTGAAATAATTGTCAACAAATGAAAATAGAGCAATGCATAAATTCAACTGATACTCGAATGTAAGAAGTTTCTTTTCTAACTCGTAAGAGTCTCACACTTTTTTTTCTTTCATTTCTTTTTTAACTTTAACTTGTTTTTCTTAAATAAACAAGTAAATACAAAGAAAAATTATATTTTATTAAAATACAGATATTATAGAGTTCGACAAGACTGCAGAATGTGAAGGCTATAACATTCTGCAGAGTTTAAAAAAGAGTTGAGCTAAGGAAGTCACGATTTGATCCCTGTAATGCATTCCACGAGGATATCAGATGGTCTTCTATCTTTTTTCATCCATTCCCGAATATTTACGAGCCTTTTACCCATAAAGGGACTTACAGCCTGAATTCCCAAATACCAAAGAGAAAATATATAAATAAAATTTGAATATCCGATACTCTTATCGTTCCTTCGAGTATAATATCGCTATAAAGTTTTAACATTTTAGTCTGTTTAGTTTCAAGGTGAAATAAATTAATTAAAATATGTTTCTATGTGCCTAAAGATTTAAACATATTTGCATTCATTAACGAAACTTAATTTGAACGACACTGAATTAAGTAAATACAAGGTGTGTCCTGTAGTTCAAACACTAAATATAATTTGAATTAGATTCAAATCCCCCCCTAAAACCATATTGCTGCTGTTACTAAGCATATAAAGGAATATGCAGTCTGCTGGGCCATAGAGAAAAATAAGAATAGCAATTGGATCTGATTTACTGGGAATCCAATATGGCGGATAATTCAAATCACACGAAAAAAAAAGTTTTTGAAATTTTGAGTGGGTATTAGATGAAAGGTATTAAAGAGTAGATTACAGAAATATATAGCACTTGTGTAAATTGCTTAATTTTCCTCGCCTATTTGTCACAAATTATTTTCTTTTTTCGTTGAAACTGAAATAGAGAGAAATATTACTACTTCGCTCTGACAATGTCAAAGAATATCTTGACAAAGACTTGTCTGACTACTTAGCCTAAGCTGTTATTTAACGTCAGCTCACGGTAGAGTACAGTACGCAGCAAAATGGTTTGGCTGAACAGGCTAATCATAAAGGAAATGGAAAGGAGTTTATTATTACTGAAAATCATACCAAGGCAGAAGTAATTTTAACTTCGACATATTGTATATCAGAAATCGCTGTCATACTGCAAGCCTTCAAGGGATAACACCTGAACAACCTTGATGAGGATGTAAGCCCACAGTTGCTCACATTAGAATTATAGGCAGCAAAGCTCTAGCATTAGAACTGAGACCTAATAAGGGAAAGTATGGTTGTGAAACCAAAGAATACGTCCTAATACGGTACTCCGAGGAGTGTAAAGCTCATCGTTTGTGAGAGCGAGGTTCCAAAACTACGATAAAAGTAGAGATGATATAGTTTATAGAGGAACCTCATAAACGAGTCAAAACAAATGACAAAATAAAATTATTAGAGTTCACAGCTAAAAATCCTGAGCACATGGATTTTTAAATATAGTGAATCATCATAGTAATCAAATAAAGGAATATATAACTCTTGAAAACCCGGAAGAGAAATACTTTTTTTTAGAGTACCCAGTAAGGGGAAGTGTTAATAATGTATTTTCATTTCATTTACTGGCTAGATGAAGAATATTTTTAATAAGGTAAATTATTAAAAATAAAATTTAGCCTTACTTGAGAAATCATATCAATGCGTTTCAATGATATCAGATTCTAATAGGTTATGAGCCAGCGCATTATTTGATTCCCCCATAGCGTATATCCTTTAAATTGCTGGTGAAAGTCCAGAATGGTAATTTATTTGAGTCTACCTTGCTGCTGTCCCAAATAAATGAGCAAAATAAAGACCTGGAGTAGACAAAGAACTTCATTTGCCCGATTATAGGATCCCTTGTTTCAGATAATCTTAAACAAAGTGATACCATGTGGGGATAAATTGAGGAAACAAGGCCTGGCGCTGATAGCCTATTTATGGCTGATGTAATTTAATTTGTTAAATAACAGTGATATTATAAATAACAATATTGGGCCGATCAGTTAAACAAATAAATGATATTACTAACGGTTGTGTAAGGAAACTAAAAATAAAAAAAAATCAAGATTACAACTAACTATGTATTTCAATAAGAATTATACAAAAATTTAAGCACAAATTAATGACTTTAATATTGTACTAACTGAGAGTACAAAGGAACATAAATAACTACCTTTATTAACTAAACTAACTAACTTAAACTCCTCTTTATATATATATTAATACTTATATTATTAATACTTATATTTAGTCTAAAGTGGTACCCTTTATTAATATGAGTTGTAGTGAAGATCCTTTTTAGGGTAATAATAAAAAACGTCGATTATCTACGGCAACGTTTCGGCAATCCTGCCATTCTCAAGCCTGAAATATAGTTTATTTGCTGTAAAAAGTCGTTCCATTACCAACAATACATCAAGAACTAACTTACAAGTGTAAACTCATACCTAAAAATCGGTGTTGTGAGGATCGTTAAGGTGGTAATACAAAAATTTTATTAAGGTACAATAATATGTTCCGTCGTCAACATTCTATCATCTCCTCCACAACATCCTGTCTAAATTGACTTAACATCACTACGTCCGTAACGGGACAGACTAGAGATTCAACATAAAAAATAATAATAACATAAAAAGAGACTAGTAACACACGTATTTAAAAACTAACATCTATATAAATTAACAATCAATGGTAACTAGAAGAAGCCAACAACTCTTATCACTGATTACATATCACAGATTATGAGATCTCTTTCTAACTAAGAGATAACATCACTTTATCTAAACCAAAAACATTACAGTACACAAAAGCTAAATTAATTGATATACTCAACAAAAGCAAACAAAAGTAATTCAATTTGAAAAAAAATAATATAATATACTCTGGTATAATCATAATGTGATTAGGAAGTCCCGTGGCGGGAATTATGATTTGAACAAGTGTAAATGCCACTATAGTATTTATTTAGTGATCTTGAATCGGTTTTTATGTTCACCGTGGATTCGGATCTAATCGCAATATTTAGAGCTTCTAGCATTTTCCTCCGATTAGACTTGTTTTCTATACCAATAATTTTGGTGTCATCAAATTATATTTCAGGCTTGAGAATGGCAGGATTGCCGAAACGTTGCCGTAGATAATCGACGTTTTTTATTATTACCTTAAAAAGGATCTTCACTACAACTCATATTAATACTTATATTTATACTTATATTAATACTTATATTAATACTTATATTAATACTTATATTAATACTTATATATAACCTTATTTATACTGTCCTTGTAGGTTCTGATGATGACCGAGAGACCGAAAGCTATTTTTGAGGATTAGTGGAGGCTTTCGTTTTTATTATTCCAACTAAAAAATTTCTTTTTCGTTCTTGTTGTCCTAGTTCACCCAAATAAAGATTGATCATAAACTTAAAGAAAACATATTTTAGAACTCTCTTACTCTAAACAAATATATGGAAAAAGTTTGTACACTATATTATGTCAGTTATGCTAACTCACTTCACATCCTCACAAACATAACAGATAATTTAATTCCCAAAAAGTTTATAACTAACTTGAAAAATATTTAGAATTTCCTGTTGAATATTATGTTTCTACGTTATTTTTGTTTATTTCAACATATGCATTTGAAGTAATATGAACTGTGTTTACGTAAAAAGACAAAGGAATAAACAAACAAGATTATAAAAATAAAGTAACATTTTTAAGACAGAAATTAGATTGTTATAAGAGGTATTTATTTTCCTCAACCAACTAAATTTACCCATGTATGTTAACCACATAAAAGGAATTCATTTGTCTAAATAACTTTTATTTTTTTATTTTTTATGTGGAAATAAAAGTTTATTGGGCAAAAAGAATATCACTCTTCTAGATGAATGATTATGACGGCATACTAGCTTACCGATACCGCACCGATAGCGTACCGACAAGTCAGGGAGCGGCCTCAGTCTAATTAACTATTAAGACAAGGAAATATTTAAACAATATAGTAATATTTGGTGAGTAATCAAGGAAAAGAGTGCCTATTAATTAACAAATTACCTTTTAGTCAACTCCTAGCAACTTATTATTATTTTTATTTATAAAAATATTGTATATCTATACATATAAAATCCAAATACCACTCACTCACTGACACATCGCGATATCTCTGAAACCACTGGACCTATGACCATGAAATTTTGTAGGTGTGTTCCTCTTACCTCCTAGGTGCTCGCTAAGAAATGTTATTAAAATCCGCCATCTTGATTCAAGATGACGGTCATTTATATAAAAAATTCGACAAGACGATATTTCCGGAACCAATTGCACTAGAACCTTGAAATTTAGAAGTTAGCTTCCATTTATGAAAGTAGAAACTTTTGATAAATGGTTTACCAATCGGGCGTTTTGTTCAAGATGGTAGTCATATATAATATATATATATGTGTATGCTCTTTATAAAAATCTACAGTTTTAGTCCGATCTCGATGAAAATTTGCATACTTAACCTTCAAAGCAAATGAAAAATCACTGTCTACATGAATTTTTAAAATTTAAATATTGGTAGACAGGAGTACGGGGTACAAGTAATGAATACGGTGTCAAAGTAATTAATACCCTTTATGATGCATATCGTTGAAAAGCTCTTTAATAATATAGTAATTGTTGTTATTTAAAGTTTTATCATATTTTCACATCGAAGGGGAGTAAAATGGAAAAATATAGCTATATCTTATAATAAAAGAAGAGTATCCGTATGAGAGTATATATACAGTTTTATCCCAATTTTATGATTTGATGATTCGGGGTCAAAGTAATGAATACCCTTCATGAAGCAATTTTGTTGAAAAGCTTTTTAAGAGTACAGCAGTAATTGTTGTCGCTACAATGACGACCCTGTTTAGAGAAATATAATTACTTTTTTTACAGAGATCTGACAATCACTTGGTCTTCTTGGCTTCTCGAAAGCGACTCCCGTTTTTATCTTTTTTCAGTTGTCACATTTAAAATAATTCGTTTGCCGTGGTGCCGGTGTTTTTTCACAAAAACTAATAAAACAAAAATTAAACTAAATGTAATAAATCAAATCTCCGGCTCCTACGGTTCCGAACAATTGTTGTTATGTGCAGTTTTGTAATATTTTCATTTAGGAGGGGGGTAAATTTAGGATATTTGTAAATTATCTTATCAAAGAGAACTGGGTACAGAAATAAGTGGGAGGGAGAGAATCTAGATATTCTCGCATAGTAAAATAATTTAAATGTGTCTCAACGGTAGTTTATAAACGTATGAAATTATAATAACACGCCGTAGCGAAGCACGGTTATCTAGCTAGTATGTTATAAGCAATAATAATTATTGATACCATGGCTTGATTGTACAAGGTTGGCCAGTCAAATAGAAATATATGAGATGGGGTTGAGAGCTCGTGAAGTGGTGGTGAGGAGGAGGAATGTCGCCGGCTCATTATCCTCTACACGCCGTCTTCTTCCTCTGATGGGTAAAATCCTAGAAAAACTTCTCCGCCGACGAATTAATCCTACAATAACTTCCCAACTTAAATACACTCCCAAACCACCAGTTAGGTTTTCGATCCCTTCACTCCACAGTTCAACAGTGCCACAGAGTTGTAGAAATAATAGCCTCCTCCCTTGAGCAGAAAAAGTACTGCTCGGCGGTCTTCCTAGATGAAGCACAAGCTTTTGAATGGGTTTGGCACGCTGACTGGCTTTGGAAGCTTAAGGGCGTCCTTCCTTTCACTTACTATCTAAACCTAATCTCCTTCCTAGAAAATCGTTTTTACCATGTGTCCTAAAACCTTTCCACTTCCTCAATTTATCCTATGAAAGCAGGTGTACCCCAAGGAAGCATCCTAGGTCCAATCCTGTATACCATTTTCACCTCCAACATCCCTGAACATCCTAGCACCACTTTAGCTTCCTTTGCAGATGATAAATGTATTTTATCATCTAACATATCACCTATAGTAGCATCTGAACAAGTTCAGGAACAACTCTTACTTCTGGAAACTTAGCTCAAGAAGTGGAGAATCAAAATTAATGGAAACCAAAGTGTCCATGTAACGTTTAGTTTGAGACTTGGCATATGTGAGTCAGTAACCCTAAACCAAATTCCTATCCCTCACTCCAGTTCCGTCCGCTACCTTGATTTACACCTGGACCGGCGTGTGACCTGGGCACACCACACAAAACTTAAATGACATGACTGCAACAGACGCTAAAAACTTTTACACAGACTTCTACACTGTACATCTAAACTCAGCACATATAACAAATTACTCATTTATAACACACTAATTAAGCCCATTTGGTCATACGGTATTGAAATCTGGGGTTGCAACAAGCGTTCTAGCTCCTATCGTATCCAGTCCCTACAGTCCAAAATGCTAAGGAGAATAGTCCACGCTCCATTCTATGTTTCTAACTTCACCCTTCACAACGACCATAAAGCCCCCTTCGACTCCCCCTTCGTCCATGACCTAGCCATACCCCGGTACAAATCATTCCATGACTCCGTATCCCAACACCCCACTTCTTTCATTCACAGCTTATCATTACCATTCATTTCTGGAAATCCTCCTCGACGTCTAAAGAGAACTTGGCCACGTGATTTGCTTAATTTCTAAATTATGATACCCTTAAGATTCCAGAGTAAGCCAACGTGTCAAAAGGTTGAACTTGAGTTGATGATATTATTGGGCTCTAAAAGTTTTATTATACGTTTTTATTAGAAGGGCCCGACATTATTTGCGTGTATAATATTATGAGTCTCAGGTGGGGGTGTATAAGGTGGTAAAGTCGGGACACTAGGAGGATACTGGCACTCAGTGAGTTTAGCTAATGGGCAGCCTCGAGATTATACAATAATACATACATCGAATAATAAGTACAAAAAAAGCCTCACGGGTTAATTAGGCATAACAAGGTGGCAGTCTCCTCCAAATGATATCTACAACCCTGTGACATTGATGAATTGATTTGAAACCTAGTTTATGATTCGGGATTATATTTTAGGATTCTATGGTGGGTTAAATACGCTGAAGGAGTAATTTTTCAAGAATTCTACCCTTGACAGAAAGGAGACATATTGGTCTATTTAAGGTGAGAATGTGGGAAGGATTTCAAGGTGCAGGTATTAATTATTGTTGGATATTTCAAGAGAGTAGGAAAGTAGGTAGTTCGGAGAACAGAGTTGTAGATTTGGGTAAGATTAAGGATTCCTTTCTTGAAAATTTGTTTTAGGATATTTAAAGTGAACAAGTCGTAACCAGAAAATTTATCTGAAGGAAGGTTTTTAATTATGTATATAACATTCGAGGGATGGAAATCTCTAGGAAAAGGGGAGAGTCTTCACCTATTGATAAGTTGAGGAATAAGTATGACAAAGGATTTTAGGATGGAGAGTAAAAAAGATTACAGAGGTGTGGGCTAAAAAGGCCTACTTTATCTGTATATGTATTGTTTGACCTTAAAAGATCAGGTTTTTGTTGAGAAGGGGATTTATTTTGTGAAAAATTATTCTACGAGTCATGTACCAAAGCAATATATCTTCAGTGGTTAGTCTGTCGTTATAGTCAGCGAACGCTATTTCGATCTTGCTCTAGCGCGTCGTTATTCTGTTATCATCGTACTTGTGGTAGTTTACTACTAGGGCGAGACAAAAATGGTCTTATATTGAGGTCAAAAAATTATGCTTTCGTTACTAGTATTTACTGCATCTTATCGAATATAATGTTGTTATTTAATCAAGACGATTCTTAATGAAATATAACTTAATTAATTTAGATTGATTGGCAAACAAAATTAAATATTAAATTACACATACATACATAAGTAGAAGTTGATCACTGTTTTGAAAGATTGTCAAATAGTTGCTTTTAAAAATGATCAAGCTAAGTTGTTTAAGTGACGTTATCAAAATTTATTTCCAAACTCAGAGAAAAAGAATAATCTACACTAAATAAAACGTAGTTATTTTTGTCAATGACAACAGTATAATTTTTATAAAATATAGTTAGAATTAAACAAATTATATATATTTAAACATAATTCTTATTTAAACATTAATCAAATACTTTCTTTACGAGTGTTTTAATGTTGTTAAGTGATCATTTATCGTTGGAACTTCATGTACGTGTATAGTGAGAGTACATACATATATGACTAGTGATACATGTGTAAAACCATTATCTCTGCAGTCTGGAGGTGTTATACCTTGGTAATGTGTTACATGATTTAGAGTTAGACCGAGTGAAGTGTTAGTGCTTTATGTTGTTATTTCGTGCAGACCTACATTTTATTTCCCTTAACATAAATAGTGTGTATTCCCAAAAAACAATTGTGGGTAAATTGCAATTATTTTTTCCAAATTGTACACATTTGTAAATGAACTAATGATTCCATGAAATAAAAATAATTTTTTGGGATGAATTCCTGAAATTTTCAAAATGAACCAAATATTGGTTCATGGATGCTTAAATAAGACAAAGCATGACAGGGATTAATTAATTACCTCAGAGAAGAGTACCGTTATGTTAAATAAATCTCATGAGCTTATTTATAAAAAATATAATATGTTTGTTTCAATGAAAATAACCGGTTAGGCTCATGTTCAAAGAAAAATCGAGTTAATAGTAATGGACAACGATTACTTACTAAATATTTAACTTGAAGGAAAGTGAGTTGCTTTGTTCCAATATTATAAAATTGTTAGTTTCCATTCCTTTAAACTATTTGTGAATTAGGTATAACATTCATATAATATACTATGACTTAATGTTATCAAAATTAAGTAAGACATTTTCTTATTCAGTATTAATAGTATAGAAGTATTGAGAGTGGATATAAAAATTTAGTCTAGTGGTTTGCTACAGAGACTTATAATGTGATTAGAAGAGGAAAGTCTTTGATCTCAAAAATGGTTGCTTCGACCCTATCTCCTCCCTCCTTTGACCTTTAAATATATGCCCATATTCTTCTATCCTCTCACAAGTCTAGCCTTTGAGCCAACTACTTCAGTATCACACTTTTCTGTATACAACTAGAACACAACAAAAAAAAACTTTTCACAATCTTGAATATACTCACATATGATTAATAGTAATATTTGGACTTCGTTTAGTGTTAAGGAATCATATTTAATCAATATAAAACATATTGTATGAATGCTAAGTTATTCTGAATGTTAGTTTTAATCTGTGTTAGTGTTGTTAGTGAAATTAATGGTTACCAATTCTACCCTAGTTACTTGTCTTTTCACTCATATGGTAAACTCACACACTTACATATTTATTATTTTAGCTGTTTCTAAGTTGTTATTCCTACTTGATTAATACCTAGCCTGATTGTTCTTATTACCAATCATCACAATTACTATCAATGTATTATTGATTATAGGATATTGACGTGGTGAACTTTGAACTACTAGTTCCCCGAATGAGACCCAGTAATTTGGATACTACTGTATGTATCACTAATGTAAATTTTAACTCAGAAATTTAAAGTATAGGATAGAGGTAATTATTGTTTTTCCGTTTTCCGTAACGATATCAATTAATGAATTATTCGTATGTATGTCATGTTTTCAAATAAATGAATATAATTTTTAGGCTCGAAAATGGCTAGATTAGCCGAAACGTTGCCATCTAACATGAAACAACACTAGTTTTCTTCTTCTTCCTACCCTTCAAGGATCCAAACTTATAATAATAATAAAACATATTATTAAAAGCCGTGGCCAATTTTAGTTATAATCAATTATAAAAAAATTCCAGGCACTGAATTGACAACTAATATTGATCATTAGTCCCGTTTTGTCAGTCGGTCTTTATGCCACTCAATTTTTGCAAAGAAACATATCTTAAAATACTCTGCCAATTAATGTGGCACATAGCTTCCTCGCAAAGAAAAGACCGAATTAAGAAAAATAGCTCGATAAAAATAATCAAAAAGTTGAAACGGCATGGCAATGTTCCAGTAAATATTTAATAAAGTTGAAGAATTTTAAACATTTGTTGGAGAAATAAAGCCTCCAACAAGCACCAAAAGTTAGCGCACATATAATTAATTTAATAAACAAATATAAAACTGCAACCAAATCGTAGAAACCACTGTATAAAAAGTTGTTTTTATTTTACCCCCCTCAAAACTAAAAATAACACAAAATAGAATATAACAAAAATTAATCTACTATGCAAAAGCTTTTCAACGATATACATCAATTATAAAAGATTAACTATAACATTTGTACCCCTGTACTCTGAGGTACCAAAATTATATTTTTAAAAAACAAACAATACAAAAGGGTCGATTGTCGTTTTTGCAGGATCCTTTCAGGAATTCGTTTAAGGATACCTGTGGCCAGGCGGCTCTTCTGATAAAGCGGCGATAAAAGTTCATCGTGCCAAGAAATTTGCGAAGACCGCGGATGGTGGTTGGCTTATTCATTTAACTAATAAATACATATAAATAAAAAACCTAATATCAAAAAAGTATTTAAACCCTTTACCTACAGCAAAATTATAAATCGGTACTAAAGTACATGTACAACATTTTTAAAAAATCAACAAATAAAATAGCTTTAATGTACATATCAAGGCCTTTAAAATGATATACGACACAGTATTAAAAACCAAAAAAAGTAGTCACGTGACACGGCACATGGGAAAAAGTTTACTCTCATGTTCTTACCAAGTAGGATGAACAAATGAAATAAAATATACTCAATTTAAAGAGCATTAGTGTGAGATTCAATCGCCGCAATCAGAAATAAAATATGCCAACTATTATAGAAACTAGGTCATTCAAAGACAAAATGGGAAAAAAATAAAATAAAAAAATAACAAAATTATCACCATCTAAGGTACAACCGATGATGATACAACAAAAACTCGTAGGACTAAAGTTGTAGATCTTTTAAAATTAGTTACCACTTGTGCTATCCATTTTCTAATACGACTTACCGTTTAGCCGCAATAAGCCCCCAAACCAGCTTAAAAATCAAGTCGCCCATTATTATTTTATTAAGGGGGGAAGAAGGGGAAAAAGTGAACTTTTTATAGCTATTTTTGTTCACAATATGGACGTTGCACGTCGAATGGCCCAAAGCGCAAGTCTCTAGCTCTTCTGGAAGTGGGTAAACATTAATGTCAGTCAGTGAGTGAGTTAGCTATGCGGCTTTATAGTATAAGACATACTAATTTACCACGATTTAAAGTGCGCAGAAAGTTGAAATTAGGCAGGTGTTATCTGCAGGCTACTTTCGACAAACCATAAAAATTTCATAAAAATCAGATGATTACTTTTAAAGATATGGCAGTAAATAAATGTATGTTTGTGAGCATGTGGAAGATAAACAAATAAGAGCAGAAGGTTGAAACTTATATGGGACCAACAATGGGCTAATTATGACCTACCACCCAAATTTCATTAAAATTGGACGTGTAGTTTTTAAGATATGGTGGTTCGTAAAAATTGAACGACAGACCGACAGACCGACAGACAGACACGGGACCAAAAATGTTCCCTGATGTCTGAAACGGATTTCTGTCTTGGAATTTTTGAAATCGGAGATAAAAAATATTTTCGTTCTTCAGAACGATCACATAGCTTCCGTTACCTTCGGTAAGCAAAACCATTTGCCTGATGTTAATGAAATTTGGATAGTATGTCATACTTAGGTCATTGCTGCTCACCCATATAAGTTTCAACCTTCTACGCTCATTTGTTTCTCTTCCACATGGGCACAAACATACATTGATTTATTATATGTTTTTAAAAGTACTCATCTGATATTTAAGGAATTTAGGTAGTCTGTCTAAAGTAGTCCATAGACGGTTCCATGATAATTTCAGCCTTTTGCGCCTATTTGTTTTTCTTTCTCATGCACACAAACATACATTTAATTCCACCTATATCTTTAAAGTACTCACCTTATTTATAAGAAATTTGGATTGTTTGTCGATAGAAGTCCACCAAAGTAATCTTAACCACCTGGGCTCATTAAATTTCTAAATTGACACTTTTATTTGTGTATATAAACAAAACAATTTTAACAGATTTAAAAATAATCCGCCAATTAGTTTGCCACATAGCTTCCTCACCTACTTAAATGATGTTATGCCAATAACAAACTATTATTATCTTATTTATATAGGTTTTTGCCTTTATTTTAAATATAAAAAGTTGTTTTGATTATTACACGAAAAAGTATCAATTTAGAAAAATTTACATTATTAATATAATTAAATTAAATAATTTAGACAATATTGGGTTGTAAAATCATAGCATCAAGAAAATGTACGTGATATGATGCGAAGAAGCTTTGTGTCACACTAATTGGTTCAATCGATCAATCAATCCCTGGTGCTACAGCTCTCGAAGACCCTGGACCTGCAACACAGTTTGCTTCCAGAGGTCTCTATCCCGGGCCACAGTCCTCCGCCTTCTTACTCCCAGGCGTCGGAGGTCGTCCTCAACTTGGTCGTTCCACCGAAGTCGTGGGCGCCCTCTTAACCCCTCCTGGATTTCCTTTGAAGACCTTCTTAGGAGCTCTTTCTTCCGGCATCCTCTCCACGTGGCCCAATCATCTCAATCTTCCTTTACGGATTTCACACACTATATCTGGTCTACCATACATTTGATACAACTCCCTGTTGTACCGTATTCTCCATTGACCCTCTTCACACACTGGTCCATAAATGCGTCGTAGAACCTTCCTTTCCCAGCGTCGTAGCAGTTCTTCATCTCTGTTGGTCAATGTCCATGTCTCCGAGCTATAGAGAACAACTGGTCTAATGATGGTAAGGTAAACTCGGATTTTGGTATCTCGGCTAATAATACTGCTTTTCATTACCCTCAGGAGTGAAAAATAGCTTCTATTACCTGCTGCCAATCTAGTCTGTATCTCCTGGGTTACACTACATTTAAATAAGATGTCAATTTTGATTTTTTGGAATCATAGAGACTCTCACACTGCCTTTAATTTAAAGTGGAAATAGTTCTCTTTTGATAGTTCCGTTGATTAACGATTAGTCAGTCCTCAACAATCAACGGCTGCCAAAAAAGGACATACGCTTTTCTTTGTCCCTTTGAAAACACTGGTTGTCGATGTACAAATAAATAAGTAAAAATAAGTGAATGCTAATTTCAAACAAAAATAATCATCATCAATTTTGCAATTAAACAGTACAATTTTAATATGAATAATTGACAATTTCAAAAAGGCAATTCAATGTTTGTAGCTTTTGTAGACACATAGTAGGTATCCAGTCAGGACTTCAAACTCAAATTTAAATATTTTATTGGGAAAACTAAACGAATAGAATATCATCTCCTACGTAGATAAAACTAAAGCATAGAAAATCTTCATCAAATATTCAACTTCTATTTCTGCAATTAAAATGAATAATTAATTAAATTTAAGAGCCAGAGTTTGGAAAAGCTTTGTGGGTAAAATCGCTTATTGTTTACGTTTTATTTTTAATCTGAGATTGGAAGGCTAATAGTCTGTTAAAGAATATAGGAAAACGTTCCTAATTTGAATACAATAGCTTTAGCAAAAACCTAACCGAGAGAAAAAAATGGCAAAGTTCCACCCCACCCAAAAAAGTCAGTCTATCAAAATTGACCAAGTATATCTACATTGTGGTCATGTCTGCTCATTCATTAGTCCTTAACCTCACTTCATTTCTACTTTCATGAGAAAGACTAGTCTATTATTTTTATAGCTTAACACTTGGCCTGTTACAGAATGATGATAGAATGGGGTCTGAAACTTCTATTGGGAGGGGGTCTGGAACTTCTGAGTTCTCTCCTTCTTTTTACCCACGTAACTCCTACGCGTGAATACACATGATACTAATGTTTTATGTCTTATTCAGAAAATAAAGCAATAAAAAAAGAGTAGTCTTCCATTGAAATTAGGAATGAAGTGAGGCTATGGACTAAACAAAGAGCAAACTTAGCCAAAATGTAGGTATCGCTACTCTAATAGACTGATTTTTTTGGATGGAGATCTAGAACTTGGCCCTTTTTTCACGGTTGAGTTTTTGCTGGCGTCAGCATCGTTGGTGTCAACTTGATTTTTTGCGAGGCACTGGACGGAGCAAGGCCAATGTATTTTCTTCATATCAATCTTATAATCGAGTAGTGTCCCGACGGCGACGACTCAACTCAAAATTGGCAAACTCAAAATAAATGCTTGGCCACTAGGCAGCATCGAACGCTCCTTTAACATCGAGCTATATCAGAACCACCTAAAGTACTACTTCTAAAACGAAGAAACATGTTTCAGAAACAAAGAAAGCAGGGTACTTGACTGAGGGCGAAAACCATTTTTCTTTTCAGAGAGAAAATGATTATTGTTCATACAAGGTGCATAATTCTATGTGCTAAGAGAGCTTCCAGAACCTTACCAGATATAGGTAAAATAGTCGATGGTAAATTGCCTTCATCTGAATTCTTCTTATCTGATTTTTCCATTAAAATTATGTTAGACATTTTCCAGATGGACGGGAAACCCCCAACACCTATTGTATACGAGTAAATTCTAATAAAAGAATATATCACTTGTTAGACCATCATGACATGGGGCTTTTTTGGGGCTAAAATTCCTTAAAATTCTTCCAATGTCATAATATGATGTAAAATCCAAATCATTGAGGGTCTCTAAAGGCTCTCTAACTTCTGGGGGTTTTGTGTCTTTAGTTTATTATTTAGCTACAACTATACAAATGATTATTACAAATAGCTTGATCCACATAAGGTAAATACTGCATAGTGAAAGCACAGATTAGGACCTAGTGGTGGTACTGTAATAATTTGTAATACAATAGTATTAATCTCTAAGGTAGTCACGGGCCATTTCCACTTTAGGCGTGCCCTCAGGAATATGAAGAGAGGATAGGTTAGGACAACAGGATCGTGATGCTGGAGAGCTTGGCGTGGAAGGACTTCTAAAGAAATTATGTTAGGCTATGGACGTAGGGAACATTTAGGTCCTAATGTATTATGTCATCTCGGTCTAAGTGAGGTCCGAAGTTCCTCACTTGATTCGAAATTGGAAATTGATGATTATATAAATAGACTGAAGGAAAAGTAGCTCTTAGCAGAGAAAACGCAACTTCCACTTTTGTCTGTTAAAATTATGCTCTTGAGAAAATCGGAGGCATGGTTGGGCTCTGGATTTACCGAAAGGGCTGCTTTGTCATTGGCAAAAGAGGATATGGATGTGGAAGGATGTTCTGGATTGTCAGCTGAATAAATAGAGTCATATTAAATTATTATCTTAAATTCTTGTTGATTGCTGCGGCTAAAAATCCCCTCAGCAAAGGATTATTATGAATGGTAAAGGAAAATTAGACTGGATTATATTATTAGCATATTATAATGTGAATAGAAAAATTGAACCTTCTATTTCTGTATTAGCTGAAAACAACAAAAGATTCTGTTATGGGAAACATTCTGGTATTGTACTTCTTACATAATGAATCAAGGTCAAAAAAAGATAAGGAATCTTTACTTAGGATAAAGTTGACACAACGCAAATATTAGAATTATGTCTGGTTGAAGGGTAAATATCTTGATTTTCTTCTAAATCTATTCTAGCAGAAAAATGTTACACGCTTGAATAATAATTATTGTTTAAATATATAATAAAATATTACAAGTTACTTTTATTCACTAGGCAGGATTATTTAATTTATAGTTGTTTACATAAAAGTTGTAATAATTATTTCATACTCAAATATTCTATTGTAAATTTTGTAAGTGCAACACCCATTAAGAAAAGAGTATTGCGAGTAGAAATAAGAAAGAAAAGTAGTTGTGACAGAGCTTTAAATCATACTCATGCCAGCTTTGTTTAATAAAGTTACTTATGGTTAAGAAACTTAAATATTTATGCTTGATAAGTGATTCCACTGTTTCGTTCACATGTTTTTAATGTTAACGTGGAGTAGTAAGAGTTTAAACTAGTATCTTCAGTATAATCCAGAAAATAGAGGCACAATAACAAATACATATACATTTTTAACATACATTAATGGTCTCACCAAAAGAGTTGCTAATATGACATAATATGAAAGTACATTGTACTTTCAATATATATGACTGTAAAGATATATAATTCGGGATGAAGCTAACTAATAAAATAAAAATAAATATTTCTTGCAAAATGAAAGATAAAATTCAAAAATAAAATAAGAAATGGGTTTCATGTACATAATTTCTTGTAAAGATTGTGATAAGAAATACATTGGCGTAACACGACTAACTTTTATTATTAAAAAAAAACATGTTTTTCAAAAAAAACATGAAGGAGATCTTAAGTGGCAAATAAGACAGCTTTGGCATCTCACGGACTTGAAAATAAACAAAATAAACGTTTCACACCCACTTCAAACTTGCCTACGCTCGCCCTATCAAAGTTATATCCAAAGAATTATATATTTTTGTAATCAGCTCGACGTACGTTTTCATATGATACCCCTCACGGTGTCGAAAAAAAATAAAAAAATTTTAACCCTTAAGTTTTTTTACCTTAATTTTTTTGAAAAATGTTTTTTTTTAAGTCGCTATATTTTTAAAATATGTGGGTAGGTACAAGACACGTACATGCCAAATTTCTAAGTGATCGGACGAAAGGTGTAGCCGTGAGAGCACGCGAGAGGACGGACGGACAGACACGCACGCAGGAAAATATAAGGGTCCTTGGTTTTGCCTACGGACCTAGATAAATGAATGTAATTTTTAGAAGATGTCCCAAAATAAGGGACGAAATATCACCTTTAATTAACCATTATAAATGAGTTTCATATTTACCTATGGACACAGAAAAGTTATTAAAGTAGAAGTTACTTTAATTTAGTAGACAGCATTATTTAATTTATATTTTTATAGATAAAAGTTGGATTAATTATCTATACTCAAATATTTTTTTGTAAATTTTAAAAAAAGTGCAAGATCCATAAAAAAAAGTATTACTAGTAGAAATAAGAAAGATAAGTAGTTGTGACAAAGGTTTAAATCTTACTCAAGCCAGCCTTGTTCAATTAAGTTACTTATCGTTAACTTACTTTTTTATGCTTAATAAGAGATTCCACTGTTTTGTTCAGAAATGTTTTTAATGTTAACACGGAGAAGTAAGACTTTAAACCAGTATCTTCTGTTTCTAAAATAAGTTCAGTAGATTTAACGCGATAGAGACTTGATTGCCAATTAAAACGCTCCCCTTAGTTGTGGTTAAAAAAAAGTTTTCCTCCAGAAGGGAGAAAACATTAACTTTCCACTCTATTTTATAGGGAGGAATAGATCCCATTACAGCCTAGTTGTGAAAATCTTGGCGGAAAGTAAAAATCGTTGTGGAAAGTAACAGTAGAGCCAACCTATAATTATTTTAAAAAATCAGTGTTGCCTGTTTTGTAACAAGTAGCAGTTTTGAGTAACTGAATAACTCTACAGGTTGACAGCTTTTTACTTTCTCATGTAAAGAGAAAGTATTGTGATGGCGTAAAAATTTGATTTTGAGATTTTGACGAATTTACACGTTTTGAGGTCCTTAAGTACAAAAAAGTGGTTTTTAAAAAAATTCTGTCTGTCCTCTGTCGTCTGTAGCATGTGCAGACGCCTGGAACCTAAACAACTGGGCCGATTTTGACGAACTTTGGCATACATGTTCAGAAAAATCATACCCCAAGGCGAAATCGAGAAATTAATTTTAGACCTAAATTTGGGGGCGCTACCCCCCAAAAACTCTGAAAACATGAAAAAACATTATTTCTCGAAAACGGTTCCGACTATTTTGATTGAAAAATTCTAAAATGTAGTCCATTTAAATACGAATCTAACGATATAAGCCGTTTTCCCGGGAAAAATCTAGTTCCTGAGAAAATAGCTTAAAAAGTGGAAGTTCTCTCCTCCCGGGTTCGATTCCCCACCCAGGAGAAGTTATTTTTATGATAAATTTTGCTGAAATGTTCAATAATAATTAAATGTACTTACGAAATCTAGTAAATGGAGTAAGTAATTATGATCTCGTATATGAGAAAGTTTGTCTGAGTTGTCTCGGACCGATTTTATAAAAAAATTTTAGAGAGTTTAAATAAGACGTACTTTTGATTGCCGTGATACTTTAATTTTAAAATGTCGAATGACTTCATAACTGAGTTTAAACTAGACATAACAGAAATGAGGTAGGTTACGTCTAATCAGGTTATATTTATGTTTTTGATTTCTCAGTCTTTCTCATGTCTTGATTTTTTCAGTTAGTAATTTTGTAGCACTAATAAAAATTTAAATTATTATTATAGTTACATAGTTATACAAAGTTATTATGGAAATCAAAGATAAATATAGTTGGAATTAATGAATTGAACTTTTAATTTCGTCAAAATCGGCCCAGTAGTTTAGGCTCCAGGCGTCTGCACTGACAGACGACAGACAGGCATGTTTTTAAAACCACTTTTTGGACTCAGGGGACCTCAAAACGTGTAAATCCATCAAAATCTCAAAATCGAATTTTCTTGCCATCACAATACTGTCTCTTTATATGAAAAAGTAAAAACTAAATTAAATGATAAAATATTCTGTTCTGATAAATTATTTTTTTATTGTTGTGAATACGATAACATTTGTAAGTTCCTTTTTTGTAGCAGTTTAAAAAAAAAGCAAATATAATAATTATTAAATTGAGGCTATTATTACTAAAAAAAAAAAGAAAAAAAAGCAGTCACCGTATCCCATAAATATGAATAACATATTTATTTTTTAGAAAAAATAACTCGAATAACATAAAAGAGAAAAAGCTATATAGAACAATGTATGAAATATTGTATTCGTTTATTTCATTTCTATATTTTTTATTATTTCTCTTGATCGAATAACCTTGAAACAATTCTAGTTCAACGATTACATTAATACAAGTTCCTTTGTGAACAACATGGCTTTTGTTGTATAGACTATTATTTATTTTTACAGTCATACAATTTCATATTTCTGGAAATATACCTACATTTATATACTTAAACCTGCAGTGTATAAGTGAAAAAAAAAGTCATATTACTGCAAGAGTTTACCCTCATTCCCAAAATATCAAGTTATTAAAAACAATGTACATACAATTTTTATTATTTTTATATATTTTTTTTAATTTTTATTTTTTATTATATTTTATTATTTAATGCTTTAATATAGCAACTATTAAAATGTATAGAAAATCGTCGTCATATTTAAAAAATAATGACATCAAAAATATCCTTCCTAAGCAGGAGTCTACATGATTAATGTAAGA
Organism: Gerris lacustris; assembly: GCA_951217055.1. NCBI lineage: Eukaryota > Metazoa > Arthropoda > Insecta > Hemiptera > Gerridae > Gerris > Gerris lacustris. The sequence continues at coordinate 64,519,519 of OX578276.1, read as the reverse complement.
TTTACAGCAGAATTCGGGATTCTAGAATCAACAGATTTTGGGATGTAGAGATTAATGGGTAATTAGATGGGAATTTTGCCTTAAAAGTATTTCATTCTGGCAGCCATCTTGAAAATGAGTGATTATGAGACGATGAAACTATACCAGAATTTTAACCAAGGAGGTGACATACATTTATGCCAATTTTTGTTCAGATTTTTTCAAAAAATGAAAGAGCCTTTAATGAACACACAAACACACCTTCCCACGTTGACCTTTATATATTAATTAAAGTTACAAAAAAGATTATTTTAACTGTAATATTTACCCAAGTACAAGTATTAAACATAATATACATGGGTATTAAAGAAACATAACCATTATTTATAAGGATTATTCTATATTGCAAGCAGTAGCTGCTGTGCGGCAAGTACGATCCATGAGTTTCTCTTCCTCTTTTCTTCGGGTGGTGTATTTATGATTAACATTTTTTAGCTGGTTAATTTCTTCCTCACCAACATTATCTATTTGACTTTATACAAATGCCTTTCTCCTCTGAACTCGTTAATTGTTTTTCTGAACCTTATCTAATTAGTTTCCTTCAACAGATTTTTTAACCCAATATTGTCTAATTTACTTAAATCATCATCTATTCTATTTTTTGGGGATCCGTAGATCATCCTCAAAACCCTTATGCCCAGGGTGATGTATCTTTCCATCCGTCGTACATTTATTAATATCCTCCGAACCATTCACGCTAGATACTTAAAGTTTGAAATACTACTAGGGCAATGAAAATCCTCTCCCCCCCCCCCAAACAAAATCACAGAGAGCATGTGCACTGCACATGCTCAGTAAGTTGAAAAAAAGCTACTGGTAAGAATATTACAAATATATATAAACCTATTCAAAAATTGCATTTTTTGTTGCATTTATAAGTCGAAATATACCACCAAGAAAATATTTTGACTTCTTACAGATTTTTAAAATGTTTGATCTTAGCAAAATGGTATAATGGTAAACAATTTATAATTTTCCTTGCAGCACAACTGAATGTGAGAAATGATTTTTGCACTCTGTTTAAACTCTCTAGCTTAATAACTGTGGGTGTCAAACACACACACAGACACACAGATAAAGAAAGACCACTCAAAGCGTCTTGAAAACTCCAAAAACGGATAATTCCATTAACATCTCGGTTTATGATTTTTCGGCTAAAAAAAAAATACTTTTCTTTTAAAGGTAAGGAAAAAAAAGAGAATAAAATAAAAAAAAATATGAAATGAATTTTAAAAGTTTACGTTGTAAAATGTCAATAGCAGTCAAAAGTTTAATATCATAGTTTTTTAAATGAACAAATTTAAAATTACTCACTTTATGATGGTTTTTATTTACTCGCTATTAAAAAGGCATTATTTTGTAAAACTGCATTCACATAAGATGAATTTATGTGAAACCGGTTGGACAACCATAATAATTATGAGGTCTATTTTTTTATTTGGAGGAGGAGGGGGGAACATATTTTAAATGACTAATAATTCTATTTGAAGTTGGGAATGTTATTTCATTTAATTATAAAAAATGAACTTAAAAAAATAATTCCAAAATGTTTAATTTTTATCTTTTTTCCTTAAGGATATAATTTTAATTAAGAAATATCTATTTATTTAAGTTTCGCCTAAAACGTGAGCTATAACTTTAATATATTTGGTTTATTAAATTAGTTGAATTTTAATAAACATACTTTTCCCTTTTTCTGAAATGTACTTAATAAGTAGGGTTTCAGAAAGGCTTAGATTAAAAATACCATAATATATTATTATAATTAAAGTAATGGTATGATTTTTTTCTTCTTCGTCTTCTTTTTCTTCTATCTACCTGTGCATAAATTATCTTTTTAATTAAATTTTGTCACATAAAGATTAACGTAGTGACCAAAATATTGTTTAATATAGTTTTTTCTTTTTAAAAAAAGTAGAAGTTTATTAAGTTAATGAAGCAATGGAAATATAGTGTTAAATACATAAATATTATCTTTGCAACGTGGCTTCCTACATTTTTTTTTTTTTTTTTTTTTTTTAGAGAATTCCGTTGAAATTTTTTAACAAGGTCTCTACAGAGGCTTAAGGCAGTCACCATCCTTACAGCAATAAGTTTAAATTAATAAAAAGCTACTGAGCAAAATCTTGCCTTCCCGTTTTTTTATTGTCAAGAAAAAAAAAATCAAGGAAATATTTTTAACAATATAAGATCTCACGAGGATGTAGAAAAAAAACAGTATGATTTTCCTTTTTACAGGTTGGGTTTGTTTAGGTTTTTGAACTTTTATTCTTTCTCGTGGAACATTTTATTTTTAAATTATTTACTTTTAAAAAACATTAATTAAGAAAATTACTCGTCTTAATTTATTATTTCATCTTTTATTTTAATTTTTCTTAAATGTCTAAGATATTATTACTTTTTTTAATCCTTTCTCTAAAGAACTTTTATAAATATTAATTAAAAAAGTATACACTTTTAAAGAAGCATGTACATTTCTTTCACTACCATTTTTCGGGTACCGTGATTTGAAATAATATTTAATGATTCTCTCTATATCTTTCTCTTAATAGTTAAATTTTTTGTCTTTATTTAAAAAAGCTATAAAATATTAGAAATATTATCATTTAAGGCTATGAAAGGCATAGCAGTTGCTGAAAGTAAGTAAGAATGGGAGATAAGTACGATTATAACTGGTGTAGAATGATTGGAATAAACGTTTTTACATTTATAATTGTTTTGATTGCTTTATGCAAAGTTTATGAACATTTATTTATTTCTATTGATTCTGAGTTTACAGAAGGTTACAGAAGCAATTCTGCGGACCACCATAACTTAAAATCTAGTCATCCAATTTCTCGAAATTAGGACGGTTAGTCAAAAGTTACCCTCAAATATAGTTTAATTTAATATAGTTTATATGTGCCAAAAAAATTGCATTTTATATGTGTAAAAAAATATCACCTCACAGGGAATCGAAACAAGTCCAAAGAACCACAAATTTAATTCCTATAGCTATAGGACAACGTCCAATAATAAAATTAGGGTAAGCTATGTGCCACACTAATTGACTGTCTATTTTAAATAATATCTGTTTTAATTATAAATAACAAAACACTTTTTACTACTTTCAATCGAATTAGTTACCCACAAATTTACCACACTGAAGAAGCTCAAGGTGAGGGAAAAATATAACAGAATTTAAATAAAAACGGAAAAAGTCTTAATTTATTTATTATTTATTAAAATAAAACAGTTCCTACTGTTAGAGGATAAACAAAGTTTCTGCAGCCAAAGTTTTTCTTTTATGTATTTTGAGGGGTGAGGGAGGGGTCATCATAATATGACTGTCCATTAGGAAGCAAACTGAAAATTATCTTTCATTCCAGAGGTTGGACCGCAGGGAAATGTGATAAAAGCCTTTGCAACCACTAAAATACAGAAACATGAACAGTCTAAGCCAGTCGGGAATGAACTAATAACAGGGTGTTTTCACACTAATTTCACGCCCAAGTTGAATCAATTTGCAAATTTAAACTTCTATTGAAATGACAACGTTGTTAATCAATGTTTCCGAGGACCATTAAAGATTAATTGTCCAAAGAGACAGAAGATACACTACAAAGTAATACATAAACATTTGACAACTCCTGAATTAATTAATCGCATTTCATTAGTATCGTTACGACAAATCCAACTTCTAAATTTTACAATATGAATGACCAATATGGTTTCAGTTTGATTTTATGCGGACATACTGCTTTTTCAATTTCCTAATAAATCAATTTTGAAAACTTCCTTTGACATATTACAGGCATTTACTATTGTGAATATATTGTTCATTTTAGTGAAAAAATGACATGAAAATAACGTTAAATTTGAATAAAAGTCAAATTACAGAGAGAACAATTATAAGTGCTTCATAACAAATTATCACGGATACTATTATTGCGGTGTTCTGGCAGATGTCTTTACACAATAATAGCAATCTGACAAATAAGAATTTGTAATAGAATATTTATTATATATATAAGGAAACAATATAAAATGATTCGTGTTAGCATTAAATAATATTAACATAAAAGCAATAATGCTCAAAAATGCAGGGAAACCAAAACGACACTAACACACACGCACGCGCACTTTTGACTAACATCGGTGTGATGTATCGAAAACATCGATGTTAAGCTATCGATGTCCCTACACTACAATACACGAGGTGAAACAAGGCTATGGGGAACAGGGCTTGATTATATTCAACTGCCTATTAGTCACGCGCCCTGTCGCAGGGTGTCTGTAGATCATAATGGCCTATCAGACCATTTCTCTCAAATTCTTCTTTTTTCATGTTCTAATACAACAAGTTTATCACTTTCCTCTACACTAAAATATTTGGATAAAAATATTGCATATTTTAATCACCAAAAACTGTTGTAGACAATAAATTTACATATTTTGTAGATAAAATTACATTTGCTCCTAATCATGAGAAGAATGCCTGGGATATAGTTAAAGGCGCCACCATAAGCAAGCAAAGACAGGAGTCGTCTAAAGTTTTAAATTAAATCGCCTTCAACGGATAGCTCTGACAAAACAACATATTTGACACACCCGGAACAGGTTGCAAATTGTATTGCTAAATATTTGCCTGATATTTCATCTAAACTTCAGAAAAATATCTCATCCCTTCCTATTTTTACTAATTAATCAAAAGGTTCTTCTTTTGTTATATTGCAAGTTTTAACTGCAACTTTAAAATATGTTTCCTTGATAAGTTGAGTAGTCATGAAATTTTGAAGTTGTGACAAAGAAACAGATAATGCCATGTTCATCTGAGACTTCTCGACCTAGTCCAGTCAACGAATGCTCAAGAAGGGGTTGTAGGCAGACTTTTTGATATATTTTGTTTTATTTTTGGGATGTGTTTGGAGATGATTATACCGAAAGTCCCCAGCCCTAGGGTCAGTGCTAACTCCGTGGCAAGGCAAAATGTGTCCCGGTTTTTGTTCTTTTGCCTATATCTGGGAAACGGTGTGTTATAGCTAAAAAGTAGTTATGTTCAAAATAAAAGCTGAATATATTCTCTACATTATAGTATATATTCTATTTTTTTGTATCTCTTACTGTTTAGGAGATACCCATTGTTGAAAATGGGACTTTTTTAAAAAAATTACATTTGCACTACGTTTTTCAAACAACTTTGTCTCCTGCAGGAAGGACGTGTTTCTTAAGGTGGTACGGTGCTACACCCAGCGAAACATCCCTAAACTCCCACTGATACCTCTCATATATGAAGTCGGTTTCCAACATCAAGCTTGACATTTCAGTACCGTCGACTGAGGGTGCTGCAAAGCAGCACAGTTTGAGAGTGTATCACCGCAGCAGCAACTATGGCTAGGGCGTCCACTTCCCCCTGATCAATGGGGTTGGGAGAAAACGTCTAACACCGGAGGAGCTCCATCCAATATTCACTAAGGACGTAGTAGCCCCAGAAAAAATGTGTAATATGCTGTTCTGTTACTTTCTAAAGGGCTCCGGTGGGGCTAAATGTAGTTGCCGAAAGGCAGGTTTGAGCTGCTCTGCAATATGCCACAACTACCAAAGGCACTGCCTTAACGGCTTCTCCATTACAGATGAAGAAGAGACAGGATAGGCTCAGTGGAGCCTCTTCGCGAACCGTTTCTTGAGTCAACCTTCTCTGACAATCCATACGAGCCAAACGTCGATGAGAAACAACCACTCCTAGGCTAGGGTGGGCCGAAAATCCCGAGCTTTTGAAATCGAAAGACGGGTAGTGATGAAAACTTGTGTACCCATGAGAGGACACCGTGTACCAAATTTCAGCCAAATCGGTTGACACTTAGGTCTCCCGACGGGGCCTTGAAGTTTCCGAATTTCTAAAAAAAACTACAAAAATTATGTATATATGCGATTATTCGTTGATAATTTATTTTACTGCGCTTTTGAAATCTATAGGCAATTATGTTCACTAATAATATGCTTAATTAAAATGATCATTATAAAAATTATCATTTTCTAATTAAATGCATCAAGTACATATATACACAATCAACCACCAAATGCAGCAGACAACACTTAGTAGTAGTAGTAGTTACCTAGTACTTCCTACTAGACGGGTAGGACGAACCACTTGTTCGAACCTCGCAATCAGGCCTACAGTGGACCCATTTTACTTCCCCGTGGTGGAGAGTTCCAGCTACTTCACACATCATACATTTGTACATTGTACCGCCGAAGCGAGTATGATGTGGTCATTAGTAAGCTATATGAGCGTGCTTCAAAGTGTGGGGGAAGAGGACCCCTCAGGAGGTCCCCTCGCCCTACTCCAATCTCGAACCATAGATACAGATCACATCTCATGACACGGATCGAACCCACTAGACATCGTGGGGGAAGAGAACCCCTCAGGGGGTGTCCCTCGCCCTACTCCGTCCGCGATTCATAGATGCATTCAGTGTATCACGGCCCGGGATCGAACCCACGACCTAGAGTTGCCTCGACTCAGTGATAGCTGAGCGTTGTCTTTACGACCTCGGCCACCCTGGCTCCCCTCCAGACAACACTTACTTAATTTAACTCCCAGCTCATTTATGGATGTTGTTAGTGGCAAAAATGTATATTTAAATTTACTTTTGAAACTTGTGTCGTAAAAAACATAAATGTAATTTAAAATTTTTACTGTTAGGGGGCTTGGACTCCCCCCCCCCTCCCCCTTCCCTCCCCCTCTTACTCACTTTTGAAATTATAAATCGGTACAAAAGTGTGTGTACAACATTTTTAAAAAATCAACAAATAAAGTAGCTTTCATGTACATATCAAGGCCTTTAAAATGATATACGACACAATACTAAAAACCAAAAAAAGTGGTCACGTGACACGGCACATGGGAAAAAGTTTACTCTAATGTTCTCACCAAGTAGGATGAACTAATGAAATAAAATATACTCAATTAAAAGTGCATTTGTGTGAGATTCAATCGCCGCAATCATAAATAAAATCGGCCAACTATTATAGAAACTATGGCCATTCAAAGACAAAAATAGAAAAAAAATAAAAAATAAAAAAATAACAAAATTATCACCATCTAAGATACAACCGATGATGATACGACAAAAAGTCATAGGACCAAAGTTGTAGATCTTTTAAAATCAGTTATCACTTGTGCTATCCATTTTCTAATACGACTTACCGTTTAACCGCAATAAACCCCCAAACCAGCTTAAATATCAAGTCGCCCATTTTTATTTTTTTAAGGGGGGAAGAAGGGGGAAAAGTTAACTTTGTATAATTATTTTTGTTCACAATATGGACGTTGCGCGTCGAATGGCCCAAAGCGCAAGTCTCTAGCTCTTCTGGAAGTGGGTAAACAATAATGTCAGTCAGTGAGTCAGTTAGCCATGCGGCTTTATAGTATAAGACATATTAAATTAGCACGATTTAAAGTGGGCAGAAGGTTGCAGAATAAATTACCACGACGACACATGACTAAACATTTAGATAGAAAAACAAGAGGACCGTATACTTTTTCCGGGCATATTGGAAATGAATTGTTAAACTGGGAAAGCAAGATGGGTTTGAGCCAATAAAGACACCTCAAAATATAGAAAACCAAAAAGAAAGTTGTGACCAAAAATAATTGCTAGAGATGTCAATAGCTGTATCTAAAGGATGTTGCTCCACAGACACAAAAAACAGAAACCCTAGGAAAATGGCCCATAATCGATGGTTAATTACTGTCAATCGCCTTCTTCGGATGTACATATATGAAAATCGCCCTTCTTATGAATTAAAGCTCTAGTGACGTATGTTCAAAAAGTATATGGGCCATCTTGGTTTACCATTAAACAGCAAAATTTAATAAGTGGTGGCTCAAGAAGAATCATATAGATTGAAAGCTTAGGGTAGATACCTGGATCATGATTTGAAACAAATCATCGCCAGTTATACAAAAGAATGCTTACTTTGCTCACCCGAAAACCTTATAGTGGCAATGATATATGATGACGATAAAGGAATTAGAAGACTCGGCTGGACGAGAATACTTGCTGCAAGAAAGAAATCTATTGAAAATAAAGAAGTAAGACAATTTTTAGGTTCCAGGAATTCTGTATCCTGCAGACATGATACATTACAGACTGAGTACATCGACATGATTGACTGGAACAAAATCAGGATTACTGAACCACCCTTGTCAAAAAATCAATGATAAAGAGATTACAGGAGCATATTATATTAAAATTTTGCAATCTATGTCACACTCAAATTTTAGAACTACGAGTTAAACTAGTGACTCAAGTGTTTTTTCTGTGTATTAAGAAGAGGATAGATATTATTATATTCTTCAAAAATTAGAAAGTCGACATAATATGCCAGTGTTTCAAACCAAAAATTATTTTCAAATATAATTGTGTAATTATACTTGTATTAAATAAGAAAAGTTAAAAATAACTCGCAGTACTCAAAACAATTATTAATTTGTAATTTTTTATACGCAATACCTTTGAACTTAAATGTACTTCGTTTTTAACCTTTTTTGCACTATTACAGCCATAAATACATTATAATGTTTGTAAATTAATTTATTTTAATAAAACGATTTTATGAACATTAATAATTTGTTAAATTATTTTTTTATTCACGAAATGTAAAAGGGAGTTAGAGGGGGAGGGAATGGGGAGGGGGGGGGGGGGGAGTCCAAGCCCCTTAACAGTAAAAATTTTAAATTATATTTGTGTTTTTTACGACACAAGTTTCAAAAGTAAATTTAAATATACATTTTTGCCACTAACATCATCCATAAATGAGCTGGGAGTTAAATTAAGTAAGTGTTGTCTGCTGCATTTGGTGGTTGATTGTGTATATATGTACTTGATGCATTTAATTAGAAAATGATAATTTTTAGATTGATCATTTTAATTAAGCATATTATTAGTGAACATTATTGCCTATAGATTTCAAAAGCGCAGTAAAATAAATTATCAACGAATAATCGCATATATACATAATTTTTGTAGTTTTTTTTTTAGAAATTCGGAAACTTCAAGGCCCCGTCGGGAGACCTAAGTGTCAACCGATTTGGCTGAAATTTGGCACACGGTGTCCTCTCATGGGTACACAAGTTTTTATCACTACCCGTCTTTCGATTTCAAAAGTTGGGGATTTTCGGCCCACCCTATACTAGGCCCCTCAGGAGTAAAAAGGGCGCCTCTGTGTGGTTCAACTTATAATAATATTCTTGTACGATATCTTATTATTAGCTTTCCTTATTCTATTCATAGATTTTTAAGCATTATCAATACATTAATTGCGCATTTATTCCACTATGCATAGGTCTTCTCCTTCTCCATAACTCATATAAGCGTCATTTATCAAGTTATTCTCACGACCTTAATAATATTTAGCATATCTTCATTTTCTATATTTATCTTAAACTGCCATAACTTCATAACTACGTATGATAAAATATTATGTTTATACGCATTTTAAAGGAAATTTATTGCCCTTCACTTTCGTTTATTTACAATTTTACTGTAAAACCACTGGTATAGGTGGTAGGAGACAAAGTTGTTTGAAAAACGTAGTGCAAATGTAATTTTTTTAAAAAAGTCCCATTTTCAACAGTGGGTATCTCCTAAACGGTAAGAGATACAAAAAAATAGAATATATACTATAATGTAGAGAATATATTCAGCTTTTATTTTGAACATGTATGTGTGTTTGAGTATGTGAACGAATAAATGCATGTATCTAAATTATCATTGAGAACAATATTTACTTTGTTTAATTTAAAATGTTTAAATTATTATTATTGTCTATTTTTATTTGTATGTTTATCTTTTTAGGGTTTTGTAGATTCTTCTCAAAACCCTTATGCCGAGGGTGATGTGTCCGTCTGTCCGTCGCTCTTTGGTTCATAGGGCCCGAACCGTTTAAGCTAAAGAGCTGAAATTTGAAATACTGGTGTTACTTTTTCACCCAACCACAGGAAAAATATACAGAAGTTCAAAATTAAATATGCGCATGCGCAATTCACAAAAATGTTGTAAACTCAAAAATTTATATTTTTTTTAATTTTCGAGTGGGGTATCAAATGAAAGCTGCTGAAGAGTAGGACGCAAATATATATAAGCTTTTGTAAATTTTTCATTCCTTATTGGGTAAAAAAAATCAAAGTATACCCAAAAAAAATCCCCCCCCCCCCAACTACTATACTTCGGCTGGTCCTAAAATTTCGAAATAACTCATGCTAATGCCTTATTGTGGGGAGATGAAAATTCCGGGTGTTCATCCCAAATTTTAAAAAAATTGACAATTTTGGGCGCGAAAATTTGAAGTGCGCCAAAAATTTTATTTTTTTAAAATTTTGATTTGGGTATCATATGAAAGCTGGTGAAGAGTAGGATTCAAATATATATTTGCTTTTTTAAATTTTTCATTCTTTATTAATTTTATAAGTCAAAATATACCCCCAAACATTTCCCCCCTCCCCAACCACTATATAACGGGTGGTCCTAAAATTTCGAAATAATTCATAGTTATACCTTATGGTGAAGCGATGGAAATTGTTTGAAAAAATGAATTTTTCTAGTCGTTATTACCGATGAAAAACATTGTGACCCCCCGGGGGATCGAACCCGGACCCTTGAGATCGAAGAATAAAATCATAATTACATAACGGGCATGCTTAATCTTCTGCAAAACCCTAAAAAGTACTTGGACGCAAGTACTTCCCTGTGATTTTTTAAATGTATTTAATTTATTTGTTTTTTAAAAAAATAAAAATTAAAATTAAATAATTGTAAATAAAATGTTTAAAATGTATTGAGATTGAGGAATAGGTTTTGGATCACTACTCACAGCAGACGGCCATACAAGATCATTGCAATGTTTTTGTTTTGAAAATTTAAAGGTTTTTTTTATACTGTAAATGTGATAAATAAAATAAACATATTATTTTATTTTGAACATAACTACTTTTTAGCTATAACACACCGTTTCCCAGAAATAGGCAAAAGACCAAAAAAACGGGACACATTTTGCCTCGCCACGGAGTTAGCACTGGCTGGGGACTTTTGGTATAATCATCTCCAAACACATCCCAAAAATAAAACAAAATATATCAAAAAGTCTGCCTACAAACCTCTCTTTGACTGGACTAACCCTAGAAGGTCATTTCTAGTTTGTGTAATAACTAGAACAACCAATACTAAATCAATAATAAAATTTCACTGTCGTTAACAAAAATACATATAAGTGGTTTCCTAATTTATAACAATAAATAACATTTATTTTTAGATTAAATAATAATGATCCGTAATGAATTTCTCAAAAAAAAAAAAAAAAAAAAAAAAAAAAAAAAAAAAAAAAAAAAAAAAAATTGAGAAAAATGAAAAAAAAAATTGAACAAAATGAGCTATTAGAAATAATAAAATAACAATTAATAAATATTTTTGTACATAGTTATTAAACTGACTGGAGATGACATTCTAGGGTCGAAACGTGTCAGATGAACATAATATAACATTCTATCACTACTCAAATCATCATAATTATAACAAGTTTTTCTTAAACTCTACGTTTATTAGTTTTAATATGCTTCCTTTGTTGATTTAAACTTGCGCTAAGCCAGGTTTTTTTATTCAAAAAGGTCCATAATTTCATGTAATTCTTTAGGTGTGTATATTTATCTTCAGAACCATTAAGAGTAGAACTTTAAAATGTATAAATTGGTCACTTAATATGATATTCAATAAAAAGATTTTTCAAATTTGACCCTCAAGGTGTATAATCGAGGGTGGAGACTTAAAAGTTTTGGGTGTTTTTAAGACCTTCTGAGTGGTTTTTAGACGTCTGTCTGTATGTATGTGTGTATGTTATTATCGTTTAACCTAGAGGTTTGAAACTTTAGTCCTTACCTGTAGTGGTGCCCCCCGGAAAATTTCTTTTTTCCGCCATATTAAACCCAGTTTGCTGAGTCAGCAACATTTTAAAAAATCGTAATAAATCGAAAAATGGTCCTGTTCGAGTTGAACAATTTAGCACGAATGTACCTCTCTGTATGGCAAACAATCCCACCAAATTTATTTTGATATTGGCCACCATTTTGAAGTTATCAATTTTTGTATTTTGAAACTTTGACGGTTAATAATACCGAAAATATAAATACGTTTTTGACTTATAGCATATCGTTGGAACCGGAATAAATTAAGGAAGAAATATAAAAAAACTGATGAAATTCCATAAGTTAGTTTAAAAGTTATAAGCGAATATAATTTTTTTTAGTGCGATAATTTTGATGACGTCAAAGTTTGTTTACATACCTGTCAAAATACCGCCAAAATTCAAATAATTTAATAAATGAAATAAAACGAATGTATAAACATTATTTAAAGAGGTAAAGTGCCTCCGAAGTGAGGAAACGTTCCGAGGTACCCCGTTCCTGATTTTTTATTTTTTTTGTTCTGCAAAGTAAAATGGGACGTCAGATTTGAAAATGTTAGAGGTGAGAAGGGAGGAGTTAAGTTCTGCTTAAAAATCTCTTAAGGCTTCAAAAAGATTATTTGATTCTATTTATAAACTATAAAGGTTCTTCTTAGATTCTATCTATAAATTATAAAGATTGTGTAAAGCAGCAAGTCCATGACTATGCATAGGTATATTATGAAAGATAATACACACAGACAGATATAGTGTGTGTGAGATAATTCACACTACTAAACTAAAAAAAAAAGAAAAAAAAAAAGTTCATTAATATTTGAGTTTTTTTCACAAGAGGAGTGGCGTCTCCTTCAAACCACTAATGAAGGTACTAAGCGAAGGTGCGTTTGTTAATAAAATAGGAAAAACGCTAGCTAAAGTAAAAATGAGCAGTGTAAGATCACCTGAGGGTATACTTTAAGCCTAAGTACTAACTTGAAGTACACTTTGACAACTTTGTCTCAAGCTAAACCCGACATTCTCATCAGCCCACTCCTATAAACTCTAATAAAGGTATTTCACCCAGCAACCAAAATCTACGACTCTAACCCCATTGTCTCAAAAACCAGTTGAATATTGAAACTTATTTCAAAATATGCTGAACTTTAACCCTTAATAACCTAGCGTTGCCATATGGCAACAGCAAAACCCCCTCCCTTTATTATTGTCTGGAGAGGTCCAAGTTAATATTGAACTTTTTAAATGTTAATATTATGTCAAAAGAAGGACTAAATTGATTTTTCATCATTAGATTTATTTGTTTGGTGCAACACGTATGCGACAAGACAGGTTTAAAAAATGGGTTATTCCAAATTTGAGACACGGAAAGAATTTTAATTTTTTAATTAATTAATTAATTAAATAATTTTATTATTGGTAATGAAACTATTAGAATAAAGAGTGATTAAAAATATAAAATTATTGCAGTTTCACAAAATTTAATTTTTCTACCCTAAATTGAGCGTCAATTTGAAAGTTGCCATATGGCAACGCTAGGACATTAGCCTTACAGTTTTTTTTTTTAAGTGGTAATTTTATTCAGTCATATTTATATACAAAGTTTTCATGTTTTTTTGCCTAATGTTTATTTTTTATTGATTATTTTCTAAATATTTCTCAATTAGTCTCTAAATCTAGTAATTATTTTTGTTGAACAAGTATAATTAATAATTAGTAACAAATATTATTGGGCTATTCTTTTAAAAATAATATTGTATATAATAATATCTATATTTTTTTTATTACAATTGAATAATACATATATATTTTTAAAGGTAATAACAAAAACACATGCATAAAACAAAAAATTAAGAAATAATTACATAATTTTACAGAAAAAAAACATGATACATAATACAAATAATGAAAAAAATAAAATAAATTTACTTTTTTGTTCTTTTAAATAAATTTAGTATTTTGTTAGTATTATTTGTAATTTTTTAACCTAAAATTTATTTTACATACATTTTGTAAAAGAAATTATTAAAAAATTTACTGAGAAAAAAAACTGTAGGGCTAATGTCCTAGCGTTGCCATATGGCAACAGCCCAAATTTGGGGTAAGGAATTTATTTAAATTTTTTTAAACATTTTTTACATATTAAGGGACCTCTTAACAGACAAAATCCCCAGAAAAAAACCAAACAATTCCCCAAAAAAATAATTCGGGCAGTTAAGGGTTAAAGAATGAAATTGTATTCATTATAAGTTTAGCTCTAATAAAGGATCTAAGAAGTATGCAGTTGGTAACCTAGAAAAGACTATAAAGGCATAAAATAAGTTCACTCAAATGTTCTTTATCATTTTTTTTGACGGTGCTCTTACATAATTATCTAAAGTAATTCTGTACTCCACTCCGGAGAGAGGTTTAACGGATTTACACTTAATAAAAAATAATATCCGTCGGTGGTCTATGGTCTATTATTGACTGCACTAGGGCAAGCACATGCAGCTTTCAAGTGTATCGATTTTGATTACATTTGGTACTATATTATCAAAAACATCACACCCGAGATGAAATTAAGAAATCAACTAGAGCTCTAATTTGGGTTTTGAAGATACTTCTCAAAACCCTTAAGCAGAGGGCCCCCTTATAAAACCCTTATGTGTCCGTCTGTCCGTCGCTCTTTGGTTCATAGGGCCCGAACAGTTTAAGCGAAAGTGGTGAAATTTGAAACACTGGTGCAACTTTTTGACCCAACCACAGGAAAAATATACAGAAGTTCAAAATTAAATATGCGCATGCGCAATTCGTAAAAATGTGGTAAACTCAAAAATTTATATTTTTTTAAATTTTCGAGTGGGGTATCAAATGAAAGCTGCTGAAGAGTAAGTCGCAAATATACAATATGCTTCTTTATATTTTGCATTCCTTACAGGGTAAAAAAAATAAAATATAACAAAAAACAGAACCCCCCCCCCAACCACTATATAACGGCAGGTCCTAAAATTTCGAAATAATTCATGCTTATTGCAAGGCTATTAATAAGGCTTAATACCTTATTTAATACCTTATTACGCGAAAATTTGAAGTGCGCCCAAAATGATTTTTTTTATATTTTGAGAGTAGGATACAAATATATATATTTGCTTTTTTAAATTGTTAATTCTTTATTGGTTTTATAAGTCAAAATATACCCCAAAAATATCCCCCCCCCCCAAAAAAAAAATATATATATATATAATGGCTGGTCCTAAAATTTCAAAATAATTCATCTAATACCTTATTGTGGGGCGATGAAAAATTACCTGAAGTATGTAATTAAATTTTTCGTTATTATCGATGAAAAACATTGTGATCCCCCGGGGGATCGAACCCGGGATCCTTGAGATCGAAGAAAAAAAATCATGATTTCATAACAGGTATGCTTAATCATCTACAAAAGCCTAAAAAGTACTTGGACGCAAGTACTTTCCTGTGACTATTTTGGCTAGCAAATAACTGTTAGAGATATTCTTTCTCAGACAAATGTCGAAGATTATGATACAAAATATTTTAAGTCTATTTAAATACCAATTCAACCATATACGTTGCTATCCCGGGAAAAATCTATTTTATTAAGATATTGAATAAAAATAAATATCAAAACATAAATATTATTTTATTTTAAGCCCGATGAAATCATTCGTCACTTGTCTTTAACAAATATGTTTGTTGAAACGGACACGTGATAACACAGATGACAAGAATAGTATTTATTGCATTTTATTGTTTTGTGTGATTATAAAAATGTTATCCTTTCTTAATAATAGTTTAAAGTCTTAATTCTGCGATTGTTTATTTTATTAATAGTTTTTTAGGGTTAGATAAGGGTTTGCGCCTCCAAATTTAGTGGTGATATTAATTTCTTGATCTTTTCTGACGTGAGTGTTCTGTATTAATTGTATTAATAGTTCTACCTTTATGCGTTAATTTTTAAATGATTTTTTTTAACCGTTATGTAATGAAAATATTAAAGCTAATATTTTAATTAAAATAGTAAATATTTTTAAAATAAAATTTGTATAAGCTCAAATTATTAATAAAATGATGTCCTGAAGCAAGAAGTTTAGTATAGTCAAGAAGTTTAGTATAGTCTTAAGGACCACGTTCCGTTCATATCTCTGTCAAAAGTAACCTAATATAACTTTAAAAGAGAAGACCAAACACTTAAACTAAGTGGTTTTGGGTGAATAAGACGATGAACCTTAAACCATAAATAGTATAGTTTGGAAATTTATAGTCTTGACGTAAAGATATTTGGTGAGAAACTTCCTTTCTCTAGAATTTGAGGATCCCTTCTTATCTCTCACGTATTCTCCAGATTAAACTCGAACAGACAACTTCGTGTCGCCCTTTACGACACCTTTAAGAATAGATCCCTTTTAAAACTATGTTCATAAGGATACTTGAAAAATATTTTATTCATTTAACATATTTATGAGAGTATGCATTAGTTTAAGACCTAATATAAAGTTATGTACAAATCTAATAATTTTTTGCAGTGATGGAGTAAAATGGCAAGGTAAACTCTACTTTAACTGCTAGCTTTTATTTTTACAGTTTATATGAGAAAAATGTTTTAATTTATAAAAGTTTTAAATTCTATTTTGATTGAGATACGTTTAAAAGTATTTATTATAACTAGAAAGGGTTATTTTCAACCCCAGAATATTTAGTCATAATCAAGATTTATAGATAAATGCATATTATGTTTTAGTAAAATATTACTTATAATGAATGACTGTTTTGTGTTTTTAGACGATACTTCTCTGCTTGGAAAGATGAAAGGATAGTTATTTATGTAACAAGGCAGCAAAATGGAATTTTACTGACGAGTGATAAAGTTAGCCTCTGAGCCGGAGGCGAGGACAGGCTACAAAAATTAACTTAAATTTGCCTCGGCAGGTAATATACCCAATTGACTGCCGAGGCCAAGCCGAGGCAGCCAATATTTACGAGACAGAAATGTTTCCTTTGCTGCCCTGTTGCATACAAAATTTTTATATAAATAAAAAAAAATCACAATCTTAATAGGGGAATGTTCAAAAGCAGTGGGGCTTTTGTGTGGGGTTGAGAAAGGGGAAATAAAAAGAAGAAAAAAGATGGGGGTACCAAACTAAAAGAGGCGCCTCTATACGCCTCATTTAGTTTGGTACCCCCCTAAAAAAAGGAATAATCTAATAGGGTTATTTAATTTTATTAATTAAGGACAGGAATTAAAATGGAAAAGTGAGAAACACCTCTCTAATATTATAGACAAAGGGTTATTATGTATAATTTCTTGAGCATTTTTGCTTTGTTATTTTAATTGAATGACCTGTTATATGTCAAATTAGGCATTGTCAATTAAATTTTATTTCGGTGAAAGAAAAAATATCAGATTTTTCTAAAGGTACCCGGTTCACAGCTAGCGGATACGTAATTGCGGAGGGCTATATAGATAGCAATATATCTTCGGGAAGCCGCCGTGACAGAGGACGGAGTCACTGTTTCGCTCCACTCGAGTTTCGGTCGGCCAGGTTATAAACAAAGCCAATAATAAGATTTTTTTTTCAACTTGAAATTAGTTCTCTTGGTTAAAAAAACAACTTTTATAATAAGATTATGTATTAAAACTTATATATAAATATGAAATAGGTATATAATAAAAATAATGTAGGAACAGATATAAAAAACACAGATACGAGTATAATACGCAGTTAAAAATTAAAACATAGATAAAAACCGTAGATAAACACAGATATTATAAAAATAATGTAGGATTATAATAAAGCAATTTAAATATTATAAAAACACAGAAGAGAAACATGAAGAGGACGGGATGAAGTGAAGGTTTCATACAGGTTATAAAGCGGCGCCGCAATAGCGTTGCCGTAGATGAATCCCTTCGGCCATCCACAATTACGTATCCGCTAGCTAGCGGATATTTAATAATTGCGTAGGGCTATAGAGATAACAATATATCCTCGGGGAGCCGCCGTGGCAGAGTCTCTGTTTCCCTCCCCTTGAGTTTCGGTCGGCCACGTTATAAACAAAGCCAATATAAGATCGTTTTTCCAACTTGATTTTGGTTCTCTTGCTTAAAAAAAGTATACAATACAAATATATTAAAGACCATTATTATATATAAATAAGAAATAGGTATATAATAAAAACAATACAGGAACAGACATAATAAGCGCAGATATAATACACAGATAATGATAAAACACAGCTAAAATACGTAGATAAACATACAGATAAAGCAGAGATATAATAAATATAATGTACGAACAGATACAAATATATTATAATAACACAATTAAAATATTATATTGATTATTCTTCAGTTTATCCCTTAATTTTCTAACAATTCTTCATACTTATTGGGCTTTTAGGGATGATCATTAAAAAAACATTTCTATTTTTTTTAAAACAATATAATTGGTGCGAATTTTCGCCCATACCTGGGCATCATCAGGCCTTTATCTGAGTAATATTGTGTGCTTTTCATTGATCTTTTAAATATATACATCCAAAGGTGAGTAACATTCTCTGACCAACATTGAACTGTTACTCAGTAACAGTTCAATGTTACTCACCTTTGGATGTATATATTTAAAAGATCAATGAAAAGCACACAATATTACTCAGATAAAGGCCTGATGATGCCCAGGTATGGGCGAAAATTCGCACCAATTATATTGTTTTTAAAAAAATAGAAATGTTTTTTTAATGATCATCCCTAAAAGCCCAATAAGTATGAAGAATTGGTAAAATATTATAGATGCACAGATGGGAATCAACAAGAGGACGAAGTGAAGGTCTCATACCGGTTCTAAAGCGCTCACTCATATCTTCCTACATATTTGCTGAGGAAGAGAGTAAGTTTACCCAAGAAGACTGTATTATTTATGGCAAGGAATCACCGCAATGGAAAGAATGAGTAGAAACAATGTTTTTTAAAAGTATGTAAAATCACCTCATTATATTATATTATTAGTTACAGTTCCATTTCGTTGGAAATTTAAAATGACCTGGGTGTTTAAAATTGGTTGGACATAGTACTAACGGTACAACTTGGCAAGTCAGTACTATTTCCCACTTATTTATCCACCCAGGTCTTCTCAAATTTGCAATTAAGTAGGGAGGTACCGAACTAAAAGAGTGCCAATAAGTGAATAAGTATAAAAGACCTACGTTACAATGAATGTGTAGAACACCGGTATAGCTTATATTCTTTAACCTTACTTGGAAGGCTTCCGAGGGATCCCTTATAAAATTTGTTTTTTAACATTTTAGTATATAATATTATGATTATAATACGATGTTTATGTGGGTAGTATAAAGAGGGAAAAATAATACGTTTATCATGAAATAATAGATAGGGATTACCAGTAACATGAGAGTGTTATGTTCTGCTTATTATTTTTAGTATTTTTATTTGAATAATCTTAAATTAAAAATAAATACAATAATGTTTTTATTTATACTTGGTGTTAAACTCATCTATATCCTAAGAAGTTATTTCTACCGGCCAACAACTTCAGCTATTAGTCAATCGTGGACTACACACAGGGCAACATCTCCTCTACACAGCCACCCTCATCAGCTCAGACCCTCAGGCCATACATATTCTATATTTATAATTCTTACTGTGTTTATAACTTCATTATTATTTAATATTGATATCATTATTACTTACTGCACTAGCCCATTATGTATTTAATAAGATAATTAAATTAACTCTTTAATTATCATTTATTGTTTATTGTAAATTTTATTAGTAATGATTATCCGTTGAAGATTATCGGCTTATAATTAGAGGGGTGAGTTTTATCCCCCTGCTTATTTAATGGTATTACCACGGCTTGTTTCAAAATGTCAGGAAATATTCCTTGTTTTAAACAGAGATTGCATATGTATGCAATGTGCTTAATTAGGTTATTTTTAGCTACACCAACCCCTGGGGATGTAACGGGTTTTAAGCTGTCAATGTATTAACTTATTTCGTCTTCAGTTACCGTTTCTAATTTAGTCATTAGGTGTTTAATTTCTAAGTCTTGTTGTGATGAGTTAGTGTCATTATTATTATTGCCTGGATCTATTTAACTTGCTATTTAGCCCCAATGTTGCTAAAATATTTGTTAAGCTGGTTAAAAAAAACTGCTGCTAGCTGGTTATGTCTGTTTCAGTGGTGTAAATTATGTTGTCTGTTATGATTTTTTCTATATTGTTAGAAGATTTTTTTGTTTCTGTTAAGTCATTCATTTATAGTTTTCCAGATCTGTACTGAGTCCGTTTTGTTAGTTGGTAGTTTATCTTTGAAGTAGTTAGCTTTGCTGACTAATTAGTTTAGTCAGAATAATGTTATTAATGTATTTCTGTTTTAAAGCATTGTTAAATGGTTGTCTGTTGAATGTTTTTTCTTATTTTGTCTACATTCTTTTCTATGTCAGTAGTCCGCTAGTTATCCATGGTTTCAGTCATCTGTTTTTACATGTGATATAGTGCTGTTAAGTTGCTGTGTATGTTTATATGAATTTTTGTACGGTTTGTATAATTGTTTCAGTAGCTAGTTGTGATTCTGTTATTCTATAAATATTGCTCCTATAAGTTCATAGATAGCAACATATTCATGGAGCGTCCTTCCTTGTGTGCTTGCGCAACGTTCTGTTCAAGTTATAAACTAAGTCGAATATATTGTTGAAATATAACACTAAATTTCTAAAACGAGATTTTGACAAGATAAAACAAGAATATTTAACAATTACAGTGTAAATGAATGATGAATGACTCGAAAACTGAAAATATAACTATGACCAAGAAGGAAGCGGGACTTGTTTCATTTAGGTTTCAATGGACAACACGATAAAGTTGGTACGGAACCAACTATCTTTTCGCGGATCGAACCATATCACACGCGTCAAAAACGTGTGGTATGAATCCAGCATAAGTGTTATGCGAGGTTACCGAATGTTACGGAAGCTATGTGATCGTTTTGAAGAACGAAAAAAATGTTTGTGTTGATTTCAAATATTCCAAATCAGAAATCCGTTTAGAGATTAGGAAAAATTTTTGGTCCCGAGTCTGTCTGTTCACAATCTATGAGAACCAACATATTATCTTAAAAACTACTCGTTCGTTTTTAATGAAATTTGGGTAGTAGGTCATAATTAGTCCCTGTTGGATTTTGAAATTTTTGCACCCATTACTTTTCCTTCCACATGAGCACAAAGTTGTTTCTTTACTAACACAACATTTACAAAACATTTTTAAAAGTACTCAACAGATTTTAAAGAGATTTGGATGGTTTGTCGAATAATTGCGTTTGCGTATATTTCAATTTCGCTAAATTGACATTTTCCTTCATACGATAAAAGAAGGGTAAAAATTAAATGTATATGAGATAATAATGGTTTGTAAAAGTAAAATAACATCATTTAAGTACATCAAAGAACGCGAGGAAGCTACATGCCACAACATTGGCAGACTATTTTTAAATCTATTAAGATTGTTTTGATACTTTACATGGCCAAAAACGCCATTTTAGCAAAATTTAATAAGCGGAGATGGTTGAAAATAGTCTTGGGCTATCCAAATTTTTCAGATTATATCTATTAAATTAAAAACAATGTTGACAATATTAAAAGCATAAAATCATTAAAGTATACAAAACAGGAGGCAAGGAAGTTATATGCCACACTAATTGGCAGAGTATTTAGTTTTTAGTTTTTATTAGATTTTTGCTTATAATTTTTTATCCCGTAAATAGCAATGTTTTTAGTCACGCATAGAGGGTGCAGGGAAACTTTAGGGCCTAATAATAACTGGGAAGGCGAAATTTCACTGAACTCCTTGAATGGTGGTCATTGTATTTTACTTAATATTAAGATATTTACACTTCTTGCAATTTACACTTTTTAAAATCTGGTTTGGATAGACACTTTAAATTAAGTTTAAGTTGATGGTCAATCTAAAAATATACCTTAAATTAACCCATTGATTCATCTATTAGCAAAGTTTAATTTTTAATCTAGGTAATTTTTTCTGGGTTTGAACTTTTTTTTACTTCAATTTTCAATACCATGTGTGATTTTTTGTTAAAACAAATGTATTATTTACTTATCGTACTATTCCGCTGTTTTATAAGAAAAGCTTATTAATGTATGTAAAAATATTATTAATATTAAAACTATTATTTATTAATTATAATATTTTTTTATATTTTAATTAAATATTAATATATATATAGTTGAGTAAATGTCGACCGATTTTGTTAAAATTTGGTAGACATGTTCATTTTACCAATGCCCAGGATGAGTTTGTTGGACAACGTTTTCCGTCTAAGCGTTCACGCGCAACGCTCGCGTAAAAAAAAAATTTAAAATTGGAATTTTAGGTCGGGGAAAAAAATCAAACTTCATCTATTTAATGAGAAAAACATTTTATTCAAATACAATTTTTTAGTAAAACTATCAGCGACACCGCTATGAAGTGTTAAAGATCGCTAAAAACTATTGATGTTTTTACATAATAAACAATAAAGTACATGATAAGATGCAAGGAAGCTATGTGCCACACTAATTGGCAGTCTTAGTTTTAATATTAATTAAATAATAAAATTAATAAATTATTAATTTATAATAATGTAATTAAATTAATATAAAAATATTATTAATGTAGATGTAAAAATAAGTCTATTGAGAAAAACAAAAAAAAAATAAATTACAATAAAATTTAAGAAATGTTTGCCTTTGAGGTGTGTACTAACAAACGTGTTGAAGGAGGGCGCATTTCAACATTGAAAACGCCGCGCCATCTCAACCTCGATTATTCGGTACTCAGATCTTTGATGCAGTAGAAAAATAAACCTCAGGTGAAGAATACAATTGACAGAACAATGCGAATCTAAATGGGTTTGCCTTAGACAAATGCTTAGGTACCTGCTCACCGCAATAACTCAATGGTAGGGCTTGTGACCCTTTGGGGACATCACAGGAGTCCTTTGGCTTTCCTGTTCTTTGCTCTGGCACCTATTCAATCTTAATAGACACCAAGCACTTAGAGAGTAGGTTTAATTGCTCCCTAGAAAGGATTTCACCGAAATAACCCTAAATTTGTTCTTCAGCTTTTGTAGAGGGTTTTTTTTTTTTTTTTTTAACTAAAATTGTCCCCTCTTTCTTTTATTAGACACCATTTTAAATGTCTGATGAAAAGTTATCAAAAAGGAAAATGTTAATTAATTGGGTCGGTTTCTTTTATAATAACAAGTAGTATCCTTTAACAGGGGAAAATTCATTTTGTTTAAAACTCTTTTACGCTAATTTTCAGCACCTCTTTTGCCTTTCGAATCACTATGAGTTTTAATAAAAAGTAAAATATGTTTTTTTATTTAATATCCATTTGAGATAGGTACCTACATAATTTTTGGCTTACACACTTAGAGACACTAAGAATATCATGATTTAATTACAAGAACAACGTATGGACTAGACAGATTTGTGACAAAATCGTAAACACTCGATGTATTTAGATATAAATAAAGTGGTAGAACACTTAAACTTTACAAGTGAGTAAAAACAGGCTATCTAGTCCAGTACACACCTCTGCAGCTAAAAGGTATAAGAAAGAGCTTAAAAAAAGAGTGAGTATCGAGCAAGGGCAGCCTTATCTCCCGGAACTATAAAGTTAAAATTGTGGAATAAAATACTCTTATTTTTAATCATTGGATAGACAACAGCCAAAATTATGATTATTTCTTCTCAAAAGGGTGTAAAAACAAGGGGGCTACAAAAATGTTGGATACTCCAATCCAATAATTATCTTTATATATCGAATTTAAGTTTCGTCTGTATGTGTGTCTGTCGCCACCAGTCCGACTTTATATGCGCAAAACTGGCTTAAAAAAAATCCGGTCAATTTTTTCGCAGAAGTAAGTGCAAACATGTTGGGCATGTTTTAGGCTTTCATTGAAAAATATTTAAAGCTTGAGAGTTTTATGGTTTTGAGGGCTCCTGTGTCCAAAAAATTGGTTTTAAAAAATGTCTGTCGTTTGTACAGATGTGGATTCTGGCCCGGTTGTGACGAAATTTGGAATGTTAAACAAAAATCATACCTAAGGGTGAAACCAAAAACTGAATTGTAGCTCTAAATTTGGGGTACTACCCCCTAAAAACTCTCAAAAAATGTGGTCTATTTTAATATAAATCTAACGATATAAGCCGTTTTCCTGGATAAAAAATCTAGTTCCTGAGAAAACAGCTTTAAACGCAGACGGCGAGAGGCCAGGTTCGATTCCCCGCCGAGGAGAATTTCTTTTTATATAAATTTTGATAAAATGCTCAATAATAATTAGAGTACCTAAAATAAAAACAAAAAATCGAATAATTGGAAAACAGTGGGCTATAAGTAATTATGAACTCGCATATGAGTTTTCTCGGACCGATTTTGTTTTAGTCGTATTATATGAAGGGCGATGGATGAAAGTCCTTGGTTCCTTAGATTAAGAATTATTTATTGTACAAATTAAATTCAATTTTGATAAAAAATATAAATAGTTATTTATCGTGCCTAACAATAATAGAAGATTTTTTTGCATTTATACAAATAGATTCCAAACTACGTCAGAGAGTATATTATTATCATTAATGAAATGAATTATGTGTAGTATAAAGAAGATTCTAATCTAAGAAGGCTTTGAAAACAAAACTATTTAGGCATTTCATTTAATTGCTAGGCCTACTTAAAAATAGGAAACATAGTCACTAATTACTAGCAAGAGTCCTGAGCGTAGCGCGTGGTGAATTCTAGTTTAGTTATAATATCATCACACCTATTCTTTGTATATTTTATTCAACAACTTTACAAAATATTTGTGTTGTATTTAAAATATATAAATTTTCCCCAAATAATTAAATGGACAATGTTTATAAATATTGGTGATATTTAACAAAATTTCCAAATAATATTATATTATTTTGTCTAAAAATATAAAGTAATAATCTTACTGTGTTAGTACAACACACCTAGTTTATACCACCACTTTATTTAAACCATAGTCTGAATATTTTATGAAAAAATAGCTTAAATAATTAAAATATGAGAGGGAAACTAAATAAATTTCTTCCAGGGTAACTCTTTCTATTGTTTTACGGAATGAAAAAGCTTATAGTTTTTTTTGTTTTTTAACAAATATACCTTCTTGTAAGCTTGCAGGTATTCCTATAAAGTTGCCTGTATAATGTCGTGTATTACATTCTTTTTTATAAGGGATAACAAATGTTTTCTTATTAGTCTAAGAAAATAATAAAATAATTCTATCTTCTAAACTTTGATGCCAGCCAATGTGGGTAATAATGGAAAAGAATGCCGTTCAATAAGCTAAAAATATAAATTATTTTACTCAAGAGCTACTCTATTTGGAACAGGAGTAATATAGCAGTAATAAAATGATGTTGGCACATCTAACAAGTATCTTTACTGGAAGAGAAATCCAATAGGATATCATATATATATATAAAAGTCAACGTATGTGTGTTTATTTGTATATTATATTGTGTATGTATGTTCTTTATGCAAATCTATAGTTTAAGTCCGATCTTGATAAAAATTTGCACACTTGACCAAGTGCTCAAAGCAAAAGCTAAGTTCTACTCAAAAGCTCAAAGCAAGGAAAAAAACTCTGTCTACATGAATTTTCAAAATTTAAATTTTGGTACACAGGGGTACGGGGTGTCGCTGCCGGAATCGCAGCTTTGATACCGCAAGCCGTGAAACTCTAAACTATAAAGAAAAACCAACGCTATGCACACTGATAAGTAGAACTTTTACTTAACGCACAAAAAGTACATTGGCTTGCTTAAAGATACTTCCAACAGATTATATAGAAAACAATACAAAAACAATTCAAATGACAGTTTGGTAACAAAATACAAAACAAAAAATTAACAAAAACAAACATCGCTGTTCCCACAGCGACAATGAATGAATACGGGATCAAAATAATGATGCATATCGTTAAAAATCTCTTTAAGAGTACATTAATTGTTGTTATGTACAGTTTTGTCATATTTTCATTAAGGAGGGGGGGAGGGGTAAATTTTGGATATTGGGAAGTCATCTTATCAAAGTGGAAGGGGTATAGAAATAAGTGGGAGGGATATAATTTAAATATTCTACCGTAGTAAATTAATGAAAATATTTCTTGATGGTAGTTTATAAACTTATCAAATTAAAATAACACTCTGTAGCAAAGCATGGTTATCCAGCTAGTATATTACTAAACCCTAAAACAAACCTCAGTTCAAAAAATTAAATTTTGATGATATGTTTTGACCATATTAATCATGGAAATAGATTGACATTTCAGGACCTACATCAAAATAATTGCATTATTGGTCCATTGCATTTCTTGGTTTGGAAGCAAGAAACTGCACCGCAATAATATCCAAAACTTTTTACTTATCTCCATTAAAACACTTGAGGAACTAAACTTGCTTTACACGTTTTATCAATGAAGTACTAATGACATTCTGAACTTCAGTAATGTCATTTGCAAAACGAAGAGACTTCAAAATGCAAAAATACTTTTGATAAAAATTATTAAGGAACTACAGATACAAACATAAGTTTTAACCGGTATTAAGAAATATTTCCGTCATTAGCGTTTTTTCCAATGTGAAGTCTTTAACGAGAACTTATTTACAGATCGCTGACAGAAAATATTTAAACTAAGTCAATTAATTAAGTTATTTTATGCTTCGTTCATGTTGAATGACAAATGAAATTTAGAATACATCAAACAATCAATTATGCAACTTGAGATGTAGTTTCATAATTGACTTAAAGCTCTTCTTTTCTTTTCGTATCATTTTCTCTCAATCAATCAACTTTTACACTATATATTTATTTAAGCTAGATGTATGTATGTTTTGGATGTTTTTTAATTGCTTTATCAGTCCTGCCGAAAACGATAGGAAGTATTTGAGTTTATTAGATTAAATGTTCTTTTTTGCTTACAGCCTTTTTCTGTAAGTTCGTTTTATCTTAGTAGCCATTATCCACTTCTTGCCACTAGAACCCCCTAGGGCTGAGTTTTATTGGTTATCGGAGTTGAAGTTTCATCGAATAATATTATTGGAAGTAAAAAATAATAGCTTTGTTTTTCCTTTTCAATTGGGCTGTGTTTTCATTCTCCCCAAGTTTTAAAATTGTAACTAAAAACATAGTTGCTTCTTCTTTTTCATTGTTATGGTTATATAAAAAAAAGTCGAGTTAGTTTTGATGTTTTTAATGTAAATAATGGGGCTGTAAACATGAAAATTGATTGTTGTATACTATAAGTAACCAAGTTCTACTATGTTGTGGTGGTCTATGTCTGCAAATGTCTTCTTTGTTAAAAAGAAAGAGATAATTGTCAATAAATTCAGAAATGTTATTTTCTTATTAACTGAACAATACTTCTGATTTATATCGTCTTCTAGTCCATATTATTATTATCTCTTTAGTAATATTGGAGATAATGAAAACATTTTAAGATCGGCGTATTTACAACTTGCCTGAAACAAAGGTCTAAATACATATTTCACTCTTAGGCTAGGCGCACACTGGGGTCAAAACAGTCTGCAGACTTTTTTGACCCCAGTGTGCTCCTAGCCTTACATACATGGTCTATACAAATATGGCTTTTCATGGTTCAAACCCAAAAAGAGATGAGATATATTTATTTCTTACTGGCAATCACATAGATTTGTAATGTTACAAATCTCTCCAGACAGAAAGAAATCAAAAATAAATTAAACAAGTAATAACAAAATCACATTATTAATAAGTCAAACTGAGCAATGTCGTCCTTATTTATTTTGATAGATTGGATCGTGATATTTTTAGTTCAAAGGACAAATAATTTCTGGCTTGCAAAGATCGTAAAAATACTTTATAATTCATTGAAATCCTGTCAATAACCTATTACATGATCCTATGCTTATACCAGAGTGACATGGATTTTAGGGTTTCTAAATTTTGCTGTTACATCCATTTCCTCATAATCCATGTGTACCTGTAAGTAGCATCCCAGACCATTTCCTTAATTCTCTCATTTCTCTCATTTCCTAATCTTAAACGTCTACGTCCTAAATTTCGCACTGAGCCTAGTAAAAAAGCTATTTATCCACTAACTTTACCCAAACAAGGATATATAGACTACCTTCAAATAAGAAAGAAGAAGACGTATCTCCACTAAAGTAGATTTATAGAACAGAGTCAGTTTTAATGAACTACTGGTCACCTTCAGTACCAGTGAGACACATCAAAATGCGCAAGAGATAAAATAGTAAGAGTTGAGACCGATACAAAAGAGGTTAAAATCCGGTAAAAAAATGTACCTTAAAATTCTTCTACTGATATCTAGATTATAAAATAAATCGGTTAAAAAGTATTTATAATAAAACTATAATAATCTAGTTATATTGTCACCATAAAGGTCAAAATGAGAAATCCCGGAGAAGTGCAATTATATCTTTGATTTATGTATTTCTATAAGTCAGTGTATGTTAGAACCACATTATTTTTCACAGCACAATACATTTTAATTAGAATAATAACACGAATATATAATTCTAAAATAAGAAGAAATTATAATTCAGTTGTTATTTATCTCTACAAGTCTCCCTTGCGTATAGAGGAGGAGTCAAATTATGTTATATCTTTTTTTATGCTCTTTTAATATTAACAGTAATTTGTATTTATTTATTTTTTATTATAATAAATTCACTTTTAGTAGTTATTATCACTGTAATTTATATCATAATATTTCTTAAGCTGTGCTTTATATCTATTATATTTATATATTTTTCTGATTTTTGAGGGTAATTTATTTTAAAGTGAAGGATGTGCAGCTGTGAGCGTTCAGCTTACACATTACACATAAGTACATTACGTAAAGTTAAAAAAAATATATATATATATTCTCAAGTTTAGCGTTAATGGTAGCGAGTGCTGTTTACTCGTTGAAGTGATATACACTGACAAGGTTTATTGAAAGAGAGGCAATTGGTTTTGTGTATTATTAAATTTTATTCAATTGGATAACTAGACTTATTAAAGGAGAAGGTTATAATGAATCGTTTATATCTCCTGTTGTAAGAAACAAATCATTGTAATTATAAAATGTATGTTTATTGGTTAATGGAGAAGGTTATATAGTAAGATTTACTAATATTTAGGTAAAGATTATTTTTACGTATTCACTAAAACATCGGCTTTAATCCCAGAGTAGCTTTCTCGTAGACTTGGTTCCAGGTCTCGCCCCAAAACAAAGCGGCTAAATCATCCGCGAATGAATATATTGAGCCTTCATCAAGCTTTAACTAAAACTCGTAATTGAGCCACATAAATTGAGAATGCTCAGACACTTACATTGAGAATAATATTGGACCAAGAACTGTTCCTTGGGGTATTGAACAAGATGTTATTTCCTCACTTACTATGGCATTTATAATTTGTTTTAAGGTGATTATGTTGAAACTGGATCACTAAAAATGGTAAAAAAATAGCCCCTAAATAAACCGGCTGTATCATCCGCGAATGAATAAATTGAGCCTCTATCAAGCTTCAACTTCACAACTCAGCCAAAAATTTTGATTAATATTGAACCGAGAACTATTCCTTGGGGGTATAGAGAAAGATTTTATTTCGTCCTTACTTATTATGTCATTTATAAGTTAATTAATGTCGAAACTAGATCACTAAAAATGGTAAATTCCCTATTTATTTGTCATAGACAATAAATAATGCACCACCAAAAGTTGAAAAGATTAATTGCTGTAATTACTTTAAACAATCAATTAATAAAACTTATTCATTACATCTAAGACTCATACTGTGATACCGCTAAAACAATACATCAAGTTAGTTAGGACTTCCTTGACTTATGCAAATAAATTTCAGTCGTATCAATGGAATTAGAGTGGAATTGGCTGCTCTTCCTGGCCTTACATAATCCATTATTCATTTTGCCTGATAGGATACATATGGATATTCCATGAATGAATTAATTCACTAACACGAAGGCTTTTCCTAGGAACAGAATAAGCATAAGCATGTGCAATCCTTTATGTATATCACAGGTGTAGAACATCACACCTTTGACTGAAAGAGAATGGCATCTATATTTCTTTAGTTAAATACGAATTATGAGTGAAGAAAGTACTTACTACTTGAAGAATATGCTGTGAAGGGCTTGTACCTTTTAAATGATTTTGTATTTGTCTTATAACATATGTAGGTCTTTCTATTCAGATTGCCGAAAAATGTTGCTTGTTTGTAAGCCCTTTTAAATACACTTAATCTATTATAAAGACACAAACGTTTTATTACATAATTACGTATATTTACATTCTGCTTACGAGCTTACCGAAGGGAACTGAAGCTATGTGATCGTTTCTGAAGAAAGAAAATATTTGATGTGTCCGATTTCAAAAATTCCAAGTTAGAGATCCCTTTCAGAAATCAGGGAATTTTGGTTCCATGTTTGTCTGCCTGTCGCTATTTTTTCCTGATGTGTAGTACGTTAGTTGGCAAGAATGAATGTGACCTTGCTGGAAATCGAAACATGTCCAAACAACCCATCTCTTTTTTCCCAGAGGGATCATAATTAATTAAATATATCCTAAAAAAAAGTCCTTTCGCAAGCAATAACTTTTTTATTTCAGAAGATCATTCTGGGCCCAATTCCCATTCTTGTCCCAATGTTTCCTCCTTAGAGATCTAAATTTAAAAAATCTCTTCTTGGCATCAATATTATTTTAGCAATAATCGTACTAAATACGCAACCCACCACTCACCGCTCACAACTCGTATCGTACCCGAGGCCTAAGAAAGCTAACTTTTAAATTTCAAGGATTTAGTGCAATATGTTCCGCAGGTATCGTTGTGACTTACATTGCTTAATGGGTAGCCACCATTTTAATTCGAGATGGATGATTGTAAAAATATTTTTTTACTTATCACCTATAAGCTAAAAGAAAATACTCTAAAAATTTCAATTTTCTTATAGAATTGGTTCCGGAGATATCGCTTAGACAAGTTTTGCATATAAATGGTCGCCATCTGGAGTAAAAATTTCCGATTAGAAAATTCTTAATTCTTTCTAAATTGATAGTCATAAAAGAAAATTACCATTCAAAACTCCAAGATTTAGTGAAATTGGTTCCGGAAATAACCTCCGGTCAAATCATGCATATAAATGGCAGCCGTCTTAAAACAAGAGAGTGAATCGTAAAAAAAATTAGCCGATGTGACACTTTGGAATACATAATTAAAGCTAACATACAAACAACCGTTTCTTCTTTTTATAATAACAATAAGATTTATGTACATGTGTGTTTGTGTCACCACACTAAAAACACAATTATTCACCGTTGGGAGAGTTGATACAATATTAAGAAACAAACTAGAAATTACTTTTGAAACTCGAGCAATGTCAAAATAACGTTTTATACAAAACGCATTAACTTTAATAAACGAAGAAGTTATAAAACGCCGAAGGTATGGAAAATGTTGGACCAAGCTAACTCAGTTTAAAGTTTATGATTGACATTTCCTTCTTAAATATACTAGGAGTAAAATTATTTAAATACTTTTACAGGTTGTTAAGGGTATGAGGTAAGGTTGGAAGACATGTTCATAGAGAAATGAATTATGAGTTAAAGGGTAGACTAAAGTTTAGCTAAGGGTTTACTGTTTAGCTTCCATCCTTTTATACCTATTTCACACTGGATTTGACAAGTGCTAGCTCTAATTATTAGCACACCCAATTCAATCAAGATGACGCTCAACTCATTTCCTCAATATAATCTTTATCTGGTAATTTACGCACTTGGTAAATTTACAATATTCCCACTTTAAAAATACAAAACCGAATTAAAGAGATACGTAGACTATAATATTGTTCTATATATCAATCTAAATATATGTTACTTTATTTTTTATAACTGTAATTATATAATAATATTTTCGTTTGAATCAGTACAATTGCTATATTGACACCTTACAAATAAGTTCCGTTTTTTTTTTTTTTTTTTTTTTTTTTTTTTTTTTTTTTTTAAATATTTCACCGGTAGTAATAGTATATAAATAAATAAATAAATAGCCTTTTATTACAATAACTTTATAAGTAAGTATCTTTACATAATTTTTGATTTTAATTCCTTTATTGTAAATCGGCATTTCGCCGAGGCTACCATAAATGGTCATTGAAGAACATGGCAACTTCAATGACCATTTATGGTAGTAATAGTAAGAACCCTAAATAAAATAAATATCTATAAATATAAATGTATATTATCGAATATTTAAATAGTTTTCAACAAAGAATGGATGCTTGGTTCTTAATATAATGTATATTGTCTCAAAAGAAACTACTTTAAAGTAAGTGGATAGCCTAGGACAAAAATTCGACATATCTGGTAACTTCGAATCCAAGAGATATGAGAAATATTTCAAACTGATGATCACATCGGGTATATGAGTAAAGAGGCCGGATACCCCGCCTGTAATAACCTACTGATGTGAAAAAAAAAATCCTACCTTATTCTATTCAATTACACTTAGAGACGAAACATATCATTATATTAAGGTACATATTTTTTCTGGCAAAAACACAGTGTTAGGCAAAAGTGCTGAGATATTTTTTGGGCTGGATCTACATTTTCAAGGTTTCTGATTATATCTACATTATATATTGAGGGAATAAGGGAAAACGTATATTCCGTAATTATTTCCTCATATTAAAAACTTATCTAAATGTTTGTTTATAAACATTAAAGTTATTTTTAATCAGTGAGTAATAAATGATAGATGTAATAAATGTTAGATAGTGAGTAAACAAAAGTTTAATGTAAATCAAAAGTACCTCGAGACAAGAAATCTCATTTACCATAATATGTACTTAAGGGTAGAATATTTTAAGGCTGCACGGGAACTGGGGTCGACACACGGCGCCATAAGCTCACGCCTCAAATATTAAACCTAGAGACTTGAATATTTGTATGTTTATAGTTTGGGAAAAGCCAGAGGGTTATTAGTTTTTGTTTTTTTCTTATCGCCTTTAGTTTTATTGATAAAAAATAAAATGTGAGATAAAAAAATTAAAATATAAATGTAAAAATTTTATAAACAGGCGGAAATTTATATTTTTACAAAGAGTAATTGTGTGAATATTGGTTAAAAAATATTAAGCTGGTGAGGCGTAATCTTATGGGAACTTTTCTTAGATTTATTATCAGGAAAGTGCTGACCCTGGTGGATTTTTTTTAAAAAAAATACAATTTATTAAATTCTGATTTGTTGTTTTTCCAATTTTAGTCACACCCACCGATGTTTTTCCCCCTTTTATTATGGCAAATGAAATAAAAACAATTTTAAATATTCTTATAATGAAAAAAATTCAAAATAAAAAGAATTGTTATTTAAATATACGTTGAAAGAGATTTCAAGAAGATAGTAAATAATCTTGCTAAAAACTAAGCTTAAATATTATAAAAAACGAGATTAGAGGAAGGGTTGAAGACTAGTTGATAAAAAAAAAGTTTGGGAAGAAAATGTTTACTTATAGTCCAGGAGATAGCGTGCAAAAAAGTGTCTTGACTAACATCAAGCTAGAATTTTGTATGAAAGTCAATCTTTTAGCGCCTTTTAAGAATATGTGGTCGGCTAAGTTTGTCTGTGGGACATAGCTTGGCAATAGGCGTTTGAAAAAAACAAACCAGTGGAGAGCGGCCAAGTCTCACCAATTATAATGGACAATGTGATTTTCATGATCCTGAGTACAGAATTAGTTAGTAGACTGAAAATCAAGTTGATATTAGTTTGTGCCTTGACAGGTGACAACGTTGATTTTTAGTAATATTTGAATAACTAATTTATCAAGTGTGAAAATAACATCGACTTGATTTTTGGTCTACTAACTAATTCTGAACTCAGGATCATGAAAATCACATTGTTTTTTTCAAACGCCTATTGCCAAGCTATGTCCCGCAGACGAACTTAAGATGCGTTTACAGCTGACACTTCTCTCCGGCGATAAATGTCAAGTGTCAGACAGAAATCGCTTTGAGTGTTTACATCTAAGAGAAATTGCTTGAGATTTATGTCGGAGATGTATGTCTGACACTTCTCGCAATGCTTAAATTTGCAATAAATGTACGACCAGTATACATCTGACAATAATTAAGTAATATTATTTTTTTCTAATATCAGGTAATAACATTTGTTTTTTAATTTTAAATCAAGAAACAAAAATCTTATGTTTGACATATTTTTCTGAGTCATGAATTTTTAATATTCTAATTATAAACAGATAATGATAATATTTATGATAGTAGATAGAGAGTAAATAAAAAAATTTAGGTTAGGAAAAAATTCTCACAACAATTCTAATATTTCTACAATTTCTTCATACTTTATTTCAAAACATTTTTATACATTAATTTTATAAAACCTCAGAATTCGGAACAAATCAGTATCCTTATACGGACAAAATAAAAATCGGGACGAATAATTGAAATTCGGGACTGTCTGTAGAAAATTACGGACGTCTGGTCACCTTATACTTACTCGACACTTATCGCAGAATGAAAAAAGTAGACGGGAGGTCAACTTCCGCGATATCTCTCACAAGTTTGAATTTTCAAATAATCGGTGTTTACATCTGTTGTTATAGAAGTGTCGACAGTTATAGCTGAAAGTAGAAACATAAATATCAGACATACATATTTCAGTGTTTACACTACTGAGACTTCTGTCTGACATAAATGTCGTGCGATAAATGTCAGGTGTAAACGCACCTTGAATTCTTAAAAGGTGCTAAAAGATTGACTTGTTTACAAAATTCTAGCTTGATGTTAGTCAGACACTTTTTTTGCACGCTATCTCCTGGACTATTATTTGGATTTATTTTTGGTCAGCGCCCAGTCCAAAAAATTAAGCCACCTTTTTTTTTACAAATTACACAATTGTATCTTGTTATCTGTCTAGCCAAACAGCTTGAATCTTATCCAAGGAATGGAATATTGCAATAGTAAGACAATTAATTCCTTTTAGACTTACTACTCAAGAATTGAAAACTACAACTAAAAAAATTATTAATTTTATTAATAAGTTATATTTATAGTCACATTATGTTTGCTTCCGAGTTTAACGAAGGTAACGATGATAGGTAGGTTTAACGTTGAGTTACGAAGTTAACGAAAGCCAAGATGGTAGAATAGAGAGGTGGGCTCATTTCCTAACAACCGAGGGTTTGAGTTTCTTCGACTATCTTCGTAGGCGCTCGGGTGTGTGACGTCAGTCGGCGACCCAAGTTCCTACCCTTCCTAATAACTACTATACAATAAAACTAACTTTTTATTAATTTTTATCTTATTTAGTGATTTGTTTACGTTAATTGCCCTCTCAGATCACATATTATGTTAAATAAATGTTTAAGCAAACCAAAGCATACATTACTATTAAAATTATCATATTTTTATTTAACCTTTTTATGTGAAATATATATAATATTTTCTCGGATACTTATTTTTTAACTTAAAATATACTAGAACCAATTATTATTGTTAATATAAGTATAATACATAGTGTAGAGACTTGGTAAGAAGAGATACGTTTGTAGTTTTATTATATTTTTAGGGTTTCGTTATGGTAAAACCAAAAAAAGAAACCCTTATAGTATCGTTCCTGTGTCTGCTGTCTGTCTGTCACTCTGTACGGTTCCAATAACTTCTGAATCAAAAGAGATCAAGACATGAAACTTTCCAGTATTAAAGAATTCTTTGACGTGCACACAGGAAAAATATAGCGAACTCAAAATTATCAGCTAATCAAATTCAAAATGGCGGATAATTCACGGCACGCGAAATTATTTTTTTTTAAATTTCGAGACGGGTATCAAATGAAAGGTATTGAAGAGTAGATTAAAAATATATATATATATACCACTTAGGGAAAGTGTTTAATTTTCGGCGCCATTTTGTCAAAAAACATCTAAATTTGGCGTGTCCCCCCCCCCCCCCCAAATCGTATTTCCGTTGTTACTAAAAATATAGAAAAATATGCAAAATGTGCGGTCTGGTGGGCCATAGAAAAAATAAGATTAGGAATTTGATCTGATTAACTGGAAATCCAAAATGGCGGCTAATTCCTGTCACGGGGGAAAAAATATTTTTTTAAAATTTTGAGTGGGGTATCAAATGAATGGTATTGAAAAGAAGATTACAAAAATATATAAGACTTATGGATATTCTTCAATTTTCTGCGCCATTTTGTCAAAAATTATAAAATTTTGCGTGTCCCCCCCGCGTGTGACACGCAGGCAACCACCGTGTAACCTGCATCGTAAAGTTTCTCTACAGCAGAAAACAACAATTCTTTAGTAATTTTAGAATCCAAATCAGCAAAAGTTGGCTGTTTCCAACTAGTAAAGAGTGCTCGTACCATCATAACTTATAGATATTTATGAGGACCTACAACAGCATCATTTTTAGTGTCGTATTCGTAGCTAGATTCTATTTTCATTTCGTCAAATGATACGACTAGATTTTCATTAGGCTGGAAAGTGGTTGAAGCCATACGAAGACTTTGAAGCATTGTTTCTCTATAGAGTTGGGTATGATAAAATAAAAGTGATTTTTTTTAAAAAAGTGACACTTTGACAATTCTGAACCAACTTGTGCTTTATTTAGAACATCTATATAACAAGAATATGTATGTGAAAAGGAACTATCGTGACATAAATTTATTAATACTTTGAAGGGAAAGCATAATTTTTCTGTATACTATGGGGGTACCCCCTTAAATTCACTTTAAGTACTAAAATTAATGGTAACTATTGTGTCTTTTAATAAACGTATGCACCCCTGATTTCTGAAAAGAACTGTTGTGTGACATACCCCCTCAGTCAAACAGTGCAGCAAAATTCTTGGTAACTATTCTGAAGTAACTATCGTGACCGATTGCTGGGACTAGTTTTTTATTAAACTCCCGACAAATTACATCGAAATAAGAAAGAAATTATATTTAGTATCACAAACTACGTTATATTTCTATCTAGGCTTATAGTTAGAGAGTCGAAGAAAAATATAGCATGATAACTAAGGTTAAAAGGGGCTGGGCACTATCGTGTACTTCATGTAGAATATTTAAATTTAAATTTATCCTCTAAAAAGAATATTTAAGAATCTGACCACACCGCAATGATGAATCTATAGAAAAATGTTTGGGGAGTCATAGATTTTTTAATTATTAGGAGTGCAAGAAATATTTTTTTTAACTCGTTTACAGTAAAAGCGTCACTTTAATTAAAAAAAAAAAATCACCCATATTAGGATTAAGTATTTAAACAAGAAGTTATTCCTTGAAAAATGGGAGTGATTAAAATCGGCTAAATAAATTTAACATAAATCACCTTTAGCAACATTTATTTTGGTCTAAAAAAGAGCCGTTCTTCGCAACCTACTTTAAAAATAAATAAAATAAATAAATAGATGGATAACGATAATACAATATACAAATCAAAATAAAATAAATAAATAGAAATTAATAATATATACATATATTTGTGAAGGTTTAGATTTTTAAACACAAATCTTATTTTTAAACTGTTTTAGTATTAAACATTTTCACATATAAAATAAAATATAGATACAAAAATCTTCAGAATTTATTTACCTATACGTTAAAAAAAAGTGGCGCTCTAAGTGCAAAATTAGAGGCATGAGGTTAAATTAAACAAAAATAGTTGCAAAAATAATGGTATTTAGATTATAGATTGGGGAATCTGGGCAGCCAGCCTACGTCACTACCACCCTAGAATGTGGGCGTGGCCAAATCTACTAGGTTCTCGCTTTTAAGCCGAATGAGCCCACCTGTATTTCATTTCACCTTGAACGAAAGCATTGTCATCATTCTGAAGAACGAATTTTTGTATGTCTCTGAATTTCAATTTCAACACACCGGAAAGTTCTAGGTGGCTTATATTCATGGCAAATAGGTCCGGTTTTAAAATAATTAAGTTTACTAAAAAAGTTATTCTATGCCAAATTAAAGCACATATATATTAGTCTACAATAAAAGGCTCTAATAAGTTGATTGATAATTCTAAAGGTTTCAGAGGTCTTTGCAGTTAAAATAGTGATTTTACCATAGCTATGTATGGATTAACTTTCTATTTATCACCTACCTTAGTGGTTTAAAAAATGAAAAATGAGTTTATTTTCAGTTTTTGCTATTTTAAAATGCAACTTATAAAAAATGGTTTGAAATATAAATTAAAGCTGAGGCAATATCCTATCAGATTACGTATGTCTGAACCAGTTTGTACAAATTGTAAAAATCATTATCAATACAAAGTTAAATGAACGTATTTTTAAATTAATTACAGCAACTATTATTTCAATAGAAACAGATAATGAAAAAACTAAATAATATACAAGGTTTTAGCTTTCCGATGATGTAACATTTATTCATTTAAAATAATAAATTGTGGCATATTCTCGCCTAGTAAAACAATTTTTCTTAAAAACAGTTTCTTAACGGTAGTGTATAGCCCCTTCGAATTAAATAAATTACATTAAAAATAACATACTACGTTGTGAAGCTTGGGCTTTATATACATAATACCTGTATTAGTATGCACATATCAAATCTAAACTCACAAGTATATTCAACGTCTAGCTCAATCCCCTGGAACGAGGAAGACAGAATTTTAGAAAAATTCTCTTTTGGACAAGAGCCTAAAATCCAAACTGACTTAGATAGAACCAACGCTCAACCCAAATCCTTGGAAGTAGAAAGTTGATTTTATAGAGGGGGTTAACACGAATGGAATTTGAGATTATCAAGGGAATTGAGGTCAAGCAAAATTCTATCCTGCCGGTTGGACTGGGCCTAAGCGAGAAGCATGCCACACTCATCAGCATAGACTAAATTTAGCGTTTTGATTTAATATTCAAATAAAATAAGCGAAAAATGTCTGAAGTCGTTCAGTTCATTCTAGCGACACATGACAATTAATATTTGATAAGTCAAACACATGGGGATGGTGTAGTTGTCGTGTGCAGGATTGCTTGCCAGGTTTACTTGTATGATACCATTAAGAGGTGGGGCTGAATGTGAATATGGGAATAACTAATAATACTTTTAGTGTGCCACGGCAACTAAACAAAGGAAATTACACATTCAAAGTATTGAAGAACTTTTTCTATATCTCGGCACATTACTAACCTGCGACAATAGTTTGAGAAGACATTCACAAGAAATTAATGAAGGACTAATGGACGGAGCTTAGATCAAGTAGTTGGTCATTAGAACATGGTAAAACAATAACTAACTTTTTTTTCTTTTTTTGGCAACTAACTTAGTTTTACAAAAAACCTGGAAAATAAAAGAGGGTTTAATGACTCCATTTCTTGTCTTTAATTAGAATAAGTAGAAATCTCAAACAATTACTATACGAGAAATTAGAGTGAGAAATAAAAAATAATATATACAAAGCCAAATATATATATATTTTTTTTTATCCAATTTATATAGTAGATGCCATAAAATGTATCTCTATTAACATCTTAGGAACTGGCTAGTAATTTATTATATAGGAAAATCCACTTTGGTGTATATTAATTAATATCTAGTAAATTTATATACGCTTAGAGCTTTTGTCTAAAATTTGTTTAACACATATTTAGCAGACGAGTAAATTATAAAATTTAGCTTGAAGGTTTTATTAAGAGTAGAATTACATTTTTACTTTAATAATAAAAGTAGCGCAATTCCTTTGAAATCCATGCTATTTGGACATTTCAACTAAGATTTGTTTGCAACATACAATAGCCTTAATAATAGGACCAAGGCTTTTTAATATTAACTACAAAAAAAATTAAAAGTTGTATGAAAATTATCCATATTTTTAAATTTATATACATATCAAAATGTTTTTTTATAAAAATATTTTATCTATTAAAATTCGAATTTTCCAATATGTATTTTAGTAAAGTAACATATATTAACGAAATTAATATTTATACAATTATGTTCTTTTTTTATTTATCTTAAAAAAAAAAATGCAATGGCCAACGTTTTTTTTTTTTTTTTTTTTTTTTTCTCTCTTTATTGATTATCACAACTACATAATTTGTTAATGTTATAAGTGATACTGATAACAATGTTTTTTGGACGGTGAATTACATGCTAAGGTAATAATCCATTGATTACTCCTTTTGGCGTGAATCATTCAGAATATGAACAAATATAACAATAAAAACAAGTGAGTGAGAAAAGAAGCACTAATTAAAAAAAAGAAAAGAAATGTTTGTTGTAAGGAATGATAAGTATGAGTTAATGTAAATGTGAGTTAATAATAATTAATTGTTAATATGGAATTCCATATTTAATAGATCTCGGGGCCACTGTCTCCTCAGGCGACGAGGAGGATTATCAGGGATGGATTGGGAAGAAAGAAGTTCTACTAAAGGATTGGGGTGATTTAATAAGGACTCGTGGAATTTATGGTATCTGGATATAGATAGGTCACGGACAAAAGGAATATTGAGGTCATTATGGAGGGTGAGGTTGGATACGTAAAAAGGAGCATCGGTGATTTTACGAAGGATCTTTGATTGAAGAGTTTGTAGTCGGCGGGAGTTGGAAGGCTTGGTGCTACCCCAAACCTCCAAACCGTAGGTCCAAGCCGGTTTTAAGACTGTGTTGTAGATAAGAAGTTTATTACTTAGTGTAATCTTGGACCTACGATCTAAAAGACGAAGCAGCAACTTGTAGCGTCTTGAGATGTCAGTACGTTTAGTCTTAGTGTGGTGTTGCCAGGTGAGTCGTCGATCAAGGTGAAGGCCAAGGTAACGGACAGTGCTAGATTGAGGAATAAGGACTTGGTTAAGAATGACTGGAGGACAGGTACTATGTCGAAGAGTAAAAG
The DNA here is from genome assembly GCA_951217055.1 of Gerris lacustris. Classification (NCBI taxonomy): domain Eukaryota; kingdom Metazoa; phylum Arthropoda; class Insecta; order Hemiptera; family Gerridae; genus Gerris; species Gerris lacustris. Next base: position 64,478,559 of record OX578276.1, on the reverse strand, counting down.
TGACATGTGCACTTTTCTGTTCGTTAATCCGGATCCTCCATTTTTTTAACCAAGGTTCGAGAAGGAGAAGGTGACTTTGGGTGTTATTGGATGCAATTTGAGGGTCTTGGTGGACTGATAGTATTGCCTTATCGTCTGCGAAGGTGGCAAGGACTGAGGAAGGGTGTTGAGGGATATCATATGTGTAGATGGAATATAGGAGGGGTCCAAGAATACTACCCTGAGGTACTCCTGCTCTTACAGGGCAGATGGGGGAGGAAGTGGTTCCTAAGCTTGCACAGAACGATCTATCGGTTAGAAAGGACTTGAGGATAAGGTAGTAGGTAAATGGAAGGATGCCCTTGAGTTTCCAAAGAAGCCCAGCATGCCAAACTCGGTCAAAGGCTTGCGCCTCGTCCAAGAAGACAGCTGAGCAAAACTTTTTCTTCTCAAGGGTGGAGGCAATGACATCGACAATGCGATGACACTGTTGGATGGTGGAATGGTGAGCACGGAAACCAAACTGATGGTCAGGAATGAATGGTTTAAGTATGGGAAGGAGTCTACGTAAAAGGAGCTTTTCTAGGACTTTCCCCATTACTGGGAGTAAGCTTATAGGTCGATAGGATGATGGCAGATGAGGAGGCTTGGATGGTTTAGGAATCATTATTATAGTGGCGAATTTCCACAGGGTTGGAAAGTGAGTTGTTTTAAGGACAGAGTTGAATATGTAAGTAAGGAAAAGGATGCCTTTTTTAGGGAGGTGTTTTAGGATTTCGGAGGTAATAAGGTCGTAACCGGGAGCTTTTCGTGGTGAAAGGTGATTAATACAGTAAAGGATATCAGAGGGATTAAAGGCTTTGGGTGGCGGAGATAATTGTAGGGGAGATAGGAGATCTTGGTCAACAAGGTTTTCGTGATCGTGATCAATTATGTCAGGATGTGGGGAGAAAAGGTTAGTAAGATGTTGGGCAAAGACTTCAACCTTTTCAGTTTCAGACTTTGCCCAGGAGTTATCAGGATTTAGAATAGGAGAAGGGATTGATTTTTGTGAAAGGATTCGTCTGGTCGCGTTCCAAAGTGATTTATCTTTGTTTGTTAGTTGTGAAGTAAAAGTCTTAAATTTGTCTTCTTTATAAAGTCTCAGTAAGTTAGTCAGTTTTCTACTAGCAATGTTGTAAGTCCGTTTGTCTGATGGGTACCTAGTTTGTTTCCAGTTGGCCCTAGCTCGTCTTTTTTCGTTAATTAATGTACGTATGTCAATTGGTAAATTAGATCTATAGTTTTGTCTGTTAGTAACTGGTTGAGTTGAGTCCCAAATTGAAGTCTGTATTGTTTTAGTCAGTACTTGTACTGCTTCGTCGATGTCATTTGGTGTTTTAAGTGAAATTTGTAGGTCTAGTCTATGGTCTACTAGCGTTTGAAAAGAGTCCCAGTCAACTCGTCCGTTAATCAGTCGAGGTTTCAAAGGGCATGTAGGAGGATTAATGTCTAGGACGAGGAGGACAGGGCTATGGTCTGAGGAGAGATCGTCAAGAACAGAAGTAATAGGGTGTAGGTGAGGTATGGGTGTTGAAACAAAGTAGTCTAGAATATCTGGAAGTTTATTTGGATCAGAAGGGAAATAAGTGAATTGGCTAGGGGAAAGGATGTCGTAGTTTGTTGAGGATAAGGCGTTTAGGAGAGTGGCACCACGGGGATTACGAGCTCGACATCCCCACTGAGGATGTTTAGCATTATAATCTCCGCCTGCAATGAATTTAGGACCTAAGGATCGGAATAAGGAATGGAAATCTTGTTGGGAAATAGGATGGTTTGGAGGGCAATATATTGAGGAAATCGTGAAATTAAAAGGTAAAGAGTTTATAGATATGGATGTACATTGAATTGAGTCCGTGCAAGTAGGTGGTAAAGGATAGTGAGATATGGAATTCCGTATTAGGATCGCACTACCCCCGTGTGCAGTGTTATCTGGGTGATCTGTTCTGTGTGTTGTGTAATTTTGTATGTAAAAATGCGATCGAGTAGTGAAATGTGTTTCTGTGATGAGGGCAATGTCGATCCTTCTGTCTTGAAGCAAAATGTCTAGTTCCTGCCCGTGAAGGGTAGCACCATTAGCATTCCAAAGCAGGATAGTCAGGGATCGCTGAGTTGGAGTATTCACTGATGATGTTGAGCATCAGGAAGCAGAGTTTGGATAAAGGTAGTGAAAGTTGTGAGAGCTGTGAGGAGAGGATTAATAATGGCGTGAAGATCATGAAGGAATTTTTGAAGGGTTGCTGATATATCAGTGGATGATGGAGTTGGTGGTGGAATGTGGACTGGAAGGCGTGGTCGAGAATGGCCAACGTTATGTCAAAAAAATGAGAGGGGGAATGTAGGCGGTTCCTTTTCCTCATAAAATAAACATGGGGTTGAAAAAACTTGTGAAAATCAGCGCTATCTCTGGAGGTAAGGTCACAACACAACTCACTCCCGCGGGCTCTTAAGAATAAATAAATATTTTCTCAAAATATAGGATAATGTAGCGTACTTTTTTTAATCTTAAACAATAAAATAAATAAATTAAGTCTGGGAAAAAAATGTGTAAAAAGAAAAAAAAAACGTGAGCCGAAAGAAGTAAATGTAATATATCTATTATAGAGGTACTAAATAAGAAAGAATAAAAGTATAAATTATGTAGAAAGAAAACAAGATACAAAATAAAACGGGAGGAGATGAAAATTAAATAAACTTAAAAAATAAATGAAATGAGATAAAAAAAAAATAAAGAGAATTAAAAGAATAAATAAAATTGAACGGGGAAAGCTGAAGGAAAATATAGGACGGGAGATTTGACTCCTTGGAGAATAAATAAGAGAATAGAAGAGGTCTGGAAAAGAGTGAGAATTATCGGACGAGGTTGGGACCAATCCAAACATAATTTATTTATCCTATAGCTTCTCTGGGAAGAAGCCCAACCCTGTCAAGCTTTTCCTATCTGATAACAGGCACAATCCTTTTTATTTTTTCCCAGGCTATATAGCGCTGGTTTCAACTTTAAATCAACTTTAATTTAAATCAAATTATAATTATTATTAACTACGGGAAACAGACAGTGAAAAATACACTCCTGTGCCGGGATCCCGGCACAGGAGTGTATTTTTCACTGTCTGTTTCCCGTAGTTAATAATAATTATAATTTGATTTAAATTAAAATTTAACTTTCCGTAGTATGAAAACTACCAAAAACTTAAAAATTGAACTTTAAATCAACTTAATTATTGGATAGCTGATAAGATTTCAATGGGGCCTCATCCACTTGAATCCAACCATAATTATTTAACAATTATTGCTGTTTATATTTATTGCCAAGCTCATAATGGTTGGGTTTAACAAACTAAATTCTTTCCAGATGAAGCATTGTTGCATTTGCTTATTTTTATAGAGAGTAAATATAATCTAAAATACCTGCAGTGTTTTATATTAAAGTTAGAAAACCTGTAGAATTCACTAATACCATGTAAACTATCAACCTTATGGGTATTATCTCGTGCGAATACAACAATTTAAATACATTTTTCCAATCATCCTGCCAAACCTTATTATTTTATAAGACAGACTTTATATTATATTCTATAGGCGATTTATTTAGTCTACAAACACGTTTTATAAGAATTCCATCGATCTTACAGGTAATAAAAATTATATTTTTGGAAGTAAAAGCTGTAAAATACATCCGTTAAAGTATCCAAGAGGAAAGTGCACTCGCAAATCCCCTAAAACCTAGGTCTAATTACCGACATATCTTGTCAGTTCGAATTCCTGAGAGGTAAGACATGTTACATCGAGTATCATCTGATTGATGATCACATCGAGTAGACGAGTAAAGTGGTCACTTCCCCGTCCTGTTTTAATAATCTAATGATGATGATGATGAGCTGATCAGCTTATCAGGACGTAGGAAAACAAATAATAGCTTGAAATTAATCCTATAAAAATGATAGTGTAAATCAACTGGTTTTATTCATTTAATTACAGAGGTTTCTTACTGATAAATTATCGGCCATATTAATATGTTATGTGTTTATTTATTTAAATTTGGTAAATTAGTATATCAATAGTTCATCTTGCATACTTTTCAAATGAAATTATTTTAGATATTTAATATTGTTAAATTAATAAGACGCACAATACTGATATACATTATATACATTATATATTATTAAGAAAGAGAAATCATACCTATCTATACTAATAGCGACTAAGTTGAATATGGAGGATGTACTACACGTAACATCCATGGCTATGTAGAAGTCACAAACAAACGCTGGCAAACTCCATGAACCATTCACCTGAAACAAAAAACAGTCCATATAAACTAAAGTGTTTAAAATACAATAAAGTAAATTGTTATTTAATAGCAGGATAAATTTAATAAAAAGTTCAATCTCGAATAATAGATGAGACAATATAAAAGATATGGAATTTGGGAGCTTGTAACAATTATTTCAACAATGATGATCCTCCTTAAACATTTATTAAAAACTTAGTAGAATGGAAATAAATAAGCTGGAACCATAGACGTCCATTTGGCATTCAAATTGAAGAAATAGGTCCCTTTGAAGGGAAAGAGACATTTACGATTATCATATATTTTAATATTTTAAATCAAATACATATACGCTAAAACTACTGCAAACAACAACTTACGGTTTTAGAATACTTGAATTATTCTGTGAATACCTTTTTATAATTTCATTATGCAATTTAGTGTTTTGCTTCCAAGCATATAAAAGGTAATGGAAGTATTGTGATATTTTTTTTTATTATGGTGCGAACATTCATTTTTGTTTCTAAATTCAAAATTTACCGACAGAAATACGGTTTAGACATCAGAGAAAATATTTAGTCTTTTACTTGGTCAAACCTATTTTTGCAAATTCCCATATCTCAAAATCTACTTATTTGATTTTGATTAAATTTGGACGTTTAAAATAAACAGTGTCCCCACTAGAAATAATTAAAGTACATCCAATCAACTAAACTTTAGAATATCAGTCACATTTTTTGGAAGGCAATTTTTAATGTTTCACATCCTGAGTTTTTAGTAACACTCTGTTGCGGGCTCAGCCCAAAATGTTTATAATGTCCTTTGACATGTCAGTTTGTCCTTACGCTTTGTAGTGATGTTGTGATAAAGTTTTATTTTTAGTTAAATTGTTATTTCAGAACAGAATAATATTAAACATTTTCTTCATTAAAGTAATTGTATGGGATAATTATTGCGCTGATCAAGTTAGACCAGCGAACCTCTCATAATTTTGAATTCAATCTCATTATACTTTATTTTGTATTCAATGTTATTTTTTTATTGGTAGAATAGCAGAAAGTATTGTGGACCTATTGACAGGTTCTTTTTATGTTGTTCTAGTAAGTAGATCTTTATTAGGGTCCGTAGGCAAAACCAAGGATTTTTTTTCGACACCAAGAGGGGTATCATATGAAAGGGTACGTCGAGCTGATTACAAAAATATATAATTCTTTGGATATAACTTTGATAGGGCGAGCGTAGGCAAGTTTGAAGTGGGTGTGAAACATGTCCCCCCCCCCTTTATCTCGCTTATGTGAAGTGCAAAAAATCTGGAAAAATTCCTGAACATTCTTCGACCAAAAGTAAAGATACCACTTTTTGGAAATTTCGAAAAAAATGTTATTTTATTTTTTATTGACAAAATACGTTTTTTTATAATTATGGTCTTTTCGATCTATTTATATTTTATATGGTTGTAGTCGGGTTCAGTGGCAAAATTACTTTATCAGAGTGTGTTTTGAGAATATCAGACCCTTAGAATGGTTCAAAGTAAGCTTTTTAGCATTTTAAAAAAACACTGTTTATACACTTTACAGTTAAACACTATATAGTGTGGCCTACGGACCCTCGCTGTGTGCTGACTAGCACACACTTGACCTGTGTATTTTAGTACGCATTTTACAAAAGTTGTGGGTGCCTGTTTCTTTTCTATTAAAAGGTTTCTTTATGTATGGTTAAGTAAGGGTTAAAGAGAAGAGGAAAATACATAGGAGTTAGTATTTGTCTATCATATCACTAGTCAGATGTGGGGCAGTGAAAAACAAAAGATGTTCTCAGCGCACTATATGTATACGCAGACATAAATAGACATGTAAAAAGCTTTCTACAAAGATGTATCACATTTACAAAGACTTTAAAGTTACATAGTCTAAGCTTTGTCTGTATAATACCAGTTTACCCAGGATATAGGACATACATTTAATGTTTTTCTTATTTTAAATATAAATATTAAACATTATACTTCCCCCTCCTTGTTACATGACGCTGAATTTAACTATACTTTTTTATATTCGCACACCCACTAGAAGGGTGTTTCATCACAATTTTTTGGTGTTTTACTTAAGAACACATTGATATGTAAAAAAAAATTAGCTTTATCAGCTCAGAAGATCGTTATATCGATAATGCTATTTTTAGCCGCTTGAGAGTATAAGATGCGTTATTAGATTGAAGAGTTTGTAAATATATGAGTCGAAGAATATAGTGTCATCTCAAGGCCATGAGTTGTTACCGAGCAGCCCTTAGGGTATACACGCTGAATAGCGTTACATCGTTAGATGTAACGGTCTCCGAGAACCAAACTAAGTCCTTAATTTACTTATAACTATTAGAAACCGAGATAGCACGGTCTTCATTGTATATATTATAAAGTGCGGTTCATTGAAAACAATTATTCAAGAAGATGTAACGCACTATTCTATAATTATTACTTCCATGAAAATGGAAGTATGGTGATACCCTCCAAAACGTGATTCCGAGATCTCTGTGAAGGAGGGGTCTTACGGACCCGGGGGTATCATTGAAATCCGTTTCATATACATGTATGTCTGTGCGTACGTATGTATGTACGTACGTACGTTCGTTCGGAACTTAAAACCTTTATAACATCGCTTCAAGACATCGTATTGAGATGCGGTTTTCGGCATTTTTTAGAACTTTGGACGGAAAAACTGATGGCGCAAACCCGAACATCGTAGCTTACGACGTTTCGGAGCTACAGTCACTTAAGCACGAAATCGGTCTGTCGACGATAACTTTAGTAGGCTTTATTTGATTTCAATTTCCTTTGGGGTATATATGTGTCCTATATGGTAGATTGTACCTATACTTTTTGAGCAAAATCGGACAAGCGGTTTGGGAGATATTGGTATTTTAGTGTTTTTTTAAAGGTTTTTTCGGAACCAAATTGCGGCTAAAGTGAAAGTCGTATCGAAAAGCGGATAACACCAGTTTAACCAATTTTAAATAATCTACAACTTTTGTTATATGACTTTTTGTCGTAGGACCATCCCTTCTACCTTAAATAGTCATTTTTGTTAAATTTTCGACTTTGAGCTCTTATATTATTCGAAATAATTGACCGATTTATTTCGGAACCAAATTGCGGCTAAACTGTAAGTCGTATCGAAAAGCGGATAACACCAGCGGTAACTGATTTTAAAAGATCTACAACTTTAGTCCTATGACTTTTTGTCGTAGGACCATCCCTTCTACCTTAAATAGACACATGTTTTTCAGTTTTTTGTTAAATTTTCGACTTTGAGCTCTAATATCGAGTGCAATAATTGACCGATTTAATTTCTGATTGGGGTGCTTAAACCGCACATTAATGCCCTTTAAAACGAGTATTTATTATTGTAATTATTTGTAGTACTTATAAAGAAGAATCGAAATTTAAAAGTAAAAAAATACCGTCTTATTTACTTTGTAAACAATCATTTTTATCGGCTGATTTTAAATTCTTTTATTATTATATTCTTATATTGTATTGTTAAAAACAAGTATAAAGAAAATGTAAACAAACATTGAATAATTAAGTTTTGTGTTATAAAGGATTAAGATTTATAAATTTTTTTTGTTTTCGCATAAACTCACCTTGAACTCTAGATGTAAACAAACCTCCTATCTCTCTAATCTTTTTACATTCGGTACTTCAAATTAGTATTGTTTTTTGACAGATACGGGTATCTAAATTTGAGGGGGCGGGCTCTCAATATTTCACAACCTTGGCCGTTTTTTGAAATCCCGGATTGTATTGCAAAACTATAATCGATATTAGCTGTTTGTACGATGTAGTTTACACTGAGTTCTCTCTTGCTCACGTATTGACACCACAACATTTCATGGAAGTCATGTGTGGGATTTCCACACCGGTACTTTATGTTGCTACAATAAAATAAGAACAATAGTCTGTCATATAGTGTGGCGCATATCTTCCTCGCGTCCTATATCGTATACTTTAATGATGTTACAACCTATTATTGTAATATTTATATAATTTGTCACCCTTTTTTTAAGTCTCAAAATTTTTCTTCCGCAAGTAACAGAAGCTATGCGATCGTTCTGAGGACCGAAATCTTTTTATGTCTTGATTTCAAAAATTCCATGACAGAAATCTGTTTTATACATCAGGGAACATTTTTGGTTCCAACTCTGTTTGTTGGTTTGTCACTCTTTCTCTCTGTCACTTAATTTTTGAGTACCACCATTTCTTATAGAAACTACTAGTCCGATTTTAATGAAATTCGGAAGTAAATTGGTAAGACATAATTTGGCTATTGTTGCCCTTCTACGCCTATTTGTTTCTCTTCCAAGGCCGCAGAAACGCACATTTATTTAGATTAATCTGAATTTAATTACATTTGGATGGTTTGTCGAAAGCAGCCCGCAGATAGTCCCAGATTAATTTTAACCGTCAGTGCTCTTTTAATTTTGCTAAATTGATTATTTAAAAAACAAATCATTTTGAAAATTAAATAAATTTGACAATAATAAGTTATAAATACATCAAATCATTTACGTATGCGCCACAGGTTACAAGGAAGCTATGTCCCCCAATAATCGAAATACTATTTTACACGAATTAGAGTATCAATTTAGCATAGATCTCACTATTATATACAAAAGTATGATATTCCTTTGTCAAAAAGTACATTAAACTAAATATTCCTTTGTCGTAATAATTATTTAAACAAAGGAATATAAACTTTCCTTTATATAGAAGTAATAATATCCCTAGAAAAGATAATTAGACTAAGGGTCATTAACAATTTTATACACAGAAGTGAGATACTCGTTTGACCCAAACGACGACCATTGGACGAAATATCCCTTTATCTTGAAAGTTATTCAGACAATGGAATATAAACTTATAAATACTTAATAAAAGGAAACAGGAAACAAAATGTATATTTTGAATTAAATTAACTCATTTGATTTTTTCAGGTTTCCTTTTGACAGACAATTCTAGAAAAAATAAGAGAGAATTCGAATATATAATTTGAGGCAAGAAGTGGGAATTGACTTTCTAGAGGGCCGCAGTAAGGAGTAGGGTCGGGTAAGTAAATCTGTATTAGTGTCACCGCAATATACAGGACTGTGGTAGATAGGGCCATGCAATACCGGGTATTGCAGGTATAGTCTAGCACTCTCCACAACCCTACTAGATTATTCACTCTTAACTACTTCAACGCAAATTGACTCTCTTCATCATGCCCCTTCCTGTTTTCCTCTCACAAGTTTTCAATAAGTGCTTTAAAACTCTATCTTTACTATTCACTTATCGCATAAGCAATTTCACTAACAGCTTATTTTTTAGTTTACTTGAAAATAAAAAACATTATATTTACTATTTGAGATTAACGTTTTGTACTTGTGTGTTTAAATTGAACAACTTAAATAAGTTAGATATAGACAGAGAAATAAGAAAATTTCTGTTTTTTCTTCTCACAAATTTAAATTGCATTATGTAAAAGATTAAAGGGAAATTTATATATATATATATATATAAAAAAATTATATTATGAAAACAAAAAAATAATTTTTACACTTCAGACGTTTCTTGGAGTCCCCAAAGGAAGATCGTCATTTTTTTTTTTTTAAAAATGGACCGAACAAGCCCAAAGAAAAAGTTAATAATAAGCCCCTTTCTTATGATTCGAGTTATAAGGAGGTCTTAAATGGGAAAATAATAATATTAGAGTAAATAAGAGCTGGCCCTTGCAGAAGAGGGAAGGATACGGTAGAAAGGAGAAGGGGAGTCCTTTCAATTTAGGAAAGCCTGGCCCTCTCACTACTCCGACAAGGGAGAAAGGTCTAAAGGCTTTAAGAGCTCATTCAATGCTCTTTTTAGTATTGATTTGGAGTAAGTGGTGCATGAAGACCTTTTAACTCTTCGGGCAGGGGTAGGGAATCTCTAGCAAAGGGAGGTTACCCCCTAATCGTCACTCCGGGTTTAAGGGGGAAGTGCCCCTCGCTCTACATCGTTCCTCTTTTACAATTCCCTTTCATAAACTTCTATCTAACTATGCAATATTAACTTGGAGTGGAATCGTCTTCGTTGCCTTCACAACAGAGGCGGAATATTTACAAAGCACTTGGGACATGAAACTTTCGATTTGTCTCCATAAATATGGGCTAAACCTTTTGCGACATTAATGCCATTCACGTTGTACTCTGATGCAACTTAAACAACCTTATACTCAAAACATGTAGACGGTGTATTGGGAAGCGGAATGGCTAGGAATTAGAGCAATTAAATGGAAACAACCGGAACCGTAGCAACCCAGTCTAAATCTAAACAAAACGTCCGTTTACAAAGTGTATGTTTTGAAATGTTTTAGTTTCCATTGGGACCAGCAAATGCTCTAAAATACACTTTGTTAATGGTCATGGAAATACATTGTCCAATACATTGTCCGAAAAATATATCTCTCAATTATTTTCCTTTAACAAAACAACAATATTTAACAATCATATAACAACAAAAATAAATTAAACTCTGGGTATAACTAAAACCAGATAGGATGTTTTATCTTTGCATAATAAATATATAACATTTCAATAAATGGATGATTTATTTACTTCAGTATGAATGCATCCTTTAAAAATTGTAACATCTATAGTGTATAGTAATACTATTTGATAACATAGGTACAATAATTTCATTTAATCATTTGATACTTTGTTCTTGTTCACTACCAACTATACACTGGGTGTTATAAGCCTTTAAAAATACAGAACTAGTAATTAAATTAATATACTAAGTATATCATATATATATATATATATATATATATATATATATATATATATATATATATATATATATATATATATATATATATAAATATATATATATATATATATATATATATATATATATATATATATATATATATATATATATATATATATATATATACTTTTGGGAGTTCCGTCCTTGACGGCGCACGAGTAACATCAGCTCCGCACATTTTATTTTTTTAAGTGGGTTCGCTTTGTCGTAGCGGCTATTAATCTATTTTGCACTACTGTGTAAAATTTGAGTTTACTAGAGTAAATAGTTCGTAAGTGATTGACATTTAAAATTTAGTTTTTTTTCTAAGAATTGCAGAGAAAAGTCGATGTCGGTATATCGGTCGAGCCTTATCAGCTAACGGTACCTATATTCGCTTATTCGTTTCCGGGGAAGGGGTTATTCGGCTAACGTCGTTTGTTCTCGTGAATGGTGGGCGTGGCCCGTCACTACAAACTATCTCCTACGTTTGCACCTCCTCTCCTAAGATCTGAATGAATAAAATTAACTACTATTTTAGCTTAAAGAGAGGTCGCAGCCCGTCTCCGCCTATAGCGTCCAACACCGAATCATCGAAGGTAATCTGCTTAGATGGAAATATAAATTCTGATATTAAAACGTTTAAAGAAACCAGTAAAATGAGTGAAGATAAGTCAAATAGTTTGAGACCTATTACAGGTGAGAGTCACCCTTCTTGGGCAGATGACATTAAAAATATGCTTGAGGCAATGAATATAAAACTAATGAATGTGGCAACTAAAGATGACATTAAGTCACTCGACGAAAAGGTAGCGAAAGCTATTGCAGCTACAGATAAATTAAATAATGAAGTGGGAGCATTAAAGCAAGAAAATATGGAGCTTAAGAAGAAGATTGATCAACTTGAAAATTTTTCCAGACGTAACAATCTCATATTTCGCGGCGTTCCATGCTGCGACGACTATAAGAAATCAAGACTATAATATCAATTAGACATTTGTTCAGACTTATTAGGCATAGATTCAGAAATAAAAATAGTTCGGACCTTTCCTTTAGGAAAAGTGCAAAATGGTTCCTGCCCGGTATTTGTCGAGTTTTACTCTTATTTAGATGTGAGTGTAATTTTGTCCAAGTTAAAAAATATCAGGGACACCGGTATAGTTATTCACCAGGACTTTGCGTTGGGAACAAGAATTCAACGTTCTAAGCTGTTAGAAGTGAAAAAAGAGATAAAAAATCAAGATCCAGGAATGAAAGTCATCTTAAGAGAGAATTATCTTATACTCCACACTTACTATAATAAGAAATTTAAGTTTACGTGGACACCTGAAAGTGGACTCGTAACAGAGGGCAAGAATGGAGAGATGGTACTGAAATCCATTTTTAATAGTTATAACAAAGAACAAGTTCCTATTTCTATTACGCAAAAAAGCCCCACGGTCTCTCACAATAATGCTGAGAGCAAGTATTCGTCAAAAAAGCACCGTACCATCAACGCTTCAGTAAGTATGCAGGGAAAAAATAGTGGAGCTGTTTTGAAGAAAAATAGTTCCCTATCTCCAGAGATAAATCCCGGGGTATCCTGATGGTGCGCCGGTTTTAGTTCCAGTCACCAAAAAACTTCACATCCAGCCCAAAATTCTACAGCAACTTGTGCAGCCTCCAAACTTGAATCCTACATAAATATTCTAGCTTATAACGTGCAGGGACTGAAAGGTAAAAAGAATGATACAAACTTTTTAAATTTCGTAAATTCATTTGATGTATTTTTTTTAAGTGAAACTTTTGTTGTGGAAAAAGATTTTGCTTTATTTACAAATAACTTTCTAGATTTTTGTGTAAGTTGGATATTTGCCACTAAGGACGAGGCTAAGAGAGGGCGAGTGAAGGGTGGCTGCTTGCTAGCCGTAAATAAAAGAAAAACAAACTTGATAAAAATTAAAAATGTCGAAAATGTGATGTTTCTAGAGTTGATGTATGAAAATGGTAAAAAAATGTATATACATCCAGTCTATATTAACTGTAACGCTTGGATGAATGATTTTCAAAATATCAAAAACTTTTATGACCAAAAGTTTATAAATAGTGGTAGTATAATTATCGGTGACTGTAATGCTAGGACTGGTGACTTTCAGCCGGACCCCGAATGTTTAAATAGTGAAAATATTTTAGGTAAACGTAGTTCAAGAGATGTTGTTTGTAATAATGAGGGCTTAAAATTGATAGAGTTTTGTGTGGACAATGATTTATGCATTATAAACGGAAGAACTAAAGGAGATCCTGAGGGTGAGATGACGTACCACAGCACCAGGGGCAGTTCAATTATCGATTTGTGTTGTGTTCCTTACAAATGGTTAAGCTATGTAAACGACTTTAAAGTTCTTGATGAAATCTACTCGGATCACTTGCCTGTGGAATTAATATTAAATTTGCCTGGATCACCGCCTAGGGAAACAAATAATCTGGAGACTCTTCATCCTAAGCTTAAATACACGAAGCGTGATTTTGAAAGCTATAAAGATAGACTAGAAAGATCTGTAGAAGACGGCTGCAAGTTTCCCCAAGATTCACAGACATGTGTTGATTTTATCATAGATTTAATATACAACTCGGCAGATTTAGGAATTAAAAATAGTTTTTATAACAGGAAAAAATTGTTTAAAGAGCCTTGGTTCGATCATGATTGTTACAGGTTAAGGAGTAAGTCGTCCAAACTTTTGAAACTTTGTAGGGGGAAAAATTCCTCCTTTGTAAAGAATCTTTATATAAAGACCAACAGAGATTATAAAATAACCTGTGCAACGAAATATAAATGTTATTATGAAAAATTAATTATTGAGTTAAGAACTACAAAAAGCACTGAGTATTTCTGGTCAGTTATAAACAAGTTCAGAAAGAAGAGACACTTCTCAAGTCCTAACTGTAGACCCGAGGAACTCTTATCTTATTTTTGTAACCTGTTGAATCCATCTGTTAACAGTCTTGATCTAAAGTTTCATGAACCCTTCCATGAAAACATGCAGTAAGACAGCGAATTCACTATGTCTGAACTTAATGAGGTTTTGCGTAAGTGCAAAGTGAACAAAGCCCCGGGTAAAGATCGAGTTCCATATGAATTTTTCAAGTTCGCCCCTCCGGTTTTCTTAAGTAAACTTTTGGCGTTATTTAACAAAATTTATGATGAAGGAGTTGTTCCCCCTATTTCAGTAAAGCAATAATATATCCTCTTTACAAAAAAGGCATATTTACAGGAATTTTGCATGATAGACTACTTAAATGGACAGAAGTAAATAATATTTTAAATGAGTTTCAGGCTGGATTTAGAAGGAATTATTCCACGCTTGATCATATATTTACACTCACCAATATTGTTTACTTGAAATGGAATCAGGCGAAGTCAAACAAAAAACTTTACGCTTTTTTTGTCGACTTTAAAGCGGCGCGGCGTTTGACCGTATCGATCGTAAAGCTCTTTTCTATAAAACTCTTATTTTAGGGCTATCCACAAAAATGCTTAACATTTTAAAATCTTTATTTAGAAACACAAAATCTTCAGTGTGGACACGAGAAGGACTTACTGATGAATTCGAATTTTCAACAGGGGTTAGACAGGGCTGTCTGATTAGTCCTCTGCTGTTCTGTCTTTTCCTTAAGGACCTGTTCGACGAACTTGATGGAGGTATAAATATAGCCGGTTTAAAAATCAAACTTTTAGCTTACGCCGATGATGTCGTGTTACTTGCAGATAACGTGGTGACATTACGACGAATGATAAAAAACTTAGAAGATTACTGCAAAAAGTGGAACCTTGAAGTAAATCTCGATAAGTCAAAAATCATTGTGTTTAAACCTCATGGTGGGAAACTTGCGAAAAATGAAAAGTGGTGTTACGAGGGCCGGCGGATAGATATTGTAAAAAAATATAATTATCTAGGTGTCACTCTAACATCTGCATTAAACGTTAAACATCACCTCGCTGAAAAACTTAATTCTGCTAAACTAGCTCTTAATAGTGCCGGAAATGTCCTGTGGTCAAACCGAGATTTTAATTTCAAAACTAGACTCCAGATTTTTCATTCCATATCGCGTTCGGTAATATGCTATGCAGCGCAAGTGTGGGGATGGAACCAGTACCACGACTCCAAACTTTCTTTTTGAAGAGACTATTTAGCTTACCTAAATATACTCCTAATTACTTCTTATTACTTGAAACTAATTTATATAGCATGTACTTGTATACTTTTCGCCTCCATGTAGTATATATAAATAAGGTATTGAACGCTATGGATAGCTCTAGGTTGCCTAACATATTAGCTAAGGCTGTAATAAAGAGTAAAATCGCTTGGTACAGAGAATGGTTAAAGTTGTTAAATGTGCACGAGATAGTTGACTTAGGTGTAGAAAATACTTTGAATCTCGAGAAGCAGTGGAACGATCTCTCAACGCATCTATTAGCGAAACTTGAGTCGAGTGAAAAACAACAGCAGTTAATGGCAGCGAGAAGCAGTGAAACACATCCTCTTTACCAGCATCTTTCTTTTCCTCCCGTTATTGACTACATCAACGCTAGTAAAATTAGTTCATGTAAGCGAATTATAAAAGCTAGAACAGATGTTCTCAAACTGGGTGCTGACTTTTGGAGTAAAGAGACTTCATTCCAATGTGCGTCGTGCAGTTTGCCAGTCAGAGAAGATTTACATCATTTCATGACTGAGTGTGCTACGTACGCAGATCTGAGACTCCAATATTTTGGAAATATTACTACAACCTCTAAGAAAGCTTTGCAATTTCTTAATGGATCTAACTGGGATATACTTGACAATTATTTAGAGCATGCTTGTTACCGTCGAACATCTTCTATAGAAAGATATAATGTAGTATTAAATTATTTTTTATTTACTTATTAATTAATTAATTTAGTTTGCATTAATTTATTTTTATTTACCGTGTTTTGTTGTCCTTGTTGTTTTGGTTTTTAACGTGCATGCAGTTCTTTGTTACAAAAAAAAAAAAAAAAAATTTTTATTATATTTATGGATCGCGATAAATTCGCGATCGCGGCAATTATTTTATTAATTTTTAATTATTTGTTATTGCATGTGTATGAAGTATATGGATAAATTTTTTAATATTATTTATTTATTTATCAATTTAATTATTTATTTATTAGTGAATTTATTGGTTTATTAAATTATTAATTTATTAACTTATTAATTTATTAATTTTTCGAACATCTTCTATAGAAAGATGTAATACAGTTTAATTGCTTACTCGTATTCACAAAATGAAATTATATTCACGTTTTATTTACCTATTATTTTAATTATGGCATTAATTTAGTTATTTATCGTGTTTTTTTGTCTTGTTGTTTTGGATTTTAACGTGCTTGCAGTTCTTAGTTAAAAATGTATTTTTATTTGTTATTTTCAATTAAATTCGCGATCACGGCAATTATTTTATTACTTTAAAATTATTTTTTATGGCATGTATGAAGTATTTGGATCAATTTGTTAACTAATGGCATTATTTATTTTAAACCTTGGCAATTTTATAGTTTAAAGTGTATTTTATTTATTTTTATTTATTTATTTTTTTAAAGATAAATGCGAAGTCACTGTAATTATGCTATTATTGTTAACTTATGTATTATCATGATTATTAATTTTTATTTATTTATTTGTGTAGTATGATTTTTAATAATTAATTGTACTTAGATTATACGCGGGTAGTTGTTAGTTAAAAATGTATTTTTACTTATTTTTTAAGGATAAATATGAATTCGCATCAGTAGGATATTATTGTTATATTATGTGGTATTTCATGTATTATTATTATTAGGTTAATATATAAGGCGGAACTCACCCGACGGTCGTTGACCAGGGTTGTTAAACGTTTGTTAAAAAACTGTTGTAAACAACTTTATCTATGGAAATATACGTTTTTTCTATTCTAATATACTTTTGTTTTCTTTTTCTTTTTTTGGCCTTTCTGTCATCAGAGCTTACAATGTATAAATGAAAAGTTATTTGTTAAAAAATTGACGATACCTTTTCTTATTTCACTTTATTAACATCATGATATATATTGTTATTCATTGCCGAAAGCCAGTTCAAATTATTTTTTTATTTGTGGAGAGATGTTCATTTTTAGTCTTACTATTTTTTTTTAATATTATCAATATTTATAATAAATAATTTATTTGAGAGAGACATTTTTCTAATATTTAAGCCACATAGGCATCAAACTGTGCCTATTCCTAGATTTGTATAATTGAACCGGGTTTGCACCATGGTTCGAGGTCTTACTTCTTCGGACGTTATTTTTGAAGTAAAAAAATTAGAATTGAAGTAAAATTAAAAAATTGTCCGGCTTATATAACTTTTTCATATTTTCGAGTATTTGTTGTCTTATTTTTATTTATTATTTTACCCTACACTTAATTTATTCTCTTATAACTTAGTTTATAACACCGTATTGTCAGTTTTTATAAGAAACTTTTCATTGCTAAATAAAGTATAATATAAATAATAAAATGAAAGCTAAAAAGGTCTATGATATGGGTGTAGTGTAAACTGATAAAATAAATTAGGTTTTCCAATAGTTTTCTAAACCCTTGCCTCCTCTATAAGAATACATAAAGTAAGAAAGACCTTCCTGTAGAACTTTTATTACCCCTAGGGAACAAAAAAAAAATTCCAGGAGCAATAAATTATCCAAGTAATTTCTCAGTCATAGTTTGTGTATGTGATCACAACAGAGAAAAATGTTTACTCTTCAAGTAATAGTTTCAAATATTATTTAAAGCTTTATGGAACCTTAGTTTTTTAGTCTACTACATTGGTTTTACGGTTTCGTAGGTCATCCTCGAAACCCTTATGCCGGGGGTGATGTATCTGTCTGTCCGTCGTACTTTTATATTTCCCAAAACGTTTACGCTGAAGAGTTGAAATTTAGAAAAACTGGCGCAAAATTTAGAACCAGCACTTAAGTAAAATACATATAAGTCAAAAATATAATATACGCATGCTCAATACGTTACTTACTACATAAATGTGGCAAACTCAGTTTTGTTTTAATTTTCGAGAGGGGTGGGTAACAATTGGAATTACGAGTATATATAACATTTTATAAGTATTATGCTTTTTTCCGCCAATATTGCGTTTTTAGCGCTAAATTTCCCCACAAATAATGACCTTCCATCACAACAACCCTGACGACTAGTTTTCGGGTTTTGTTTTGGTGAATTTGAGAGTAAAATCACGGTTGCACTTTGGAGGAGCAAGGTGTACATTATCCTTTCATCCTTCAGCATTTTAGGTACACACTTATTGGGTTCTTTGTGGGGGTAAAATTACAGCTATTTTGGAAATAGAATCTGTACCGAGCGAACGAGCTTACCGATTCCGTACCGACAAGTGAGGGAGCTGCCTTAAAATGATAGCCCACTCAAAAATTACAAAAATAAAAATTGTTTCAAATTCGTAGTATATTATCCATTATTTTTATTCTATGCTTATTCTTTTTCAGGTCTGTAGGGTATTTAAAAAATTCAATTCAATCCGTATTTGGCAATATTTCACCTCCTTTGAGAGACCTTCAGGCCTTCAACAATTCTTCCTAAAACATAACTTTATTTATTTTTCTCCCCAATTTTTTTCCAAGAGAAAACAGGTCTATATTATATTTATGATAACACTGAAAGTGAATTTTTGGATGGTCTAAAGCCCTAGCAGGATGGTCTAAGTGTTTCGAAAATTTTCCATAAACCTTTTATGATAAAAAAAAATATATTATCAAGTTTGCTTAAACGGCAATAATGCAAATAAAATTGTAGGGTAATTTATGTGATATTTCGTTCAATTGCAGTAAATAAAACTCCAAGGACACCAGTAGTTTCTACAGTAGTGCCTAAAGTCACCCTAAAAGAGAATACAAATATAAAATAGTAGTGGAAAAGATATTATTAAAAATAGAATAGTGATAGACAGAGAAAAGAAGAAGGTACGAGCAGGAGGAAATAAATAGCTTATGAATTTCTTCTAATTCCTCTTTCTGTAGTTGAGACGATTTATAACCTTAGCAGTAGGTTTGCATTATTGAATTTTATCTCCAGCTGTCACGTTATAAAACTATTAGAAAGTGATAAACATTTAAGAAGTGTAATAACTGAAATAAATCTAGTCACAAGGGGGGCTTCTTTATGACTTTAAACGAAATGTCACAATCAGAGGGTAAAAAAATGAAGTTATTATACAGACATATTTTACTGCTTCATCTGACATTGAAATTATTTAGAAGTTATAAAAACACTACCTCCATAAAAATGTTACCTTAATAAAATTTAACATTTTATCTTGTCAGCCTCTGCACACTAAAACTAATAATTATTTTGACTCTTCCTATATTAAATCTTATTTCAATTTAAAATATTTTTAATAACATAATTTAAAATGTAATTTTGTACTACCTATATAACAGTCCAATCAATTTAGACATTTAACCAGGCAAAAGGTTCGGTAGTTGTGATGTTTTTATACATTATAGGTGCAGGTACACTGGTATACTAATGAAAAGCCTAAGATCTAAACAGAAAATATTTTGATAAACTTAAAGCTTAGCTGGTTTTCACCATAAAGGAGTGGTTTATTCGGAGACATAATGCTGTATTTATATAATGCACAGTAAATAAACATCAAATTTTAATGCAAATACTTCCCAAATTACAATGAAAAAATTGAGTAAATTTAAAAAAATAAATCCAAGAGGCTTGCTTTTTGTTAGTAACCAACTTATTAGCAAAATTATTGTGCTATAATTTGCTAACAATATTAGATTTTTTTTTTTGTAAATAGTTTTCAAAAAGTGGCTGTAAAAGATTATTTGAGTGGTTGGTTAAGAAAGTATTTAAATAGAGTTTAGATAAAAAAAAATCGGTTATCCATCAGACGCTGCCCAAATAAGTACAAAGAGCAGTGAGAGAATAGTTTTATACTCGTCAAATTAAGACTCACTTCTCTCGCGATTTAATTTTATATGAAGCAACAAGTTCGTAACCCAAAAAAGGGTTTTAGCAAATTAACGCAACAATATTCGTTTAACTGACATAATATAAAACATTTATACATTGCTAATATAACGCAGCAGACAGAAGAGGATGCAAATTAATGTTTTATTGCCACTGCTGCCATTTCCAAGTCATCTCAGTATGATACAGCAATACTCAAATTATACACGCATTTACTGGCTGAGACAACACATCACGTCTTTTCAGCCATGTGAATAATATAATCTCTTTATTTTTGAGAAGCAGGATTACTTTCACAATATTTCTAGCCTCTGATCAAGATGCTTTTTACGTAATTTCTTAAAACACAACCCCAATATTAAACAGGTGTATCTCGGAAACTTTTAAAAAAAAAAAAAACCTCATTGTCGCAGCAAATTATAGGACAGTTATTATTTTCAAATTTGTGTCCTTTCAATTATATTGATAAATAGACAATGCTAACTAAAAACAAGCATTTTTGGATTTGTTTTGAAATTTTCCTGATTTTTGAAGGGCTGTAATATATCAAGTATTAGCATTAAAAGATTACTTTTTTATTATTATAAAAATTAAATTACTTTAAAAATATTATATATAATTTTTTCTATTAAAAACAGTCCTTCTTCATAGAGAAAACATGCTAAAACTAAAAAAAATGTACGGTTTTTGGCACCGGTAGTGCTTAGTTTGAGGTCAAAAACTTAGGCTTTTCATTAGTGTACCTTTACACCTTCACCTACCTTATATAAAAAAAAATCAGAACTATAGGAACTTTGGCCAGTGATTAACCCTTTTCGGCGACAGATTGGATTTTGAATTATTTGGTTAATTCTTTGTTTCTTGTCATTAATTTTAAATATTTTTTTTTTAAGAATAATAGGGGAAGAAAAATCAAACATTGAGATTTAACCTTAATTTAGAATATGGAGTGCTGCATAATTTGTTATTCTATTTAATATATAACATATTTATGCTGGTGGGCTAAAGAGTACAAGAAAGTTTATGGCAGAAATTTAATAGCGAACAACATAATATAATGTATTTAACGTTTGAAAGTTAAATAAGTTTTTTATAAAGTTGAAGTAAAAATTAAAATAATATACTAAGCTTGATTTTGTAATGATTACAAAAACATTGATTTATCGGCACTTCTTTAGATTGTTACTCCCCTTAAGAAAACAGAGGGGATTAACAGTCTAAAGAAGGAGTTCGGAATGTTCTTCTTTAGAATATTACTCCCCTCGTCAAAATTGAAGTGTGATATTCCTATGTCCAAAAGTACATTGGACTAAACATCCCTTTTCCTTAAGTTCTTTCTTTAAGTAATTTATATTCTAAAACTTAACTTAGGGGAGTAACAATCTAAAGAATACCAATTTATCAAGATGATGTCCCCCTAATTTTATTGAATTTATGTAATCTGAAAAAAATTAATTGTATACGGAAAAGGAAAGTATCGAATAAAAGCCAATAATGTACAAAATAATAAGATTCAAATGCTTTATGACAGTCCAGATATTGTTAACAAAAATTACAAGGTTATTTAAAATGAACTATAAAAGAATAAATCGATAAAATAATATCTTCCTATATCTGCTTTCATTTACCACACTTTTAAGTGGGGATAAAAAATACTGGATTTAGCTTTAGACAAAAACCTGTAATATTTCATGACTGAAGCTTAAGCAAACCCCTTAGAACCAAATTTATTGTAATTCTTTCTGAATTTTGAGGGATAAATATATACTATACATACATAAATATATAATTATATATATATATATATATATATATATATATATATATATATATATATATATATATATATATATATATTTATAAAAGAGGTAGCATATTCTAAAACTTTTTCATTATGATGTCAAAAGTTTGGCTAGGCCTGGGAAAGTTTTGGTCGTCCTCACAAATATTTCGTTTTAGCCGACAAGCATATATTTAAGCCACAAAAAACTGAATAAATGAGACACATTCTTTAAAAATAACCATCGAAAGAGCTCTTATAACCGTAAGAGCAGTGCCTTAAACATATAAATAAACTATGTTTGATTTTTGAAATGCTCAGCGTCAAACATTCAGCTAATACAAATAAAAACATTCTAAGTTACTAATACTATTAATTTATAGTTTTCGACTAAATTTTAGGATAGTAGCTCCTCAGGTTAGGGAAAATAATATAATAGAAGTATTTAGGGATTGTTTTCTGTAACATCTACTAACATATTTATGAGTAAATATCCGATTTTGATCCATATTAATTTCAACCGTGTCCACACATTTTACATCTAGAAAAAGGAAACGACAGTGGGACCACAATATTTTATTCTCGCAGGTGACCATGTATCTGATCTAACAAATAACGTGAGAAAACTACATTCCACATTAATTTGAAATCTATTTTTATTATTTCATACCACCTGCTCACAAATTATCTATTTATTACAATACTTCTTCCTCGTATTCACCCGCTTTAAATAATTGAGAATATCAGTAGGGGTTTATTCCTGAACATTTATAAATCAAAATATGTATTTTATCATTTAATTTGGGTCCCCCCTGTCTGACCATTAGAGGAAGACTTTAACCCTTAAAAGAGCCAATAAACATGATATAATTATGACTAGAGAGGTTGGTAGAAAGTTACACAACAATATTGTCACCATAATTTTTATTACACATAAACTCACAAACGCGTTTCGACAAATAACATCATCTTCAGTGTGTGTTAACTTAGTAAGGGCTAATTCTGTACTAAGCTAACTATTTTACAAACATGTATTATAAACTAACAGTACAAGGTGGGGGTGGACTAGGGTCGTGTGGCTAGAGGGATTACTACGAAAGGAACAAGGTAAGGGATATGGAGTTGAGATCTAAGTCGGAAAAACAATTAAAGGTAAAAGGATCAGGTAACATTTGGTTTTTTAACTGCTTTAATAATACTTTCTTATATGCTATGACTAAAATATCTTACAACTACTACATTATTTAAAAAAATATATTTTTTATAGGTTTTACAAGAGCAGAGTTGTTAAGATTTGATTTTTCATTAAAACATGCTATACTTGTGTCTTGGATAGCTCTTTGAATTTCTAAGTTTTCTAAGAGGTCCAATTTCTTATTTTTTTGGCACGAGTGAAGAAGTTCATAATTATCAACATCAAATGTATGATCGGTTTCTAGAACATGGTTGGCAAAACTAGATACGTTAACATGTTTTTGGTGTCTGTCATTTGATATTTTCTGCCATGATTTATAGTGCTCTGCAATGCGTGTACCTATTTTCCTACCGGATTGTCCTACGTATACACCTTTGCAGGTCACGCATATCAGTTTGTAGACTCCACATTTATCTTTAGTTTTGATAGGTTGTTTGGCTGTGCCGAGAATGGTGCCTAGTTGTGTATACGGTTTGTAACTGACTCTAAGTTCGTTTTTATTTTGTAAAATTTGTCCTACTTGTTCTGATAGCTTCCCCATGTATGGTAAGCTAATCCAGGGTTTAGGGCTTTGTTCTAATGGTTCTAAGTTAGTAATTATATTTATTGCTAATTTTTCTTGTTTCTTATTTATCATTTTGTCTATCATTGTTATGTTGTATCCATTATTTATGGCTATTGTCTTTATTGTACAGATTTCGTTTTGCAGGTCTATATCATCCATGGGAGTGGTAAGAGCTCGGTGAATCATACTGTGAAAAGCAGCCATTTTATGTTTATATAGGGTGTTTGATTGGTTGTGGATTATTATATCTGTGTAGGTGGTTTTTCGATAAATTTTGAATTTTTGTTTGTTATTTTGCTTCTTTATTGTCAAATCAAGAAAGTTGATTGCATTATCCTTTTCTATTTCTATTGTAAATTTTTTGTTGTTATGTATATTATTAATGAATTCTAAAAACTGGTCTAATTGTCTATTTGTACCTACCCATGAACATAATACATCGTCTACATATCTGTGCCAGTATATTATATTTTTGGTTAATGCATTGTTGGATTTGAATATTTGATCCTCTATATGGTTCATGAACAAGTCGGAGTAGAAGTGGACTTAGCGGCGATCCCATAGCTAGGCCTGTCTCGGATTTATAAAAGTTGTCATTAAAAACCAGGTAGTTTTGGTCTAGTGTCACATTGATGGGGGATTCGAGTTCATCTTTTTGGAAAATATCTAATTTGGATTTTGTTATAAGTGATCTGAGTAGTTCTTTGCATTGGTCTGTTGGTACATTAGTGAATAAGTTTGTGACATCGAAAGAGACTAGTTTGGCGTTAGAAGGTATGTTTATATCTTTTATTTTGTTGATTAATTCCATAGAGTTTTTAATAGTGTAATTTAATTTGATGGGGAGGTTATATTTAATAGTGTGATTCAATTGTTTTGCTAGTTTGTAATTAGGTGAATTTATACTAGAAACTACGGGTCTTATTGGGACGTGTGGTTTGTGGATTTTAGGGTATCCAGTTAATCTAGGTGGGGTGAGGTTCATAATTTTGAGTTTATTAATAGTTTCCGGTTTAAATATTTGCTTACTTTTTTCTACTGTTTGTTTTATTTTGTTATGGTACTTAGTGGTTGGATCTTTCTTTAGCTGAATGAAGTTATTACCTGTTAAGAATTTTTCAACTTTATCTATTTATTCATCTTTATGTAGTAGGACGGTTGAATTGCCTTTATCTGCTTTAATGGCTACAATATTATTGTCATTGAGAGTATTCCTTAATTGTTTAAATTCAGAGATATTCTTTTTTTGCCGGTTGTTATTATTAAATGTTTGTAGGATCTTTAAAATTTTCAATCTTGCGATTTGTGTATTAACATTTGTGTCTAGTTTGTCAAGGGCAAGTTCACTATTTACAGCTAGTATCTCTAAATCTTTTCTTTTCAAGTTGTAATGTGGGCTATGTTTAAGACCTTTTGCTAATAATTTTATTTCTTTTTCATTTAAAATTAGATAACTAAGATTGACCACTCTGTCAGCGAATGGGTTAGTGCCTCCTTCGTTGTTACTAGTGTTAATGATATGATTGTATTCATTATTATGTCTATTATCTCCATTAATCCTATTATAACTTGTACTAACTGAATTATCTTTTGAATTTGAATAATGACTAGAACTAGGGTTATTAATTTCTAAGTTTAACCTATAGAGATATTGGCCATATCAATAGTTTTCAAAGCAAGTTAAATGACAATAATATAATAAATAACACAATTCATGTAAATAGTAACATTAATAATCAAGTAAATATTAACTATAACAATAAAACAATTAGCAATAAAAATAACATAAATATTAATAACAATAGGTTAAACTTAGAAATTAATAACCCTAGTTCTAGTCATTATTCAAATTCATATTATTTGTTGAAACGCGTTTGTGAGTTTATGTGTAATAAAAATTGTGGTGACAATATTGTTGTGTAACTTTCTACCAACCTCTCTAGTCATAATTATGAAGTGGTACCACAAAATCTCAGTCAAAACAACTAATTATTTGTTAAACATAATATACACGGCAGTGTTTAATTATACTAATAATTATAAAAATATGAACAATAGAATTTAAATAATCATGCATAACGTTTGCACAAATAGGTGATTAACCCCGAAGCTTTCAGAAAAAATAATAATAATAAATAAAGTAAGAATAAATTTCAGTTATTTAGTCGGGGAAAGAAGGTTGTTAGATTGTTTTTAGAATGGAAAAAATTATTAAAAAAAAAAAAAAAAAAAGAGGAGAATGAATATCGAGTATGAACAAGCGTGTGACTTTGCTTTAGTCCAAAAATATCGAATTCGTTTGATGTCGATTATTGAAGCAAATTGAACAACAATTATTTCTCAAAAATGTAGTATATGGACAAAGTTTTTCCCTTTCCTTTTATCAGGGCTAACAACCGGTACACAATTAAACAAAATAAAAAGTTATTAAATTACACTCCCTACTTTTATTGTTTTTACAATCATTGAGCATTTGCCCAGTTAAAAAATACTCCAAACAATTTTTGATTTTTCCTCATCGAGTACATTAAGTATCGACTTCATTAAATATAACGAGTAGAGTCATGAAAAAGCATAATAAAACATTTGATTTAATGAGAGAACCAGTTTTTTAAAATTATTTTTGTGATACTGATAATTAACCTAACATTAAATAAACTTTTTCTTAATTAACATTTTAACAACACACATACACAATATAATATATATATATATATATATATATATATATATATATATATATATATATATATATATATTTATATATATATATTTATATTTATATATATATATACATATACAGGGTACCTTTCAGGATTCAGTTTATTCATCATTGTGAACAAGGCTTTCATAAATAATAGGCTTTGAATTATTATCGTTTCCAGGTCCTTAATCATTTATAAGTTTTTGTTAAAATAAGAAAAATATATCTTGAACTTCTTGCATTAGTGTAAATATATCTTTCTTTTTTTTAATACAATCTTTACAATTTTCTAGTTTAACTACTTTCGTATATTCATAAATTACAAGTTGTTTTAATAAAGAAGTATCTAATTCTGGAGCAGTTAGATCTATTAAAGAATCAAAAAGCTCACTTTTACAATATTTCGACTCCTCCTTGGGTCATTCTCAAGCTGAAATTAAAATCTTCCTTATACGAAAAAACTTTCTTGTAGGTAGCAGCAAATTTGATAATCAATGTTGTACTGTTATCTCTGTATTACACACACTCACACACAACCATATATATATATATATTATATATATATATGTATATATATATATATATATATATATATATATATATATATATATATATATGTATATATATATATATATAAGAATCCTTTATTGTAAAAGTAAATTTAAATTTAAATAAAAGGAACAGTTACTTTTTTTACAAAATCAGCATTTAGCTGATGATTATATATATTATACAGTATGTCCACGGATGGAGTTGCCTATAGGTGTGAATGAAAAAAAAATCATTTTTCGAAAAAAAATCATTCATTAAAAAAGCTCCTGCATCTTTTCAAATGAAGAATTAGTATATTAAAAATTTTTTATAATGTACCTGTGCCCAAAAACTGCAATATTTGAAAATGGGTACAAGAGGTAAGGGGGGAAAAAGTATTCTTTATAAACATTTTTTTTTGCCTTTCTTAAACAATTTTTTGAGATAAAAAAGTTAAAAAACGGATGTTCAACTTCACCTCCTCCCCTCCCTTTCAACCCAAATTTGAAAAATTTGTTAGTTGTTCAATCTGGATGAATGATACATCGTTTTAAAAGTCTTGTTTAGTACATCAAATAATATGGTAATGAGTTTTTCGATTAAAGTAATTCTATGTAAGTTACAATAAACAAGACGGGAATTTTAGTAAAAAGCTTTTAGTTTTCCACCTTTTTTATTGTAACTTACATTGAGTTACTTAAATAGAAAAACTCATTACTATATTATTTGATGTACTAAACAAGACCTTTAAAACGATGTATCATTCATCCAGATTGAACAACTTACAAATGTTTCACATTTGGGTTGATAGAGAGGGGAGGGGGTAAATTTGGACATCCGTTTTTTAGCTTTTTTATGACAAAAATTATTTAAGAAGGGCAAATAAATTTTTTTATAAAGAATACTTTTTTCTTATAAAATCAATATTAACCCTACTTACCTCTTGTACCCATTTTCAAAAATTGCAGTTTTTGGGTACAGGGTACGATTCATTTTTTTAATATACTAAATCTTCATTTGAAAAGATGCAGGAGCTTTTTTAAAGAATGACTTTTTCGAAAAATGAAATTTTTTGCATTTACACCTATAGGCAACTCCATCCGTTGACATACTGTATATATAAGTATATATTAATTAAGTATTTTATTAAAAATAATATTTCATCACAAATGTAAAAACTAAGTTAATAATATGTACGAGGAATATTTGGCCCACGGACTCCATTTGCACTAGGCCGACCTGCCCGATCACCATATTTGAAAAATAATTTATTGCCATCTAAGTTGGCGTACCTACATATTTTTACTAACAAATCATATCGAAATAATTATCCTTAAAATAGGCTTCACACTAAGTACTTGCCTAATGCGGTAATTCCAAAGAGTTATTATCTGAAACACTTGAAACAAACTATAAATTTACTCTAACTTATTGAAAACTGATTAGACAGCGTGAAAACCACCAAAAACGCTCGGACAGGCATGGTAGCTTTGTGGAAGGAAGGGGGCAGTGCTACCAACCTCCGACACCTGGCACTCTAAAGCGCCTAGTCTGTGAACTAACTTGACTGGGCCAACCTGCCCCTATGGCCAACTGGCCCCGGTCTCCCCTACAGTTATATTATAATCGTCGCTGTTTCATTTGCAATGGAAACAAGTAATGGAATTAAGGCCGGTTCACACGGGACCCTTGTAAATCCTGTAGCTCACCACAGGCGACCAGCCACTAAGTTGTCTTCTAAAGCCACAGCACTAATTTTTTCTTGTCAGATGAAAGGTTGTGTATGAAAAGTTATACAAAAAAAGGATAACATTTTTTCACCATTTCAAGTATAAAACCCTTAGTATTTATAGTGTAAATGCTGACAGTACTGATCTAGTGTAACGGGGATTTTGTGAGTGGAATAATGTAAATTGGTTCAGTGTTGGATAGATATTTATTTTTATATGATTGTGTGGGAGTGGTTATTGTATGATGAGTACACCTCCAGAGCTAAGATCGGACTTACCGTGTGATTCTATGCTAGGGCCTTAGTCTGTGGGATTCTTGGCGGGGTAAAGCCCCTCTAGACAGAAATTCGAGCCTTTGCTAGCCTAAGGTCTACACTGCTTTCCTAGAATATTTTGGACTTGGCTTTCCCGTTACACTAGTAATCATAATGTAAAAAAATTTTATTTGTAATTCTTTGTCCTGTAATTATTATTATTTAATGATGAATAATTGTTAATAATATTAAATGAAGAGTTATGTGGTTTGTTAGACAATTATTTTTTATATGTATTTAAAAAAAAGACTAGTGCAATATTTTGCGTTAACTACCATCTGAAGGGTGTATAACAAAAATAAAGAGGTTATCTTGTTATATAAAAGAGAATGGTTCTTCAAGTAGAAGACGCAGTAATATGTAAAATTTATTCAGCCATAAATGTTTTCTTGACGTTGATCCTTACAGAATAGGAATGAAGTGCAAGCATACTAAAGGATAAAATAAAGAAGATACGATATGTCTGATCTGAAATATATTATAATATCAAACGTTTCTTTTAACATGAGCTCATATTCGATATAATCGATGTATGAAAAATTCACCAAACGTATTTCATTCTGAAACAAAGTTTTGCTTTTGCTTGTTTATAGCAAGAAAATTGGTTTACAATATCCAAAAGATATTATTCGATTAAGTAGGTATATATTTTACCATCATCCCTCTTCGCTGCTTTTCCCGCACTGTAGGTATATATGTATAATACGAATTATGAAATTTTATTGTGCATAGAAATGAATACGATTGCTTTTCGGTTTATTAAAAGTAATAACCTTAAATATCTTCTGTACACCACATGGTAATGTTATAAACTAGTTTTTTTAATTAACTCATCCTTGAAAGTCCAACATACAATTGTCACCCTTAGGGCTTGTGCAATTTTTATAGTTCGGTTTCGGCTAGATTTCGATCTATGTGGGGAAATAAAAATCGATATATCAATAACTAATACAGTAACTAATTCCTTTTTTGAAAGTAAATTTCATTATTCATTTTCATTTCCATTCGCTTACAGTACCTATAAATTCCTAATAATACGTAATTTTAGTGCTAATGTGGAATTATAATAAATGTTACATAATATATATTATTTAAGAAATTAACATGCCAAATACAATGATTTTATTTTACCTTTCAAAAAGTGGTGGTAATTATAGTGAGAGGACTTGGTTTAAAATACGGTAAATGGACCCACCTTGAATCAAAATGGCCGATTGGAAAACCCTTCCACAAAAGTTGTTTATGTCGAGCTGTTGACGCTGAAGCAAAAAGTCTTTTTTTTATAGAAGTTTAAAATAACTTACAAAAGTTAAGGTTGCAGAGCAATTTGGAATTCTGCATAAAAATTTATTTCAGACCTATTAAACGAGAACGAACAAACATATTTCTTGGCAATACTGATTGTGTTCTGCCATGTTCAATAATTTGTTTTTACTCTCGTACATGTGCTGCTTTATCTACTCTGCTTCTGTGCTCGTTCATATACATAAATAAATTTCATATACATTTTATTCTTTAGACATTGATATATAATAATATACAAAAATACTCAGGAGAGAGTATGTCTCGAATTATTTAAAAAATATATTTATAGCACTGAACACGATTTAAGGTATGTATTACTATTCTGTTGATTATATTTATTTACGCTTAAGACTGGTCATGACCTTTGGGTTATTTTGTTTTATTATCTTTATTATTATGCTTATCTTCTAATCCGACAAGGAGATAAGAAGTTAGTTAGACGTTGTCGCTCGCTGACTCACCATCTCATACACTTCCGCTCTGATTTGCAGTACCCTGCTCTGCTAATTAGTACCTCGCGTGTCCCAATTTTTCCCTGTTTCCTTTTCCTACCCTCTTTTACCTCCCTCCCTTCCTACCACGCTTCTTGACAGCTGCTGCACCAATATAAGGTATATATTATTTTATTTATTGGGGATTAATCAACTAAACCACCAGACCCCTCCTACAGTCCATTAACTGCCAAATCCACCATCTTTAGTTGGTCCTTTGGGCCGGATATGGTTGAGTTGAATAGCCGTGTTTCTGCAGTTGGAAAGGTTTATTGGTTTAAGGAGGGCATATTATGACCTTGAATTGGGATAATGAAGATTACTGTTAAATCTCACTTGCCTTATCTCTTTACGAGTCTTCGCTTATCTTTGTTGACATTCTTTATCTAATAAAGTCTTATATTATTATTTATAATCCTTGTCAGGAATGCAGCTTTATTTTTATTTCTAAAATTGAATTGTTTTTGTTTTGATTTTGAATATATTGAATTCTTTCTCTATAATCTCTTTAACTTATAGGAATTTTCTTTTAAATTTTTCTGGAGATGGATTGGTTGTAAAATTTTGAAACCAAATTCATTCAATTCGTCTTTCCATCCTCTTTCTATTGAATGGTCGTATGCCACACTTATTTTCAATTTTAATTTTTAAATATTTATTTCCAACTCATTTAAATAATTAGCTGATCTAACTTAAATCTTTTATTGATTTATCTTTTATTTATTTTTTTTATCTTATATTGATTTATCTTAAATCTTTATACATATTTTATCTTTAAAATGGCAACCAATGAAATTAAATTAAGAGTGCTTGAGAAGAAAAGGGAAGATCTGTTTCTTCGCTTACAAACTACTTATGATTTAACAACCGCTAAAACTTTTGCTAATGATAAAACCGCAAGAGAAAATTTTATTATTAGATGCCAGAGTTTAGAAGATACTAAACATTTATTTTCCCAGACACTTGACTCAATTAATGAGTTGAAGTTAACAATAAACAAGGATGCTTCACCAGATTTCCAATCGTTAAATAGCTTTGACGAAATGTACTGCCACATTTCAATTTGGAAAGAACGCATTCGAATCAATAGTCCCGGTGCTAGTAAATCTAAAGAAACAAGTGGGGAAGCAAGTAAAGTACCAAAAATTGAATTACCTCCACTTCAGTTACCTAATTTTTCAGGGAAACCTAATGAATGGAATATCTTCTATCAGACTTTCAAATCATCAATATGTAACAATCAATTACTCACAGATGCCGATAGAATTCGGTACTTAACAGGTTGTGTAAGTGGCAAAGCTCTTACCATGATTAGTGGTATTCCTCCACTTGCGGAAAACTTTATGACTATTTGGAATATGTTAGTAGATCGCTATCAAGATCCTAGAGCACTTGCTACCTCATATCTTTCCGAGATGCTTGACTTTAAGACTTCCAATAAGGAATCTTCTTCTGCCTTAGATGAATTTTACAAACTTTTGTTGCGTCCGCTGAAGCCTTAAAGTCACTTAAATTAAAAGACAGTACATACTTCATTTTAGTTCATTTAGCCCTGACCAAGCTGCCTGATGACACAGCTAAACAATTTGAACTAAGTGTGAAATTACTTGGTAGTTCTGAAACAGGGTCAATTGATGACAATGCTCCAACATCTGATCAGAAATCTAAACTTCCCTCTTTTTTACATTTAACGTCCTTTTTAAAAGATCATGCAAAGATGTTAGCTCGAACCAGATCTAACCCTTCTTTTCCAACTACTTTATATCCTCGCCAATCACATTCCTTTGTTACAGATAAAGTTTCCAATTCATTTAAGTGTCCAATTTGTAATAAAAGTCCACACGCTGTATATTTTTGTTCAGAATTTAGAAAACTTTCCCCTATCAGAGAGAGTTTACCTCTCACCTCGCTACCAACCGCTTTCAGCTTCAATGGAAGCTGAATCCGCCCTCCACTCCTCATTTTGGAGGTTTATGGGAAACAAATGTTAAATCTGTTAAAACCCATTTGCACAAAGTAGTGGGCCAACAGGTTTTGTCATACGAAGAATTCATCACCATTCTCGTACAAATTGAAGCTCTGCTAAATTCCCGTCCCTTATGTGTTTTAAGTTCCGATCCTAGTGAACCCACTGCTTTAACACCAGCTCACTTTTTGACTCAAATTCCACTTGACAGTTTGCCAGGCTCTAATGTTTTGGAGATCCCCATAAACCGGCTTACTCGGTATCAGTTGATGGATCGTTTACTTCAAGACTTTTGGAAACGTAGGCATATAGAATATCTTCACAACTTACAAACCCGTGAGAAGTGGAACACTGATTCGAATCCCATCACGGTCGGAACCATTGTGCTAGTGATGAAAGATAATTGCCAGCCATTGTCATGGCCACTAGGCATAGTCGAGTCAGTATTTCCTGGAGCTGATGGAAGAATTAGTGTTGCATCAGTAAGAGTGAAAGGTTCCTCTTACAAACGTCCTGTGGTGAAATTATGTCCACTGCCTAGTCAGTAACTTTCCGACTCTTGGCAGTATGAAGATTTTTTTTCTTTTCATTCTTTATAAGTTCTTTTCTTTACCAGTTGGTTCATTTTTTTAACCTTTATTCATTATGAGTTTCTCCCTCTCCTTTTGAGGTTTTACTTCTTTTCTTGTCCAGTTTGGCATTTTCTTTATTTATTCTTTTAAGAACTTTTCTTTTGACATTTTACTCTGCTGTTCTTTCTTTCTTTTTACTCAGGAACAGTGTTCCAGCGGGGCGGAGTATGGTCATGACCTTTGGGTTATTTTGTTTTATTATCTTTATTATTATGCTTATCTTCTAATCCGACAAGGAGATAAGAAGTTAGTTAGACGTTGTCGCTCGCTGACTCACCATCTCATACACTTCCGCTCTGATTTGCAGTACCCTGCTCTGCTAATTAGTACCTCGCGTGTCCCAATTTTTCCCTGTTCCCTTCCTACCACGCTTCTTGACAGCTGCTGCACCAATATAAGGTATATTATATTATTTTATTTATTGGGGATTAATCAACTAAACCACCAGACCCCTCCTACAGTCCATTAACTGCCAAATCCACCAAAGACTTATTTATTTTATAAATTTTTAAATTAATGGTATTGAGTAAAATAAACTCTAAATTTTGAAAATAAGTATAACGTAATACATTAATTAGCTATAACTAAACGATAAAATAAAATTAATCTTGGTAACGAATTGCATGTAATAATTCCATAGCAATAAAAAAATATCATATATGCTATAAATTGGTAGTTAGCAAGACAGTAATTTGCTCGGAGATTAAGAAAAAAGTTTTTAAATATATATGTATAATCGTTTATACTTTCATTTAAAATATAACACTAATTTTTTTGGCTGCTGAGTAAAAGCCAGCTATGCATTTACTAAATATAACCCGAGAAAATGAAATATCTGGAAGGTTTTAAATTTAATGATCTCCCTGAACAATATAGAAGCTATGTAGATAAATTTAACAAAACCAGAGGTACTATAAAATTTACACTAATGATCAGCAGCGAAAATGAGGCAAAAATTATCGGCAGATAACAATTAACTCAACATCACCATGGATCATTATGGTTTTAATTTCCTCTAACTATGTGTACATTCTAAACAAATACATTTTCATATTTTTTTTAATAGATCTAGTATTTGATTTGGGAGTTTAATAAATTTATGGCAATGCTCTCATTATATGAGCTCATATGTTATATATGAACTGACTTAATCATTAATTATAGTATTTTTTCTGACCAAGGGTTTCAATTGATAAGTGCCACACATTATGTGTGTGGCAAACCAATAATAGAACGTGAGGAAGCAACTTATGTGACCATTCATCCAAACAAATGGTCGTATGATATTTAGTTCGTTTTCCGTTCCTAATGCGGTACACTTGTATATAATTAAGTGTAATCCCACTAGAAATTTAAACGTAATATTAATCGAAAATTTGATGTTACTCACAAGTAATATAGTCCAGTCAATGAATGCGAAAATAAGGTAAAAGCTCCTAATTTTTTCGGATTATCCTGAAAATTTGCATACAAGCTCATCTGACCCCCTACTTCAAAAGTTATACTGTCTCGATGTGTGCTATTTGATATTTGGGGTGAAAACTATGCGAAAATTTCAGATTTACGTATTTTAAAGATTCAATTCATGTTCAAATATGTTGGATGAAGTTCCTTTAAAGTTTTTTTTATGAAATTTAATTACTTTTATACCCTTAAAATTTTTAAAACTACCCCTTCATGCCCGACAAAAGTTTTCAGCAGCTTAAAATGTTCTTTTGATGCATTCACAATGTATTACATCTCTTTTGTTATTCATTAGAAAACTTACGACTAATTAAAAAGTTGTAACTCTTAAAAACTACCCCTTTATAATTAAATTATGGTTGAAGGCTTAAGATGTTTTTAATGGTATACCTATGAAAATTTTAAACTTTTTATAGGTTTTCAAATGGCCTGTGATTGAATTGCAACTTTTTAACCCCCAAAAAACCCTTATGGAAGACCTACCCCTTATGGAGGAATTGCGTAAAATTATATGTTACAGGATGATATAATTCATTTTTTTATAAAATTTTATTGAATTTATTTTTAATATTTTTTTTAAATTAATACAAAAAAAAAAAATTAAATACATTACAATGCATCACTATCATCACTGTCTTCAGCCTCGCCTTGATCCACAATTGGAGGACAATTGTTACAATTATCGCCAGAACATCAACTACATGTGGCATTGCAACAAAGTCCAACTTTTCTGCAACCAAAAGTTGCGCCGCATCCTTTTTTGCAATTGCAAAATATAATTTTAAGAAGTTCATCAGGTGCAGGCTTTCTTTGCATTTTTATTGGTTGCAATGTGATTGCGGTGTTTTGTATTAATTGTTCCTCAACTCTCATCCATCCCCAATTTCTCCCTCCAATTTATTCTTTGTCTGCTTCTCAAAAAATTGCGATTACTCTTTTTACCATACCTTTTTAATTTTAAAATTATAAATTCGCTCAAAACATTTTTTTTAGGGAATTTAAAGCGCTATATGTCCTGTTATTTTCATTTTTTCTAGCTATACGGTTTTAAGATTCGTAAGTTTAAAGGGCTCAGGAAAAGTGGTCTTTGTACTTAGTTTTGAGCTTCTAACGGTCATAACTCTGTCAAATCTTGTCCTACAAAAATAAATAATAAAGAAACGTTTTCGATAAGAAAAAACCTACAATTTCTTATTCTATCTTTTTTTTTCATAACAATGTTAATTTTTGAAATATTTTTTTAAAAATTGAAATTTTTTCTTCAAAAGTAAATCAAACATTTTTTTTCGAATTTATGCTTCTTAAACCGTTCAAACTCTCAGAATCTATTGTTGGTATATAAATAAAGTAAACTGCCGACGGAATTTGTTTAATTTCAATTTTGGCTGTCAAGTCATTAATTTTAGTACCGATTATTTTTCTCAAAAATCAAGACAACCACTTTATTTTAATTATAACTCCGTCAGTTTTTATGCGAACGACTTTTGCCAGTAATCAATTTAAATGTCTATTCAAATACTTTTAAAAGTCTAATTTAACATTTCTTCGAAAAACCTTTAATTTTTCCGCTACTTGACATGGAAAGTTTCGATTTTAACTACAGTAAAACCTGCTAAAGTGACCACCCGTGTATATTGACCACCTGGTCAATGTGACCACTTTTTCATGGTCCCTTCAGAAATTTAATACTTTATGTACATTTTCTTCTCCTTATTGTGACCATCTGCCTATTTTGACCAGTGACCACCTTCTTCTGGTCCCTTGAAGGAAATTTATTTCGGTTAAAGTGGCCAAAGTAAAAAAACGATAAGAAAAAAAAAAAGAGATATATATATATGTTTGCGCCGCTGATAAAACGTACGTTTATCAATACGAGAATAAGAATTTTTGCTCTCGATTCCGTTATATCGATTCCTTAGGACGAGAGAAGGGAGGATCGATATATGTCATCAATAAATCGTAAACCGTCAGTTGCATAGCGAACTCAGAGGTGAGAGGTTACGCCAGCTGTCCCGCACCGCTCTATACATCTTCGTCGAGACTTCGAAAATCTCTCACCAACCCGTATACCTAAGGGCATCCCCCCGATAAGTATAATTTTATTTACATTTAGTTAGGTACACTTTACATGCACACACACATTCAGATAGGTTTGTTTTTCCCGCTTTCACAGGTACATGGTTAGTTTACTACACAATTAGTTCCAGACTCTGTTACGCCCTGGTATTCGGGATATGTCAGAAGTCAGACGTGCTCTCAGGTACTCTACCATGTACATGCCGTATTAGCTTAGCGCCTTTTTCCGTTAACTTACCCGTTAAACCTACAGTCCACATAACCAAATTTTTATTCCCGTTCCGTTTAGGGCAGGCTTAAGCCCAACCATATAATTTTTGGTCCTTTGGGCCGGATCTCCGTTCCGTTTTACTTACATATTCGTTCGTTTACAATTATACCTACAATTATAATTGTTACGTCGCACCGTTTTATTTTCAGTTTTCTGTTCAGGTTTATGTATCATATACATATTTTATGCTGCATAGTTGAGGTTTGTGTTAGAGGTTGTTAGAGGAAACTTGACTTTGTACTTTAACCCTTTAGTCATAATTCAATTAATACCGCTCCATTCCATGCTATAAAAACTCGTAAACGTTCAGTTTGACCTTTGGCTTCGGTCGATTTGTATTCTTTCTTTTGCATATTCTTTTATTTCCTTATCTCTTGCTTTCTTTTAATCTTTGATCTCCGATAAAAGATTATTAGTTTTACGTAATTTATTTCTTTTTCGAAGAGGCTCAACTAGGGAACAGGTTTCAATACCCGTAGGTGGCACTCAAATTTTATTTTCGTTTTTTGTGGGATCTGTTAACATTTTCGTGTTCACCAGTTATAGTTTCCTTTGTTCTTCATATTTGGCTGAAATATTAGTTTCTTTTTATTATTTTTTATATTTTTATTAGAAACTTATTATTTTATTTTTTTTTTCTTCACTTCAAATTATTTGATCTCTTTTACTATGGCTGAAAAAGAGAGCGTATCTGGTAAGGTAGATCCTAAGGCTCAGATCCAATCTAAAATAAAAGTCTTAACAGCTCGAAAAGAAACCCTCTTTCAGCGAGTTCAAAGAGCTTATGATGAATCCAAGTTTAAAAATGACAAATCATCTGCTGATGAAAAACTTAAGAGATCTTTTACAATCCGCTGTATGTCTTTAGCTGAAACTAAACAACAGTTTGAAACTGTAGTAGGTGAAATAAATATGCTTAAAATGGATATAGGGGAAGAGCTTAATTTTTCTGAATTAAATTCTTTTGACACTCTCTATTGTGTTATTCAACAAAAACTTGGCGAATTAAAAAACGGTGATAAACCTCCTTCAAGTTCATCTACTGTTGTCGGATCTTGTCCTACGTTGCCCGTACCCGCTAAACCAACTTTGCCGTCTTTAGAAATACCGCAGTTCGACGGAAACGAACTTAATTGGACATTTTTCTACAGGAGTTTTAAATCTCTTATTGTTGATAACAAAGACCTATCAAACGATGATAAAGTAAGGTTTCTCTCTGGTGCTTTGAAAAACAAGGCTCTTACCTTAGTATCCGGTATAGTCCCTGTTGGTGAAAATTTCCAGACTTTATGGGAAACTCTGTGCAACCGCTATGCAGACCCACGAGTATTGGCCACAAAATATCTCGACAATATTATGAGTTGTCAGACTCAACTTAAAGAGTCAGCCGCTGTCATCGATACTTTCATACAAAATTTTGTTGCGCCTGCTCAGGCTTTTTTAAATTTAAAACTAAATGATCCCGTTAATTTTTTGTTGTATTATATTGCTTGTTCTCGCTTACCCTCGTTTACTGTTCGTCAGTTTGAACTATCTATTTGTTCGTCGTTTAAGGTTGGTGAACAAGATCAAAGAGATATACCCGGATTTAAAGAACTTGCTCTCTTTCTACAGAACTATGTGAAAGTTTTATCACATAGTCATTTTCCGTCAAGTTCTTCTAACAAAATTACTCATACTGATAAAAATAAGTCATCGACACAACGTTATACAAACAATTCCCGCTCCGTTACAAGTCCTCGAAATAAGTCTACTCAATCTTTCGTTTCTAAGGAAATTCCCGATAAGAAATGTCTAGTTTGCACTTCTTCAGATCACCATTTATACATGTGTGAAACTTTTAAATCATTATCGCTTAAGGAAAGAATAGCTGCTGTTGAAAACCATAAAATTTGTTCTAACTGTCTGTCTTATCGACATCAGGCACCCACTTGTCGTTCTAAAAGGTTTTGCTATACGTGTAAGAAAAAACACCATTCGTTAATCTGCGAGTCGACTAAAACCGAAGAAAAACCCGCTCCTGTGTCTGCAATCTCCGCGACACTCTCCGCCTCCGCTAGTTCTTCGACGACAACCGTTCTTCTGTCCACCGCTCTAATAACCGTTTTCGATGTGCATAATAAACCTCACGTATGTAGATCACTGTTAGACTCCGCTTCTCAATCTAATTTTATTACAGAATCCTTGTGTAAGAAATTAGGACTTAAAAGGCGTCCTGTCGTTACTAATATTCAAGGGATAGGCGCTCACTTTAGCTCCGTAAAGAATGAGTGTTCCGTTAAGTTCGCTTCTCGACTTAATAAGTCTTCAGAGTACGAATTAAAAACCTTAATTTTGGATCAGATTACTGATAACCTTCCGTCTTGTAACATTCCGTTAAAAAATGTATCTCATCTACAAGGGATCCCTCTAGCTGATGAAACCTACCGCCAACCTGGTACCATTGATATGCTTATAGGTGCCTCGTTGTTCGCCGTTATGTTAGGCCCTGGAAAGATTACAGGACCGCCTAACGCTCCGTTAGCTCTTCAGACTAGTTTAGGTTATGTAGTGATGGGACCTGTAGAAGATACTTTGAACACGAATACTGAGCCCAAATATCAGTCCCTTTGTAGTATTGTTACTCAACCGCTTAAAAAGTTAGTCACACGTATGTGGGAATTAGAGGATATCCCTTCCGTTGATTCTATCTCCGCTGAAGAACAAGAATGCGAGCGCATATTTTCTGAGACAACCAAACGTATGCCTGATGGTCGTTACTCCGTTGATCTTCCTTTTTGTAAAGATAGTTCACTTCTTGGTGACTCAAAAAATATTGTTTTGCGCCGTTTTTATTCACTCGAGAAACGACTAGAATCGAACTCAAAGTTAAAGGACGAGTATCACACGTTCATGAAAGATTATATAAATCAGGGTCATATGGTTTTAGGTGAAGAAGATAGCGATGGCTGCTATTTGCCTCATCATTGCGTATTCAAGCCCGATAGTACTTCTACTAAAGTTCGGGTCGTTTGGGACGCTAGTTGTGCCACTTCTAGTGGATATTCTCTGAATGACATGCTTCATACAGGCCCTAAACTTCATGCAGATTTAACATACATTTTAACTCTTTTCAGACTTTATCCTATCGCAGTAACCGCTGATATCCGCCAAATGTACCGCCAAATTCTAGTAAATCAACATCATAGAAAATTTCAAAAAATATTTTGGCGTTTTTCTAAAGATGAAAATATTGCCGTGTATACTTTAAATACTGTAACTTTTGGTGTCAAACCCGCCCCGTACCTCGCTTTGAAGATTCTTCGCAAACACGCTCATGACACAAAAGATATTTACCCCGTCGCAGCATCTATTGTTGAAGATGGTTTTTTCGTAGATGACATGGCAATTAGTTTTCCTACCTTAAAAGATGCTCTCGACGCCTACCGTCAATTACTAGTTATGTTGAAGTCCTGCGGTATGGACTTAGTGAAATGGAATTCAAATTCTCAGTTATTTTTAAATTCTATTAATTCAGACATCCGTTTAAAACAAAATATAAATTTTGATTCTTCTGATATTACTAAGATTTTAGGCTTGGAGTTTAACCCGACTATTGATGGATTTATTTTTAATGTTAAAACAGATAACACTATTTGTACTAAAAGAAATATTTTATCTACTTACGCTCGTATTTTCGATCCAATAGGATTTCTTGCACCTGTCACCGTTTCTCTTAAAATATTAATTAAAGAATTTTGGAATCTAAACCTAGGATGGGATGAAGTTCCTTCTTGTAGGAAGTTACTTAAAACTTGGAATAATCTTCAATCGCAACTACCGCTTCTCTCTGAATTTAAAATTCCACGTCACATAGGTCTCGTTCATAACTCTGAAATAGATTTAATAGGATTTGCGGATGCATCGGGCAAAGCTTATGGGGCAGTCGTTTATTCAAGAATAAATATTTCTGGAAACATTATTATTTCTTTGCTCTGTGCTAAAACCAGAGTGGCTCCGCAGAAATCTATAACTATTCCCAGACTGGAACTATGTGCCGCCGTTTTACTAGCAAGGCTAATGAATTTTATTTTAAAGTCGTTTTCCGGTAAACTAAATTTTAAAAATATATATGCCTTTTCAGATTCTTCAGTTGTTATTCATTGGATTGCCTCCTCATCTTCCCGATGGAAAGTTTTTGTAGCTAACAGAGTTGATCAAATTAAAGACTTGCTCCCTAACATTTCTTGGTTTCATGTTGCTGGTTTGTCCAACCCAGCTGATTGTTTATCTAGAGGTCTATCCCCTGAAAATCTGATGTCTCATCCGCTATGGATTTCAGGGCCAGACTGGTTAGTTTTACAGCCTGACCAGTGGCCGAAATCTGAACCCTCAGTCGGGGGAGAAGAGTTAATAGAAGAAGTCAAACAGGTGTATACTTCTGTAGAGCCCGCAGAAAATATTTTAAATACAATAGATCATTGCTCTTCTTACGACATGGTTCTTCGAGTCCTCTCCTACTGCCGTAGATGGAAACATTATAAGAGAGAAAATAAACCACTCTCTTTCATCTCCACCGCTGAACTGAATGGGGCTGAAATTTTAATTTTAAAACTTATTCAGCAATATCATTTTAAAGAAGAAATTACCGCTTTAGAAAAAGATAAAATCTTACCTTCCCGTTTCCGTAAACTTTCTCCTTTTATAAACGAACATGGCCTGTTAGTAGTCGGAGGTAGATTAACTCACTCCAAGTTAAGTGGTTATCAAAAACACCCAATTTTACTTCCAAAAGAAAACCGTCTTGTTCATTTATTAATTGACAAGATTCACTCTACTCATTTTCATACGGGTGTTGCTATGACTCTCGCTCTTTTACGTCAAAAATATTGGATATTCGGAGGTAGAGACATCGCTCGTAAACGCATAGGTTCGTGTAACATTTGCTTTAAACACAAACCTCATGCCCCCTACCCTATCATGGGTGACTTACCTAAGGAACGAGTCACAGAAGTCAAACCTTTCTTGCACACTGGAGTCGATTATGCTGGTCCATATAATATAGTTTTTTCTAAGAGAAGAGGTGTCCGTACACATAAAGCTTACTTGTCATTATTTATTTGTTTGTCTACCAAAGCAGTTCATCTGGAACTTGCGACGGACTTAAGTACACCTACTTTTTTAAACGCTCTTAAACGCTTCCTCGCGAGGCGAGGTCCAGTACACACTTTCTACTCCGACGGAGCAACGAATTTTATTGGCGCTTGAAACCACTTAGACGCAGTTTATGAACTTCTTACTTCTAAAGATTACATAACCGCTGTTGGTCATGAACTGTCTTCCCAACGCATTACTTGGAGCCAACAAGTACCGTCTGCCCCA
Source organism: Gerris lacustris (assembly GCA_951217055.1). NCBI lineage: Eukaryota > Metazoa > Arthropoda > Insecta > Hemiptera > Gerridae > Gerris > Gerris lacustris. The sequence goes on along the minus strand of OX578276.1, from coordinate 64,436,041 downwards.
CATATGAATGGTATATGGGAAAGTAATATCAAGAGTACTAAAACTCATTTAACTAAAGCAATAGGTAGTCAAGTTTTGACTTATGAAGAACTCAATACTTTACTGGCTCAAGTAGAAGCGTTATTAAATTCACGTCCTCTATGTACTCTAAGTTCCGATCCTAATGATCCGGTTGCTTTAACTCCCGCTCATTTTCTCTCAGGTTCACCTCTAGGTCATATTCCTTCTCCTAATGTAGAAAATATTCCTATTAACCGTTTGACTCGTTACCAGTTGCTGGAAAGGATGACCCAGGACTTCTGGAAACGATGGCACGTCGAGTACCTTCACACACTTCAAACCCGAGAAAAATGGAATACTCAAAGTAAGCCTATCACAGTTGGTACCATCGTCATAATCCGTAATGACCACTCTGCCCCTTTGACTTGGCCACTTGGCATTGTAGAGGTCGTTCATCCGGGGAAAGATGGAGTGACCCGTGTCGCCACAGTAAGATCGAAAGGCAAACTATATCGTAGGCCAGTGGTCAAGCTTTGTCCACTCCCTACACAGTAACTTTCGTGTTAATCATTAATTTCATTTTTTATATTTTTTTTTTTTTTCTTTCTTTTTTCCCTCATCGAAGTGAGTTCTTTTCTTATCACCGTTGAACAAAGGTTCATTTATTTTCGTTTTTTTTTTTACTTTTTTTTCCTCCGTCGCATTTTGCCCTAGCTGCAAGTTGTTAACTAGGGTTTTTAGAAGATTTTTATTTTGTTCTCTCAGGAAAAGGTTTCCTGAGCGGGGGAGTATGTTTGCGCCGCTGATAAAACGTACGTTTATCAATACGAGAATAAGAATTTTTGCTCTCGATTCCGTTATATCGATTCCTTAGGACGAGAGAAGGGAGGATCGATATATGTCATCAATAAATCGTAAACCGTCAGTTGCATAGCGAACTCAGAGGTGAGAGGTTACGCCAGCTGTCCCGCACCGCTCTATACACCTTCGTCGAGACTTCGAAAATCTCTCACCAACCCGTATACCTAAGGGCATCCCCCCGATAAGTATAATTTTATTTACATTTAGTTAGGTACACTTTACATGCACACACACATTCAGATAGGTTTGTTTTTCCCGCTTTCACAGGTACATGGTTAGGTTACTACACAATTAGTTCCAGACTCTGTTACGCCCTGGTATTCGGGATATGTCAGAAGTCAGACGTGCTCTCAGGTACTCTACCATGTACATGCCGTATTAGCTTAGCGCCTTTTTCCGTTAACTTACCCGTTAAACCTACAGTCCACATAACCAAATTTTTATTCCCGTTCCGTTTAGGGCAGGCTTAAGCCCAACCAATATATATTATACATTTGGTTTTAATTTAATTTCTTAGAACTCATATACTTGTTGCAATATATATATATATATATATATATATATATATATATATATATATATATATATATATATATATATATATATATATATATATATATATATATATACATATATATATATATATATATATATATATTGTTGTTGCAATATGAATAAAACCCACTTTACTTTCTTCCTGTTTTATAAGAACTATTTAGAAGGATTTTAATTCAAAGAAATTAGTAAAATGAAATAATTCTTGTTGGTTCTTTAGAGTTTAACCATAAATAGTACAACATTTCTGTGTTTTTTTTTGTTTTTTTTCACTTCATGCTTATTTCTTTGGAATAGCTTCTCTTTGTCTGTTAGGTGATTTTATTTCTTGTTCAGTTGTTAGTTTGATTAAAAAGAAGAAAGGTGTAACTATTATTAATGTTATTACGTGCATCGTGTATTTTGAGCTGAAATTACCTCGAAAATTTTTTAGATTTTACAATTGCACGTAAGTACATTCAATACATGTTACTACACATGTTTTTTTTTCAACTATGTATCTTCAAAGTTGACTTCAATTTCAGTGAGTCATCATAACTCGGGTTCTATACTACCAACAAAAATAAAATAAAAAGCAATCTCTTTGTTACTTAATTACCTTCATTTGTGACTATGACTTTTTTTTATGATAAAACTTTTAGTTTTTGAGATATTAGCAAAAAATCGCTCAAAAACATGCATTTTTTGAGCTAAAAAAGAGCATGTTTAGGCGCCAATAACTCAAAAAGTATTGACTGTACAAAATATTCTTAAAGAACATTTTTTGTTTAGAATTTGTCCCTGTATTGAATCTTGAAGTTATTTTTTATTAATAAAATTCCACCCCCGAGAAGGGGTGGCATTCACCCCTAGGGTAAAAGCACACATCCGCACTAAATAACTTTTTTTCTTGGGCTAGTTCCTAGCTACAGTTCAAATATTTCATCAATCCATCTCATCTGAAAAAATTGGGAGCCAAAATGCTTCATTGACTGGACTAATATTTAATTTGGGCAGATAGTAATTTCGACAAACCATTTGAATTTATTTAATTCGGATGAGTACTTATAAAGATACGAGCCGTTAAGCCCGTGGCAACGGTCTTAATTTTATTCTTACAAAGGAAGTAAAATACGTAAATTTATTTGGATAAGTTAATATACACAATTAGATGAGTTATGTCTATTTGACACCAAAAAATCAATCAAATTTTGCTTCCGAGCAAAACCAATCATTTCGGGGTGCGTCGTCTCGTCCTTGGGACAGTACTCGATATAAATATTAGGTTTTTGTGCGCATGCTGGAGGGAAAGAATCAGCGATGAAAATTTTTTGGGACCAACAATAAGGCTAATAATGACTAACCATCCACTTTTAAAAAAAAATACCTCATAACTTGGGGATACCTCGGAACTTTTACTCACTTCGGAGGCCTCATTAAATAACGATTATACGTTATTTTTATTTCATTTATTCAATTATTTGAATTTTGGCGGTATTTTGACAGGCATGTAAACAAATTTTGACGTCATCAAAATTATGGCACTAATAATTAATTATATTCGCTTATAACTTTTAAACTAATTATTGGAATTTCATGGGGTTATATTTATATTTGTTCCTTAATTCTTTCCGGTTCTAACGACATGCTATATGTCAAAAACGTATTTATACTTTCGGTATTATTAACCGTTAAAGTTTCAAAATTCATAAGTTAATAACTTAAAAATGGCGGCTAATATCAAAATGAAATTTGATTGAAAGTAAGGATGTGTCCAACAAAACTCAAAAAAAAAAGAAACAATAAGAGTCCTCCTATTTAGATAATCCTAGGTTTAGATAATCTATCAATCCCCAAATCGGTATATATATTACTATTTTATAACGGCATTTATATTATTACCCTATGTTTCTTCATTAGTTCCTTACACTAGCAGAGTAAAAATTAAAGAATCTTGCGATTTTATCTTATGTTGTGTAATATTTGGTTCACATGGCAAATGTAACATTCCGTTGCTACCAACCTCTCTCTCCTCAGGCCTTCTAACTGATTGATTGAGGCGGCCAAGCCTACAACCATCCATCATCTTAACGTACACGTACTTTTTTTTATATGTATGAATATATATATATATATATATATATATATATATATATATATATATATATATATATATATATATTTCAGAAGATCGTGCAAAAAAGTGTCCGACTAACATCAAGCTAGAATTTTGTGTTTAAGTTAATCTTTTGGTCGTATCTAACACTAACATTTGGTACGAGAAATCGATATTATAATAGCAATTTATTCTTCAAACTAAAACAGTCTACTGTGAGAGATAATATACCAAGCAAATTAAAAGCAGTAAATAAGTGATTCGGTTAAAATGAAGTATAATTAAGTCCAGGAACGAGATTTAATATGTATAAAAAGTGTTTTTATTAAAATTAAAAAAGATATAAATCTATATATATATATATATATATATATATATATATATATATATATATATATATATATATATATATATATATATATATATATATATAGAGAGAGAGAGAGAGAGAGAGAGAGAGAGGAATACGCCAGGCGACTCAACTCGACCGTAGAATATATTATAAGAAACTACAAAAGAATTGTCCCCCGAAACAACTCGGGGGACAATCAGGTATTAAGAAAAAACAACTATAATTGACCGTCCCCCGAGTTGAGTTGTAGGAGTTACTTCTTCTTATATATATAAGATATATATATATATATATATATATATATATATATATATATATATATACGTATATGTATATATGTATATGTGTGTGTGTAATGTGTATATATAAAAATGGATGTTTGTTTGTGCTTTAAAGACTTCGACATCGTTTGACCAATCGCTATTAAAGTTGGCACATATATAATGTATTTTCTCATGGAGAAGGATTATATGATTTTAAAATTTATATTTTGGTACAGGGTACATGGTACAAAAGTCAAAATAGTATATACCCTTCATGATACAATTTGTTAGAAAGCTTTGAGTAAAATAATTGTTGTAATTTGTTGTTACACTTTTGTCATATTTTCATATAAGAGGGGGTTAAAATGGAAATTTTTGAAAAAATGTGTTTTGTTCAATAAATTTTGTCATGGAGAAGGTTTTTATGATTTTTTAAATTTAAATTAAAATAATTTAAATTTTGTACACAGAGGTACGGGGTATGAGGTACAAAAGTCAAAATAGTTAGACCCATCATGATGCATATCGTTGGAAAGCTCTTTAAGAGTACACTATCCATTTATACCAAAAAAAAATTATGCAATCTCATCAATATAAGCAATATTTCATTATTCTACAACGAATATTGGTTCTAGATTACATACACATCTCCCATATTTAAATATACAGAGGTAAATAATTATACACAGGCAGGACAATGCCTGCCTGGTTTTACTAGTAATAATATAAATTAAGTATTGTGTGCTTGGACCGATAAAAAAGATATGTGCTCTAAATACTTTCTCATATTCATAATGATATTGAATTTAAATCCTAAATTATCTTACTAAATTCATTCATTGTTTAGTTATCCCAAAAATCTTTTATACTGGCTGGATTCGCGTGCTTCACTGCGGAGTTTGTTATTGTAGTGAATTCTTAAAATATTTTTAAGACTAATATTCAACTTCTATTATTAAAATTATTTTACTAAGCACTAGTACTCAGACGCCACAGAGTTTCCTAAATCCGCCCCCTTTTATTTTTATACTGCCTTCCCATTAAATATAATAATTTCCAAAAATCTCTGATAGTAATTGATTCCGACTGCTGAAGAAATAGTTTTAACAGTTAACTTTCCGGTAAAAGCAGAGGTATTTTCCTTCTGAACCCTTACACCCACTGGTGTATTTTCGTTTCCTTGGGTTAAAATTAGAGTTATAATTTATTAATATATCCTTACTTTCAAAAGAGAAACCCATTAACAATGATCAAATTATTCGTAAAAATAATATTTGCGAGCACCTACGTGGTAGAGGAAACTTTATGCATAATTTCAGCTCTCTAGCTAGCTATTGCCATTCTAGAGATGCTGTGATGTGTGATGGATGAGTGAGTGAGTGGTATTCGACTATTATTTCTATATTGCAAATTATAAATATTATTTTTTAATATTTATATATTATACGAGTATATAAATTATGTTATAAATAATTTTTTTTTATAATATATGTATATATATATGTGTGTGTGTGAATAATAAAAATAAGGGAACCCTCCTAGGAAAAGAAAGATCCCATTAAGGTTATATTATTTTTAATTTACTTTGTCCGAAACTATATTTCAATATAATCTTTAATATAAAAAGGAAATATCTCTGTTCAAAGGAAATCGCCAAAACCGAATCTAAACCGTGCCACCGATATGCCCCCGTGTAGGGGATGGTAAGAGAAGATAAATAAGCCCAAGATCGAGGGGGCTTGTTTTAGTTGGTTTGTTATGGTTGCTCTTCTTTTCGAGTGCCATGGGCCTTCGGTCCCCGATTCTAAAGTTAAATTGGTGAAAGGCAGCATTGTGCGCAGAAGGTTAGAATTACTGTGGGACCATCTGTGGCTTAATTTTGACGTGCTATCCAAATTGCATTATAATTGATGAAGTAGTTATAAAAAATATGAGCGTTCATGTTAACATTAAGGTACAGACGGACATAAATGTTATATTTGTAGATATATTTGTTTGCTATATGCTCAGAAGGTATTTAGAACATTAAGATTTGTGAATGTATATTAAATTGTTTCTCTTAGTATGTATTTGTCGTAGGGAATTTAAAATCTTTTATTTACTCGTAAATTATCCTCGAAGATGAAGTGGAAGTGTATAATGGACCTGTTGAAGGTAATAGTTAATTAAATAACATGAACGTAGAGAAGACATTGACTGAAAAAGCCTGAAAGCATACTGCACAAGGAAACTACAGCAAATGGTCATCATAATTCCTGAGAGATAAACGAAGAGTAATCTTATGATTGATGAGACAGTTCAAGTAACTATTAGTAACCCATTTCAGATGACAAAGTGGTGATAAATTAACTGTTTTCATGATATCAGGGCTCTTCAACCAGAATGATCCTGGTCTTACAATATAATAAACTCCATTTGTAATTGTATTCTTAATTAGGACCTCTTAATAAACTATTTCGCAAATTAGCTAAAAAATAATCTATTCTTATTTAATATAAGCTTTTATGGGATCATCAAATTAATATGAGATCATTTATTAGTATCGGATAAGAAGATTTCACAATATTGACGGACAGGAGCAGACCGGAATTAATATATAAATTACATTTCCTTCTAAAAAATGAAAATTTGTTGTATTGAAGTTCTGTCATTATAATAATATTTAATACAGAGCTTTGAATGATAGCAAATATTATTGTTCTATTTTTTAAACCAAATTAAAAATAATGTGTTAATTTTTAGTCCTTTCACTGTTTTGGGTTGGTTTTAGGTTTCATACCAGATACTTGAGATCAATAGAAGGCAGGGTTGGGGGCAGATGAGGGTAACAAAAAGAAATTTAAGCTCGTAAGAAATTTATGGCAGTAGTTCTCAGACTTCAGGGTCAAACTCTAATCTAAATAGTTTATCAACTTCAGTTTTACGCTTTTTTAAAGGGCTCAAGAAAAGTAATATAGTTTTTTCTGTTTTTCCATCAAGAAATGCGTGATACTTTTAATTTAAAATTTAAATAAATTATGGGAGAAGGTAAAAGGTTTAATGCGGTCGATTTTTAGTGTTACACATGCATGAGTAAAACATTTTATATCTATATATCATCAAGAAAAGTTTCTTTCAATGAAACAAAGTAATAAGAGATGTGAATGTAATATGGCTGCATCAGTACTCTTTTCCATAAAAAAAGAAGAAAAAAAGTATATTACAAATCAATTGTAGTTTTATTCTTTTAAATTTTTAAAGTTGAAGTAAATATTTGGAGAATTTATACGATTAACTTAGGCTGCATAAGAAGGATAATAGGATAAGAAAATGTTATGTTTATAAGTGATATAACACTAAAATATTATACCGCATTAAATTCTTTATATATTTTATGTCGGGCTCACTTCAAATGAGAGTAATGAAATTTATAGAGAAAATGTTTTCTAAAGTGGTAGGGAAACGTTTCCCAGATCGTTAAATTTATTAGGTGTACTTAAAACGACACGACGAGTATGTGAAACGGCTTAGTTATAAACTTCAAAGTGCTTTCCTAACACTCTCTTTGTTAAAACGTAAAGTCTTCTTGACTAACACGTGTAATATCCAATTTTGGTGCCATTTATATAAACAAATTTTGATTAACCAAGAAGGCAACCATTTTTTTAAAATTTTTTCCTGATTTAATAACATGGGAAATTTAAATTTACCTAGATTTAAACAAAGTATCGGATAAGTGGTTCCCCTCACACTCCAAACACTGATTAAGCCTTTTTTCGAAGTTTTTGTGCACTCTTTCAAGCATTTCCACAGGAATTTCGGCAATTTTGGTTCGAATGTTGTTCTTGAGGGCTTCCAGGGTTCAGGGACGATCGCTGTACACCAAGGATTTAAGATATCCCCACAGAAAAAATCACAAGGAGCCAAATCATGCGATCTTGCTGGCCAGTTTAAATCGCCTCTTAAAGAGATGAGACGCCCGGGAAATCTGTCTTGCAAAACGTTTACGCAAACCCTTGCTGTGTGGGCTGTGGCCCTGTCCTGCTGAAACGTGGAACATAAACTTCCCGCCCCCCTCTTTCAAACGACTCTACTCTCAACCGTCTAGGACCAATAGTAAGGGAGCAATCCACTCTTCAAGTTCATACGTCTGCCGCGCTCAACCCTGTACTATTATTTATAAGTATACTAAAAATTATTTTAATATTATAGCTATTTTGATGATGAACAATTATTTAAAGTGAGAATTGAATAAAAAACTAACACAGAACACAATAAAATTGCTAAGCTAATATATGATCCAATTCAAATAGTTACAGAATTGTATTGTATAATAATTACTAATTATATGTTGTTTTATTGTATTTATGTACTTCATTCTAATAATATACTTTTAACAAGAAGTTAAAAGATAGATTAGGAAATAAAATAAGTCTTGACCCTGTCTGAAACCTTGGAAATGAATTATTCATACTGAATTAACATCTTTTATTAACCAAAATGTAAAATAATAGGAAAAATTGGAATATAGAATTGATAATGAATAAAAAAATATAAAAAATTATAATATATAATATTAATATATATATATAACAAAATGTTAAAGAACCCAGGGATCGGTCACAAAAAAACACAACACATTCTCGAAACACCTAACGTTTCGGCTTTAATAAAAACCTTCCTCATGACATCTATAACAAAAGAAAAATCAAAATTGTTAACATCTAGATGCCCACTAAAATGAAACCAAAGTATAGAAAAAAATAACTAGTGGCTTAAAAATAAACACTTAAGTGTTAAAACAGTTAACACTCAAGTGTTTATTTTTATTCCATAAAACTTTATTATCAATTAAATGAAAAGCTTAAAAACAAACAATAAATTATGTTTTAACTACTTTCTATAAGCAAATTTTGATTTAAACCTAAATTAACCATCTCTTTTTATCACGGTTATTACTTTTTAACAACATTTCCAGCGTAAAAACAAAAAAAATATGTTTAATTACATCTCTCCATCAGTGCCTGAACATTAGATAACAACAAAAAGAATTTGGATAGTGGTGATGAAACTCTCATTACATGAAAAGGTTGGGACCTGTTTTTATGAGGAGAAGAAGAAAATAAAATTCTCTTGGAGTAAAAGAGGTCTCATGAGACTTATTGTAATGAGTCTAATAGAGATAAATTTTCTAAATTAGTTGAATTTGCCTAGCTCCTAGTTTCTCTCTTTACAATTTTAAATAAAGACTTTTTTTATTATATTATGATCTCTGGTTGATAACACAAAACACAAAATCGCATGATAACAGAGAATATGCCCCATTACCCTTGTACTTCTAATATTTAACTTAATAAAAATGATAATTTTTACTGACTTATAATTTATACATTTTATTATATCTATCTACTGATTCGGCAACCTTTTCTAGAGTTACCTATTAAATATTGCTTTTGTAATTAATAAACATATTTTAGTAAAGTAAATAAAAATAATTCATAAAACATCAATTACAATGAATATAAATTTTGTTTAAAAAATTAGAATCTTTGTTTAGCATGTTAAGTCTCAGTGAAGTTACCTTTATAGCTGGACTCGAATAATCTTTTATCCTCATTATGTCATTTCTGTTGTAGCCATTCTTGTATAGGCTTTGCAACCCATTATTATTTTTTTACAGTATAGCGCTCTAACCAACTAAGCTACGCAGGAGAATGAATTTCTCTGACGTTAATGATACCTTGACCCGAATTTAAAGCTTTCAATTTTTCCACAAGTCTGAGAAGTCATCATTAATGACAAAGAACTAGACCGAGAAATAACGCTTATAATTATAAAGTACCCAATTAGTACCTGTATCCCCGCGCTGGAGTCTACTTTTCTCTGTCTGTTTCCCGTAGTTAATAATAATTATAATTTGATTTAAATTAAAATTTAATCGTTCCGTAGTATGAATACTACCAAAATCGTAAAATATGAATTTCTAATTGATTGTACGAAGTACAGGTACTAATTGGGTACTTTATAATTATAAGCGTTATTTCTCGGTCTAGTTCTTTGTCATTAATGTAGACTTCTCAGACTTGTGGAAAAATTGAAAGCTTTAAATTCGGGTCAAGGTATCATTAACGTCAGAGAAATTCATTCTCCTGCGTATTATTTTTTTATTGGGTGGGGCAAAATGGTACCAGATGTACACTCTGTTTTCTGGGATTGTTGTCTTCTTCCATTAACTGCGTTCATCAATATTAACAAAGTAACTAATTTAGCATTGTGTGGCAGAAAGTGAAGTACTTGAACAGAGGCAGCTTGTTCTTCTCTTATTTAAGCGTTTTTAGCATTTCCAATAGTAGCAGGATTCCTGGTTCATCACAGATAATGGGTTTATTAAACTTTTGGGGGTCAAGAAAAATATTACTATTATCAAAACTTTATTATCAACTTTAGTACTATTAAAGTTTGGTACAGCTGTGCTCGACTTGGGGGGGGGGGGGGGCAATGCCTTGCCTAATATCAATAATATAAATTTATTTTAAGGATGCATTTTTTTGGCATTTCATGAAGAATTTTGTGATAAAATTCACATGGTTGAATGAATTTAAAAAATAGTTTGAAACTTAACAGAACAATTACGTTATAATTATTTCATAAATTATTAATCTTAAATGATTAATCTTAACGATACAAATACTTGCGCAAGGACCGATTAATGAAATAATTTAAGATATTTTAGGGTCTCGTGCCCTTAAGCGCAAGCATACACTCATAGTAACTAGGTTCCTGTGACTTTTCCTGCCAACCTAGTAGATGAATGATGAAAAAAAAGTTTAGGATTACCCGCTTTCACACTCTCCTTAAAAACCCCTTGAATTATGAATTTTATAAAAATATTTTATTTAGGGAAATCAAATGTTTTTTTTTTTTTTTTTTTTTTTTGAGCCGTGTGATGTCTTAAATATCATAAGTAGCTGATAATTGAGTTAGATAGCACATGGAAATTACCAAACTGCCTCTAATGGGGTGATGGTGCAATGAAAGTAATGTTCTTGAGCAAACCAAGGAAGAAGATGATATTACGTAAATTATAGCAGAACAGCACTGAAGAAAATTTCAGAAAACTGACTCAAAAAAATAAATAGAGATTCGTCAAAATCGAAAAAAAAGGTGGAAAACAGATGAATTTACACCTTCTGAAACAAGAAAACCTTGGTAAATTCCATGGGGATACAGGTAAAAACAATTCACATCCCACACTGCCAAAGAAAAACCTCTAGGTAGAGAACCACCTGGGAAAACCTAATACAGCTTTGCCTTATATCTAGAAAGGAATATTTACCTCAATGTTATCTAGAATCTAGAACACCTCTATATATAGCTTTTCTAGCAAGTAGACAATTCCTTCCTTTTAACTTGGAGTCAATATTTGTTGATAATGAAAATAAATATTTGATTATAGTATATAAAGTTTAGGATTAAATTTCATCAGTATAATGACTTCTTTAAAAGTTATAGTCCAATCAACATTGACACTCTTTTAAGAAATCTTCACCTTACCTTTTCAAAATACAAATATATTGATCAAAATGAAATTTGATGTAAATATTTTGAAAACCAGTCATAAGTATATTAGACTATATTTTATAATTTTAACTTGGAAGAATTAAAAATAAATACGCTATCGTGAAACTATGTATAGATAAAGGTTTAAACAAAATTTAGATATATTGTGTTAGGGTTGGATATAGGGTTAAGATATATTGTGTTATTACATAAATTATTATGAAAGATAATGAGTAACCATGTTTTCTGTGGGCATCAGTCAATACTGTGTTCTCTTAATTTTGTCAGCTGAAATTGTACTTTTCAAATCTCTCTCTCTCTCTCTCTCCATCACTTCAATCCCCTCCGATTATTCTTTATCTTCCTGCCTTTAATCTCCCTTTTTACTGGTCTTATATTACTTTGCTTTGTAAGTTTCATTACACGTTTCATCGCACACCTATTACCCCTATTTTAAACAACTTCCCGTCTTCCAATCTTCCCCAAATTTTGCATATGGAAATAATTTTGATGAAGAATACAGAAACTAAAAAAAAAAGTTGAAAATAAGACCAGATTTTAAAAATGGTATTTTTATATTAATTATTACCGCCAAATCACAATGAAGTTCCAAACCTAGTACGATACAGTCCACCTCAATCCTTCAAAATCCGATTGTAGTATGGTATAATCCACCTCTACCACTCGTTTTGTTGATTCCTGTACTCTACTATCACTTTATAAACTTGTATATCCAACTGTGTTTTTTAATGAGTTGGAAAAGATTCATAGGAAAAATCTGATACTGACAGTTAATCGTGTTTAATCATTGGATTTGATTTGATGATTACGTCTTCTTACTTATTATCTTGCTAGATATAAAGCATTTGACTTCTTGCAAACATTTGTGCTTGCAAATATTCCAGTTTAGAAGTATTATTCAAATATTTTATTTTTCATGATATTTAGGTTTTACCTCTAGTTTGTTTATTTTATAGATCACCTTGTGCAATAAGTAGCCTTTGTATTTGAAAGAACAAGTATGATCTTGTTTTATAAGTATGAGTAGAAATGATATCCTCTAATAATGATAATCCATTTATGAAAGAACAGCCAATGTTTTTGTTGGTTTTCTTTATATAAGTAGGGCAGAGAGTTTGCCCGGCTACTATCAGTGGAGCATTGCAATGGAACCCCGCATAGCTTTACAATTATCATGCAAAGGGCGGTTAGAACCCTACTAAGCTCAGCCGGCTTTAGCTATTAACAGAGAAATATTTTAATAATGAATATCTACAACTGAAAAGCAAAGGGGTCTCTCTGTGGACTGAGTCCCTACTATGGTACAGCAAACAACAGTTATATCGTGAAAACAATCCTACCCATTAAACAGAGATCATATCAAAGGGATTTCATGATCATTGGTGGTTGATGTGTTTACAAATATATATCTCCCTTTAGACCGAACTAAAAATAAACATTACATATTTCTAGACTTAGCTTTGTATAACAAACTATTATTTACTTAAATATCACATTATATATTCTCATATTTACCGATTCAACTATTAAATTTATTTATTTTTGACCATTCTGTGCTAATAATTGTGGATTGCATTGATGTAATTTAACTTTTTAAAATAGAGGTAGAATAAATAAATGTGGCACTTATATATACATATATATATATATATATATATATATATATATATATATATATATATATATATATATATATATATAATCATATGAAGGGGATCATCAAATCATTGAAGGGGATCATCAAGTTAGGAAATGTTGTTATATCATGTGAATACAAAAAATATGTAGTAATGGTAATATACACAAACGAAATAGAGGTATACACTCTTTTAATTTTATGTAAATATCAAGTTCAAATAAATAATAAATTATAGATTAACTTAGAAGGAGAAAAATTAAAATGAAATTAATACAATATAGTATATTTCAATGTCATGTATAAAACTTAGGAGCCAAATTATTATAAATGGTGTAGATATATAATAAATAAGACCCTGGGAAAACCAAGAGTCAAGGGAGATGAAATATTTGAATGAATAATTCATATTCATATATTTATTTTCTGTGTACGGAATGATCTATTCAATAATAACTGTTTTAGTAACTTCAAAAAAATCATATCAATATGATTGAAACAATCCCGCACGAAAAGCTATTTTTATTCTTGTGCCTTCTATATTGATCCCACAAAGATATAAATAATAAAAAAGGGCGATAAAGACTAGAAAATATTTATAGAGACCCTTCAGTACAAAAGTGAAAATTTATTTGTTTCACAGGTAATAAAATCATACATTTTCCACTACCAGTGAACACTATCAGTGGTTAGAAAGGAAAATAAGAGAGAAATGAGATAAATAAATGTATTATTGAGAGGATTGTGGAAGGTATATATGCGGTGCTTAATCAACTTGTCGAAGTACAGTTCCTAGATTACTTCATTTATTCAAAAATGTAATTTATTTAGAGCAAACATAATCCAATAGAAAACCAAATATCTAAACGCACTAAAAGTAAAGTGTTTTGGCTTAACTTACATTGAATAAATAAAATAAAATCGGTCCAACGAATTCGATTAAAACTTTCTCATATAACATGGATAGGCAAATTAAATACCAAAACATCTAATTTGTTTAATTAAAGTGAGCTTCATAAATTCAACAAAATATGCAACCTGTCTGTCTGTCAGTAACGTTTACGTGTCCAACTGTTACTTGAGTAAAAGTTTAATTGAAATTAAGTATACATGTTCCAGTTCCATTTACTAATGCTCAGGCTAAGTTCGAAGGACAGTATGTTATCCGTCTGAGAGTTCGTGTGCAACGCTCGTGTAGACAACGTGAGGTTCAAATGTAAAATTGAAATTTTAGGATGGGAAAAGATTCTATCACCTATTCGATGAGAATCACCTATTCGATGAGACGAACATTTTTTTCAAATAAAATTGTTTAGTAAAGTCAACAGCAACACCGCTATGAAGTTATATAGATCGTTAAAGCTATTTGATATGTGAATAACTTGGACCTGAATAATTGACAATGACAACTCATTCATATCGCGATGATAGTGGGTCAACACCGGGTATGGGGCTTCTTGCCAGGGTCAGGGATCGATTATGGACCTCCAGCATGAGAAGCGCATAAACAGCTACCGGTAGCTCCGGTTTTACTAATTAATTATTAATATTTAAACATGTTAAGAAATAGTTCAACATGTGATTATTAAAAAAGAAGCTTTAAAAAGACTTTATTGTGTGAGGTCGTTGTTTGGTTATTGAACTACACCGCTTTCATGATGAGTCGGTATCATCAGAATTGGAGAAACACATAGTCGAGGATCTTAAAACAGCCAGTCAAGCTGCATCCATCTCCATCTAGTACAAGCTTCTTCTTATGTACAAGAAGAAGAAACAGCAGTGCCAAAAAGGTAACTTAATTCCTAGAAATATTAGTTTTGAATCTAGATTTAAATCATCATTGGCTCTTGAGGCAGTAAATACATCCAAAATATAGATAATCAATCCTGTCTAGTGCTTGCCAGCCAGCTACTAAAAGGGTTTTTTCGGTCATAAAAATGCATATATCCTATATATTAATTTTTTAAAATAAAATATGTACAAAAAGTAGAGTGTGCATAATAGTACATTACGCGTCGAGTGTGGAAAGTAGTATTTTGCATGCGAGTGTGGAGTTTGCACCCGAGCGACAGCGAGGGTAGTAAAACCACACGAGCAATGCAAAATGCCGTTTTCGCACGAGTTGCGTACCGTACTTTATCTACGATTGTTAGATTTAAATAATAAATACAGAAAAAAATAAACTTGCTGTATGTAAATTCATATCTCTCTCTTGATAAAGATGGCATTAATTCTTGAGTTGTATTTTTTGGCGAATTAATTATTTCTTGAGGAGTATTATTCTCCACATTTTCGTCAAAGTCACTTGATTCACTCATTTTTTTTTCACTAAAAACTCGATATAAACAGTTACTTTAACAAAAGAACAGCAAATTACTTCTGTTAAATGTTAAATGTAAACAAATTCGCTAATCGTGCGTAAAGCTGAAGAATTCCTCTTCTTTACCGCGCTAGCGTGGTAAAGAAGAGAAATTCTTCAGTACTATGAGACGCGCATGCGCAATGAATACAAGTACGTAAATAATCACTTAATACGCATCTAAACAAAGATATAATGTTTATATTTCGTATCAATCGTAGATAAAATATATTTATTAATTTATTTATGATATAATACAGTGGTAAGAAAAAAAAATACATTTTAAAGTAAAACTTATAACAAATATAAGCCTTAAAACTAGGTTATCTTACTGTCCGCATAAGCCTAAGCTTGAGCGCGGCACAGTTTTTATCTTTGGGAACATAGATGTACATATAGATATGGATTCCAATGAGGACATGTCCACAGTCTATATGCACATAAAATATTCCCAAGTTATATAAAACTAGGCATCGCATGGCTCTATCATTGAAGCGAGCGTATAGTAATAAATATGTATTGAATATTGAAAAAATAGATAATCATGAATCATGATGAGTTGATAGATAGTGGGTCTGGTAGTAGTACAGCGGTTAGTAGTAAGGGAACCACCCCGTATTCTTACTATTCCTCTAGCCACACCATCTCCTTTTCAATTATTATAAAATGTATTTCTTTGCTACAAAACAACTACTGCATGTATCAAATTGAAATTTTGCATGCTTGTTTCAATTGTGCATTAGATGGTGTATATGAAGTTTTATTAAAATCGTTACGTTAGAACGTAAGATATCGGTAAAAAGTTTGTTTTCTCTATTATAAACGTTTAGGTCCGCTTTAATAGTTTTAGCGATCTTTATTAATTGATAGCGGTGTCGCTGTTGGTTTTACTAAAAAATGTTATTTGAAAAAAATGTTCGTCTCATCGAATAGATGATGATAGAATCTTTTCCCGTCCTGAAATTTCAATTTAATTTTTGAACCTCTCGTTTACGCGAGCATTGCGCGCGAATTCTTGGGCGGATCACGCTGTCCAACGAACTTAGCCTGAGTATTAGTAAGAGGAACATGTATACCAAATTTCAACTAAATCGGCCAACTTTTACTCAAGTTATCGTCGGACACGTAAACGTTACACACAGACAGACAGACAGACAGACAGACAGACAGACAGACAGACAAGATGCATATTTCGTTGAATGTAAGAAGCTCGCTTACGCTCGCTTCAATAAATTTTTGCAATATTTTTATACAGTAATTTTACATATTATCCTTTAACTTCTTAGGAATACACTTATTTGGTTCTTTTAGGGGTAATAGCCGGAAACGCGATGTATATTTGTGATCTACATTTCAATACCTCTGAAATGATATTCCTCTCAAAAATTACAAAAAGTATAAAATATTGCAATTAGTTTAATTGCTCGCTGACTAAAGAAATTTTGAGTGTTAAAGTTTGCAATGTTTTTCCTGCTTTGAGGGGAAAAAGTTTAACTTGTATACCAAATTTGAAATCTTTAGCTACAGTAGATCGGGAGATAAACTCCAAGATGCGACGGACGAACTACCAAAAGCACAAGGGCTTCTAGGATGACCTCGAAACCCTAAAAACGAATTAAAACAGATGATAATATTACTGTTTTAATTGTTGACTTACTTTTTACCTTAAGTTTAAAGGCCCCCCTACACGGTCAAAATGAAAAGACAATTACCTATTTGAAATAAAGTTATGCTCTAAATTAGAGGATGCTACTGCCCAAATATTTTTAGAATGTTTCCAAACTTGCTCAAATTTTAATTTATCAATCATAAATTTCACTCATCAAAAGCATTAATCAGTTGTGCATAAACTATTCATTTTATTTAGCCCCAATCAATCAAATCCATGGGATTAAAACCAGGTGAACATTGAGGCCAATTTATTGGAGCATCATTTCAACGACCCAACCAGCGATGAGGAAAATGTGTGGCAAGCCATTGTCGACATTGTATACGAACACAAATATCTGAAAAAAAAACTTAAAAGAATATTATTTTCACTTGAAAAAAGGTCGCGGATATGCATAAGGGCAAATAGTGGACATTTTGAGGAATAATTGTGATTTTTATCACACACTAAAAATAAAGTTTTTGTTTTTATATCTATTAAATAAAAATTTCTGACAGATTATTAGATTAAAACCGAGTTTACTCTAAAACGGTGCGTTTTATCGAAGTTTATCAAAGTACCTTTTTCTTAAAATACCTTGATTTATCATAATTTTCAAAACGAAAGAGGTGTAGTATAACCAAACGCAAAAAAATGTAATAAATAATTGACCGGTTTTGGCTATTCTAAAGCAGACTTCTTCTGATAAATTGCAAATAAAGTAACAGTCTTAAGGCCCTCATACACGATCCAACATTTTGCGCTAACATGATGTTTGAGCAAACCTGATGTGGGCAAATTTAGGCCATACACGTCATAAACATCATGTTTGCGCAAACATTTTGACCGATTAATACTTTTAAAGAGTGAAATTTATGATTGATAAATTAAAATTAGAGCAAGTTTGGAAACTTTTTAAAAATTTGGGCAATAGCAATCCTCTAATTTAGAGCTTACATTTATTTCAAATGGGTAATTTTCTTTTCTTAATATTCACACCAAAGTTAGTAAGACAACAAACCACATTCAAACATAATTAAAAAAAAATGATTTGTTGGTGCATTTACATTAATATTTATTACTTGAAATTATCATGGGGAAAACTTTTCTTTTCATTTATTATTTAGCTACAACTATACAAATTAATTATATCAAGCAGCTTATCTCACTTGAGGTAATTACTGCACAGTTACAACTCAGATTCGGAGACCCCAGCCAGAGGTGGTACTCCAATAATACTCTTTATATTAATCTCTGTACTGGACTTTTTGAAGTCATAAACATAAAATATTATGTTCGTTCTTCAGAACGCTCGGAGCTTAGATGAAAAAAAGTACTTCTTTATTAAAGATTTTTTTTTATTTAAAACCCCTCTAAACAATATTAAAATGTCATGCTAACTTTTGCGGAAACATACCACTCGGTTTAATACAATGTCACGTTTTCTTAACATTAATATACTTTTACACTGTGACGTAAACATAGCATGAAGGGGAATAGACTGATGCATAATTCTTATGGTCAACCATTTAAATTGCTTATGTTTTCCCCTCAGTTTTTTCAAGGTGAACATTTTTTATTCCTAATATTTATATAATAAGTGTCAGAGTGAGAGATGGTGTGAGCTGTCACGGTACATGTAGAGTGGAAAGCATGTTATTACGTGTGGTTGATGGTTGAAGGGGAATGGGAGAAGCAGGCTGGAGTAGCGAAGTCTTCTGAGAGTAGAGATGGGAGGCCAAGTATTGGGCTGCATTACGTGCCGGGAAAACATTTCCAAGCCCTTCTACAGGCACCCGCAGTCAACGCTAGCTTAGTGGGGTAAAAAGAAAAAATTCTGCCTCAATTTCTGATTCTTTCGAGACTTACGTGGAGATTTTGCACACTTACCAAGCTCTCCTGACATGAAGCTTCACTTCTTTCACATCCTTCGTGCTCTGTAAATTGTTCATTATTTTCGTCCGGTGGGGGGTCGAGAGAAAGGGGGAAAACTAAAGTGAAATGATGATATAAAAAGAAGAGGAAATTGTACAAGACAGCGTTCTACCCGCCTATTTCCTGCTCCATCTAATCCCTCAAATGTACACCTGGCTAAGTTATCAAATAGATAAGTGGTTCTGTGTGTGTTTGGCTAATAGAATTAAAGCTTTTAACTCAACAAAATATGCAATTTATATATTAAAAATAATAATATTGTTAATTAATAATTATCATTCTAATTAATATTAATCCAGAACTCTAGTAGATAACTTTCCCATACAATAATATTGCAATTAAATCTTAACATATCTAATTTACTTTCTTATATTATATGTAGTAGGTATACATATAAAAAGTAAATATTGAGGAGTTTAGATTAAGATGGATTTCAAGAGGCCAAAAATAAGAAATCCGTATTCTTTAGTTTGTTCAGGCACGCGGAGTCTTAAACTATTGGGTCGATTTTTATGAATTTAGGCATACATCTAGAGTTTTTTTTTTTTTTTTTTTTTTTTTTTTTTTCAAAATGTTTTGTTTCTTTTTTTAAAAAAACAAGCCCCTTGTTTTATTCACATTTCGCTTTTTTTCCAGATGCTTTTCTTAACCAATTTTTATTATATTAAGAGCCTAACTATTGAGTATGGTTAATTAACTCTGATATAAGAAACAAAATTCTACTAAGTATGGTTACACTACTTCCACAATATATTGGAAAATATATTTTCCTCGGGTATAGGCTCCAATTTATAGGAATTCATTTATTTCATTTTTAAAATTGTTAGACAATCTAATCAGTTCATCCACTGATGGCAAAGTTGAAATAACTTTTATTTTTAAAAAAAAACAATAATTTGAAGTCCAGTTTGTTTCATGAATAATATTATTTATTTACTATGTAATAATATCTTATTATCAAATAAAATATTTTTAACAAATATATAATGTATTGATTAATAAAATTTGAGTAAACATTTACAGGCACTTTGAACATGAGCAAATGCCTTTAAGTATGCAGTGAGTATCTTTACTTGAACGAATTCACCCAGTTTTTTTCACCCTCATATCTCTACTTCCTCTAACTTTGGTCTTTTGAAATTTGAACCATAAATTAAGTAACATAGACAAAAATCCGTTTTAAACATCTGGGAACACTTTTGGTTTCGTGTCTGTCTGTCAGCCTATGTGGGTCAGCCTGTTGGTCTGTCTCTCAATTTTTACGAACCGTCATATTAAAAACTGTTCCTCCGATTTTAATGAAATTTGGATGGTAGGTTATAATTAGCCCATTGTTGGTCCGATACAAGTTTTAACCTCCATTGCTTATTTTTTTCTCTTCCACATGTGCACAAACATACAATCATTTACAATTTACACCTATATCTTCAAAAGTCTGATTATTATAAAATTTGGATAGTTTGTCAAAAGTAGCCCGCAGATAGCCCCAGATTAATTTCTACGCCCTGTGCACATTAAATATTGCGAAATTGATACGAAAATTTATGTAAAAATCAAAACAATTTTAACAAATTTAAAAAAAACAGGAGGAAATTAAATAAATTTGACTATACTAGGTCGTAAAAGCATAAAATCATTAAATTTTACGAAATAGGACACGAGGAAGCTATCTGCAACAGTAATTGGCAGAGAAACGATAAATCGCATCGAGTAGTCGATTGCACAAGCAGGTACTGATTTTTGAAGATCTACAAGTTTGATTCTATGACTTTTATTCATACTCCCATCGGTTGTACCTTAGTTGGAGATAGATTTGATTTGATTTATTATTTCTGATTGGATGGCTCTAATTACACTTTAATGTTCTTTAAATAAAATGTTAATTATTTATATTTATTTTATATTGTTTATTATTATTATAAATTCGTCCAATTTGCTGATAACATGAGACTAAATTCTTTCCCGAGTGCCATGTCTCCACCAATTTTATAAATTTAAATATTGTGTTGCATATCCTTTAAAAAATCCTCTTGTTCGAGCTGAACAAGTCGAAAACAAAAATAATGGCTATTAACCTGGAGATAAACGAACCTAAAATTCGCGTAGACACGGAAGACTTCCAAGTAGTCAAAGAATATATATATTTGGGTACTCTAATAAGTTGCCAAAAAGACGAGCAAGAAGGAGAAATTAGTCGCAGGATAGCGCAAGGATGGCAAGCTTTCAATAAATATAGATACCTTTTTAGATCTGACGTTAATATGCAAGGGAAAAAAAGGTTATGGAATATGTGTGTACTGCCAGTAATAACGTACGGAGCAGAGACGTGGACTCTAAATAAAAGCACAATAAATAAGCTGAGAGTGACACAGAGGAGAATGGAGAGGAGCATGATGAAGGTATCGCTGAAAGATAGGAAGAGGAACGAGTGGGTAAGAAAACAAACAGGACTAGAAGATATAGGACAGACGGTAACAGAGAGAAAGTGGAGATGGGCAGGGCACGTGGCCAGAAGCAGTGACCAAAGGTGGACGAAAAGCTTGATACACTGGTACCCTAGAGAACTCAAGAGAAGAAGAGGTAGGCCACAGCTAGAATGGGACGAAGAGATGAAAAAATCTTGCGGGGGAGTAACTTGGCAAAGAGTAGCCCAAGACCGGAACGAGTGGAAAAGAATGAAAACCGTCTACTCCCAAGTATGGCTTAACAATTATTGTGATTGAAAAAATAAATGAATAAATAAACAGCGAATAGCGAGTAAGAGGCATGTAAGGTTTAATTGTTTAACTGTTAATTATTTTATTTGTTAATTATTTATTTGGTAATTATTTATTTGTTAATTATTTATTTGTTAATAATTTGTTTGTTAATTATTTATTTGTTAATTATTTATTTGTTAATTATTTTACTTATTTAATAGCCAATCGTATACATGGTTAAATAAAAAAAGGAAACACAATTATTGTGATGAATAGCAAGTAAGATATAATGTTTAATTGTTTTATTGTTAATTATTTAAATTTGTTAATTATTTTATTTGTTAATTATTTATTTGTTAATTATTTTATTTATTTATTTATTAACCATTCGTATACAGTATTCATCGTTAAATGTAAAGGGGAAAAAATAGGCAAATTAGTCATTGTTGGTAGTATTTTGTTAATGTTATATATTTATTACTATATAATGTTTTATAAAGTGGGGGAAAAAAGAAGAAAAACAAAAGAAATAAATAATGCAAAATAGGAAAAAGGCAACTCCAAAAAACCCAATTTAGGGTGCCACGGCGTTATGCCGATTTGAAAATGTGTAAAATTAATCTTTATATATATATATGTATGTTATATGTTTATTTTCAATAAATGGCAATAATAATAATAATAATAATAATAATATCCTTTAAAAGGCTATAAATTGTACTAGGCTATGACATTATTTTTTTTTTAAACAAATGGTACATGTGCTTTTGTACCAATTCATATCATAGTAATTATATCATACCTGCAATATACTCTATACCCTTGTAAATCATTGTCGGTTTAATGTATATTATGGGGAAAATACAATGGTCTTGCTCCCTCAAACCATGTCAATGCCCACGACGCTGAAGCTAGCAAAAACGAATGATATCCCTAAAATAAGTTCCAGACCCCCTCCCAAAATAGTCAGCCAATCAAAGAACTGATATCTACAATGCGCCCAAGTCTGTTTTATGCCATAATC
The DNA here is from genome assembly GCA_951217055.1 of Gerris lacustris. Classification (NCBI taxonomy): domain Eukaryota; kingdom Metazoa; phylum Arthropoda; class Insecta; order Hemiptera; family Gerridae; genus Gerris; species Gerris lacustris. The sequence goes on along the minus strand of OX578276.1, from coordinate 64,413,054 downwards.
AGAAACGGACCAAGTGTTGAGCAATCAAAATAAAATGGCAGTCTTGCTCATGATTGGAATGATGTGCTTTAATGAACTAAAGGATGAGCAGACTGGGCCATAATATAGATGTTACTACAGTGATGCGGCCCTTTCTCCGCGGTTAGGTTTTTGTCGGGGATAAGTCGTTTACCTGTGAAAATTATTTGTTCGAGACATTGATTTTGGAGGGTGTTAAACCTAGTTAAGAACAATAAAGTAACCCACCAAAATTAAGTAGACTTAATTTGTTAATAATTTGAGTTTATAAGATGGCATCAATCGGATATTACACTTTTACAAAAATGCACACAGCGTTACAGCCATAACAAATAATAATATGAAGTAGTACACATAAAAAATGAGAAAGATGTTGAGTTGGCAGTGGCCTGAAGGAAACAGAGGTATACAGTAGAAGTCAAACTTTTTACCAGGGGCTCTGACTGTTTGTATGTGTATGGCACTAGCCAATCAGAACGCTTTAATTGATAAGAATAAATGTAAATGCAAAGAGATGAGAGGTCGGGGTTGATTTTCCTCCAGGGAATATTTGTATAGTAAGTGTTGATAGTAGTAGACTAGTAGACGAGAGAGAGACCTTAGAATTTCACTGAAAACTACAACAGACATTGACGAAGCAGTACAAGTACTAACTGAGACCATACAGACTTCAATCTGGGACTCGACTCAATCATTTACTAACAGAATTGACCGTAGATTTAGCTTACCAAGTGACATACGGACATTAATAACAGAAAAAAGACGAGCTAGGGCCCACTGGAAACAAACTAGATACCCTTCAGACAAACGGACGTACAATATAGCAAGTAGAAGACTGACAAACTTATTGAGACTCTATAAGGAAGACAAATTTAGGACATTCACTTCACAACTTACCGACCAAGACAGATCATTGTGGAACGCAACCAGACGGATCCTCTCCCACAAGTCCATCCCTTCTCCCATCCTAAAACCTGACAATTCCTGGGCAAAGTCTGAAACTGAAAAAGTTGAAGTCTTTGCTCAACACCTTACAAACCTTTTCTCCCCGCATCCCAATAGATCACACGGCTGTACACCAAGTGCGCCGGGAAAGGTCAGGCCACGGTGGAAGTGCGCCAGCCCCTTTTTGAAGGGTACGGTCGAAGTGCGCTGGGTAAATCTTACCTCTTGACCCAGGTAGTCCACTCACCTCGGACACGGATCCTCTAATCTAAAGGACTACTCGTTGTCAATATTCCCATATACTCGATATAAAGCGATTTGAAGTTACTTTGAACGAACTGCTCAGAATGATACGGCGATCATTAGCAAATCTCAGTGCATAGGAGAATCTGTGGAATGTTCTCGAAAGAACAAAATCCAAATGTAGTCAGAAGATCCACTTTAATTTGTGAATATTCAAAATGAAAAAAAAACTTATAAAATCAAAATAAGTTATCATTAAACATAGGAAATTTAAGAAAATAATCAAAAATACGAGAGGAAAAACAATTTATTTTGTTAATATTAAATTACTTACATAAATTACACTCTCTTATAAGTGAGTGCTAATATTTATTAGAAGGGCTTACATTAACTTAACATTAAACGTACTCATGAAAACTAAAATCTTCTGCATATGTAATATACATTATAATACAATTGAGTCTATATATTTAATAAATACGAGTATAATACAAAATGCATATTGAAAGGTGTAATTTATTTATGTACATACTCCTAAATAAATTAAAAATGACTTTTACATTTCAAATCTAGATACTTTATTATTATAAACAACCAACGCTAGGCGGCTTGAATCCCACATTGGTATTGGGAATTTAGCCGTGGACAGATCAGTATAGTTCTCGGTGATATAGTCCCAAAATCGATCATTGCGATGGCTTATTTAATCTTCAATATGACATTCTTCAACTTCTTCAGGGTCTATATAGGGTAGTTCGAAGATAAACTTAATTAGTTGGCCACCGTTGGTAGAACATCGGTAGTCCTCAGTAAATCCTAAATCCTGAATTTTTTCAAAGTGCTTGGGGAAGACATTTCGAACGGCTTGTTGGATTCCAATTTCGAAGTCCACTACAAAGTTCTTTGGGTTTAGACGGGGTGCCAGAGGTATAACCCGGGCTTACCTGTCCCTCACCCTTCAGACACTTTAGGCTAAGAGGCTGGCGCAATTCGACCGTAACCTTTTTCTAATACGTAGGGGGGCTGGCGCACTTCGGTACCAGCCGATCACACCCATGCAAACCTTATACACCAAGATCTCTTATCTCTCCTACAATTATCTCCACCTCCTAAAGCTTTTAATCCGTCAGATATAATGAATATTATTAAACACCTCCCTACACGTAAATCTCCTGGTTATGACCTTATTACCTCTGAAATCCTAAAACATCTTCCAAAAAAAGGTATCCTATTCCTCACCTACATATTCAACTCCGTCCTTAAAACCACTCACTTCCCCACCCAATGGAAATTCGCCACCATTGTAATGATTCCTAAACCTTCCAACCCTCTTTATCTTCCCTCATCCTATTGTCCTATAAGCCTTCTCCCAGTGATGGGGAAACTCCTAGAAAAACTCCTTCTCCGTAGACTCCTTCCCTTACTCAGAGCATTCCTACCTGACCATCATTCCACCTCGACCGTTTCCGTGCTCACCATTCCACCATCCAACAGTGTCATCACATAGTCGATGTCATTTCCTCCACCCTTGAGAAAAAAAAGTTTTGCTCAGCTGTCTTTCTAGACGAGGCGCAAGCTTTTGATCGAGTTTGGCACGCTGGGCTGCTTTGGAAACTCAAGGCCGTCCTTCCTTTCATTTACTACCTCATCCTTAAGTCCTTTCTCACTGATAGGTATTTCTGTGCAAGTTTAGGAACCTCTTCCTCATCCATCTGCCCTGTAAGAGCTGGAGTACCCCAGGGCAGTATCCTCGGACCTCTCCTATATTCCTTCTACACACATGACATCCCTTAACACCCTTCCTCAGTCCTTGCCACCTTTGCAGATGACAAGGTAATCCTATCTGTCCACCAAGACCCTCAAATTGCCTCAAACAACACCCAAAAGCATCTTATCCTTCTCGAACCTTGGCTAAGAAAATGGAGGATCCGGATTAACGAAGATAAAAGTGTACATGTCACTTTTACTCTTCGTCATAGCACCTGTCCCCCAGTCATTCTTAACCCTAGAATGGGGGTCTGTATGACCCCAAGTAAAAGAGTTTAAGTGCAGAACATATTTCTGTTAATTACAGATGGTTTTTTTTCCTTGTCTAAATACTCTTTGCCTTCCTGCCTCCATATTTCACCAATCAAAGGTGTCAGTTTCTGCATAATCTTTGTACAGTGAGCTTGTCAAGTGCTTCTGGGGTCTAGTTGACCCCACGGTGTAGTTACCCACCAACTTTTTTTAGCCAACATTAATTTATAGTTGCTCAAATCAACCCTCCATCAAGATGCTTCTATCGATCCTGATACAGGCAAGCCTGAAATCATCATTAGCTGTAATAAAATAAAAGGTGGGACAGATTCGTTTGACCCGCAGGTGGCCTCAGCGGTTTTTCTTTGGTATGCTCGATCAGGCAGGTGTCATCGCTGCTATTCTTTATTGTATGGCCAACTGGCAAAAGAAACTACCACGGAAGGATTTTATTTTTGAATTAGGCATCTCCCTAGTCAAACCACGAAGGAATGGATTAAAAGACAAGAATGCTATGCAGTGACTGCCATGATGCTATTTGTGATGAGCATCTGTCCTTCAAATGCTTAAAATGCTAAAAGCCTCACTGTAGACATTTTGTATAATTTTGTGATTTTTGTCTTTTATTGGTTCCTTTTTATAAATAAAAATAGTAGGAAATTTGTTTTCTGGCCTTTTTTTAATTTTTAAAACCAACTTTGTTACAACAAAAAGTTACTTTCTTTCATACCTTGTTTCATTATTAGCATTAGTTTATAAGTCAATAACATTTTTAAAATTTTATTTTTCCTTCTTATGTTCATTGTATTGATCCTGTAGATTGAAATTAATATTTTTATATTACAATAATATTTCATGCGTTTCAGGATAAAGGGAAAACCTAGGTGGGGTCATATAGACCCCACGGTGTCTGATTAGAATGTGGAAATAACGGTGTCATTCTAGGGTTAACCAAGTCCTCATTCCACAATCCAATACTGTCCGTTACCTTGGCCTTCACCTTGATCGACGACTCACCTGGCAACACCACACTAAGACCAAACGTACCGACATCTCAAGTACAAGTTTATACAATATATATATACAAGTTGCTGCTTCGTTTACTAGATCGTAGGTCTAAACTTACTTTAAATAACAAACTTCGAATTTACAATGTAATATTAAAACCAGCTTGGACCTACGGTCTAGAAGTATGGGGTAGCACCAAGCCTTCCAACTCCCGTCGAATTCAAACTCTTCAATCCAAGATCCTCAGAAAAATCACATATGCTTCTTACTACGTCTCCAACCTCACTCTCCATAACGACCTCAATGTTCCTTTTGTTAGAGACCTATCCATATCCCGATACCATACATTTCACGAATCCTTATCCAATCACACCAATCCTTTAGTTGAAATCCTCTCCTCCCGATCCATCCCAGGTACCTCGCCGCCTAAAGAGGCAGTGGCCCAGAGACCTACTAAGAATGTGATTAATTATTGAAAATCACTTTTATTATTTCTCGTAATTCTTATTATTGTATTCTCATCATTCTTATGTATTGTCATCATAATTTTAATCCTCATGCCGAAAGGAGTAGTCAATGGACTACTACCTTTCTCAAGTAATTCAATGTCCGAAAAAACTTGTATCATTAACACTTATAACATTTATATAATATGTAGTTTTGTAACTCAATAAAGTGAAAAAAAAGAAAAAAAAAAAAAAAAAAAAAAGTTGATAAAATGTCACATATTAACATTTTATTCGCATTAATAATAATAATACCTATGGCCTCCTAGGAAGTGGAAGATTAATATAGTTTATAACACGTTATCTTTATATTTACTGAGTTTATGAGAAATTAAAATTTAAACTTCAATAAATAGTAATAATAGTATTAGTATAATAATTAATCTTCTGTTTTCGATAAATAATTTTTTTCACGCTGTTTCAGTCTTTGGAGTTAGCGTCCCAAAATTTTGAGCTAATTTATTTCTCGGTTTCGCCTCAGGCTATAATTTTTATGATCTTTTATACCAAATTTCGTCAAAATTGGCCTATTTGATTAGGCTCCACGCACCTGCACAGACAACAAACAGACTTTTTTTTAATAAAAAAACAAAAAAACACTTTTTTGGATTCATATGACCTCAAAACGTGTAAATCCACCAAAATCTCTAATTTTCGAGCCATCACAATACTTTCTCTTAATTTGAGAAAGTAGTATATATGAGAAAGTATATAAAGTAAGAAGGTATTTACAATGAATTTAATAACAACTAAAAAATCCTTGAATTTTCATGAACTGTTTGAAAAGAAAAAATGTGTCTTCAGTTTTGTTGAATCAAGTTTCTTTTCATGATTATATATATATATATATATATATATATATATATATATATATATATATATATATATATATATATATATATATATATATATATATATATATATATATATATATTATATATATATATATATATATATATATATATATATATATATATATATATATATATAAAGCAGTAACTATATGGTAATAATAAGAAATGCATATATTATTTATAAATTATGTCAATCGTAGATTTTATGAAGTTTAAGGGAAAATCGAGAGAATCACTCTTTACCTCTTAACTGCTTTAACTATTATCTTAATTAACCTAATTGAAGGTCGGTTTGGATGAGAATTTTAGTATATAGTAAGACGCTTCTCTTGAAACATTGATTAGGATTCTATTTAATGTCAACTTAATCTTATTACAATTGAAATCATGGTTGAGTCAGTATTTATAATTCCTTAAAACCGCAGCACTGATTTCGACTTATTGCTAAATATTATCCTTGAACTTTAGGCGGTGTGGATTTCATGGCTAAGATTCAGTTAAACCCTTAAAACAATAGACTTTGTTTCATTGTTTGCCCAACTGAATCCTGTAAAATAAGGTATTTTCGGCTGTATTGTGAAGGGGATGTTGAAATCCGTGCAGTGGGATCTTAAGGTGTTTGATAAGTGAGGGCGTTGGAAGCCGCCCTAGGAGTGAAAGCTCTAGGTTGAAGTGAAAAGGGTTGGCTGGAAAGTATCCCTTAGCTAAGGAGATCTGGACCAAGGATAAGAGGATTTAAAGCTTGACTTGGTGTATTCCCTTAATGCACTTAGACCCTCGCCATGGCATCGTCTGACTTCTATCAACCAACAAGCTCCCCAACACCACTTGCTCCAGACCACCCTTAAATCCAAGCATCTAAATTCTAATTATCATGTTAAGGAGATAAAGTTAACTAAGCCTTAAACCACATTTAATAGGAAACATAATCAACCCACAAAAATAGAGCGAGCTCTCTCCAAACTCAATCAAATAAAATTTGATAATAAGAATACTATAAAGAAAATTGATTTCAAGGAATAACATCTATATCCAGAGAGAATTAAATAAACATCAGATTACATTACAGGCTACGCGTCATCGCCTAATCATACAGTAGAGTAATTTGGCTTGGTTTGACTTAAGTCTATTTAGTAGGAACAAATAATGAACTTGAGTTAGCCAAATAAAGGGTTTTTTTACCATTTTTAAAGACCTTTATTAGATTATTTGTAATATCATGCTACTATTTCTACATCGTCAAATTCAGTGATGTAAAACAACGAATCTAAAAATCAAACTGAGTAAATAAGAAAATGTGTTATTAACTCAGAGATATTAGCAATATACTTAAAGAAGTCGTTCTAAAAGTCATAAGGTATTTTTTCAAAAGTATGCATCAGTTTAATAACGTTAGACCAGACATTGATAAGCAACCGCTATATTTATTTATTAGTATATTCCAATCGAAAGAAAAACGTTTAGACACATGGTCAAAGTTTTGAAAAAAAAAATAAAGCGTTTGTTTTTTTTTAATCTAACAATTTACTGTTAGAAGAGGTAGAATTAAATGAACATAAAATATGCGTAAGCTTAAATTGTCAAGATAAGATTATAAAAATATTTCTACAAAAGCATATACATTGGAACAAAAGTTTTCTAGTTCATTAAAAATGGTAATACACTAAAAACAAGAGGCACTTAAGTTTAAGACTAAAATATTGTAAATAAAAGGATTATAGCGTCGGTCTCAAACCATTAACGGAGTTCCATACTGCTTGGTTTTACCAGAACTGCTTGTATTCAAAGGATTTAGCTCACCGTTTGATCCGGGTATTTACAGGTGAAAGAGGATAGCGTTTGGATTAAACGCTTTAGCTGGCTAGGTTTCATACTCTAGCCAGACTCTCGGGGCAGGCTCCGTTAATTTGAAACCCACCCTCTTGTATTAATTACACACGAGCTTACTCACTCTATTTCTCTCTTCGGACCGATGAAACAGTGGATATTCACTTGCCGAGTTCACTGCTGCAGTGAATAATTTATTACCTATACGCTTTGCAAAACAATTTAACTGGGAGGTATTAACAAATAAATGCTTCGATATTAACATACATCTAGTGAATATTAAATGGTCACAACCGATTGAGCTCTCTTTACCGACTAAAGCGAACTATTTTCAATAAAAAGGGAACTAGAATTACTTGAAATTAGAATCAGAAGTGAGACAACGATAAATAGCTTCGGCAATAACTCTTTATGGTAATGTGTGGTAGAACCACTCGGCGTTATGAAAATTAATGTCAATGTAAAAACTCTTCCTTCTATGACAAAACACTAAGTTACCTTCATAAATTTAAGCGAAAAGTTGTAAACCTGTTATGATACAAAATTTCTATTCTCTCTTAAAATTAAAAGGGATTGATGCCAAATCAGGAAAAAAATCATTTGATCCATATTTTAAGAAAAAAAAGTGATCCATAATCCAAGGTAAAAACTTTTATAAAGAAGTAAATTCAAAGTATAAAACTCCTAACACTAACTTAACACTTTAAAATTTTAATTTCTTTCTTAATATGCTTATGCGCTAATGCAGGGTATTATACACCCAGATGTCAATTCTTTAGGAGGTGATACTACATCAAAAAGTTGTGGAGTTATAGACTCAAAAACTATTTAATTTAATTATAGCTGAAGAATTGTGGTATACACCATAAGCAAGATCAGCTTTTTTTCTATAGGAAACAATATAGTTAATAATTCACAGATTCAATTCAGCCCCAGTGGGTACGAAAATAAAAAAAATATATGGACAAATATTGAGCTCAACTCAAAAACAAAAAAAAGGGGTTTTTTTTAAAAAGGTTGAAGTATTTAGAAAGCTTTCAAAATTTTGTTTTTAAATCTAAAATATTATTTTTTTAAGTTGGTAAAAAATGCGTGAAATAAAAAAGTACGTCTAAACCGCACAGCTTGTTTAGTGCTGGTTTTGAAAAATAACTGTTTTTGAGGTACTTGTTTCCCAAGTTTTCTGTTATAAAAAATGGTTGCGGACGCTACCAGTGGTTTTATTTCTAGTGAGCTCACACTTTTACTCCTCCTTCCACTACTTTAATGGAGGCAAAGGTTATTCAATTCCCTTTAGCTTTGAAACTATATACAAAATTACCTCCCTTATTACTCGGCTTGTTCGATTAAACAAACCAAACAACCGTAACATTGGTTCAAAATGATAGCTATTAATATCGAAACGCACTAGACAGGTTTGTACGCTTTATCAATAGTTTCAACTCAACGAATAAAACTTGAAACCGTATTCAGACAATTTTAAACACTGCCAGTTTGAAATGCAGTGTAGTATAAATGCATACTCATCTCATTCAAAGCTTAATATCAATTAACGCTTGATTGAATGCATAATTTTAATATATAATGGAAGCTTTTGTAGAAATTTAAAATAAATAAAAAAAAAAAATACATTTAACTTTTAACTATACGGTCATTACAATGTATCCATTTTTTTTTTATTTTAACAGATCATTTATCGAGTCGAATTATTTGTTTTTGAAAATTTCTATGGGATGTAAATTAAGATATTATGCGTTATCTATGCAGACGCGTGGGTATAAACTACTAAAAGGATTAAAATTATGACGACAATCAGTGGCATTGGTCTCTACAACAGTGTCTAAGTGAACTAAAATTAGCTCAATCAAATTTGACAAATCGAGAGAATAAAATTCCGTAGTTTTGAAAATTGGCACAGTAGTTCCTTGGCACCATAGCCTGAAGAAAATAAAAACTTCTGGTTGCAGGAAGGTGAGGTGGAGGGAGAGGGGGCTTATGGTGGTGACTTTTTTTATTTATCCATCATATCTTCGAAACTATCACCCGTAGCAAAAAATTGTAAGTAATTGAAGCTGACGAAATTTCCAACGAAAATATTTCTTTGAATTTTCTACGTAGGACCAATAGTCTTGGTGGTATATAATATAGGGCCGAGAAAGTAACTGAAGTAATAAGTCGTAATGAACTGTTAGGTGTTACTCGTATATTACAACACTTCCCTACTATTACTATGATTGTAATTATGTCGTTAGTGTTACTGTTTGGTTCTCTGCCCTGATTCTGCTTTTCCGTTTAAAATTTAAGGTAAAAGATTTCGCTGTTCCAGTCCTGGGTAAAATATGAAAACTTCTGAAGCTCAAGGCTCAGAAACTATTAGTTCTACGTAAAAAAAAGAAAATGTAATGGGGGCTTTAAGAAAAATAAATACGTCTCCCTCGAAATTGAAGTAGGCCCATGTAAACACCTTCTCTTATTAAAAAAAACCTTTATGATACTTTTAAGTATCATTTAATTAATTGTTATTTTGCTATTAAAATTAATTAAGACTGGTGCATCCTTACTAGCTTGATTCGGTGGAAGCTCTTGGCCTGTGCGCATCCAACCCTAGTCTGCAGGTTAACTTTCAAACCCTAATCGTATCTGACAGCGTCTTGTGTCGGTGGCAGTCACGCAAGGGGTAATTTGCTAATCTTTGTACCAGTCTTGGTAAACTGCAGGTACTAGTGGCGAACCAAATGTTGGGTGTTCATGTCATCCCCATACAAAGTGACAAGTTTCTTCTCTCTTGAATTGGCAATCTCCTTAGCAGAGGACTGTTATTAGAACACTGACATGGTGTACGTGACACCAATCTATCCTTCTGCCTCTCTCTGGTTCTATCAACTATTGAACCAAAAAAATACACTGAAATTTCCTAACATTCTGACTTCTGGCCAAATAACAGGTCTTTTGTGTTTTTCTTACTATGTCAGCTTTGTATACATTTTTTGTATGTTACAACAATTAGTATATCATTACCTTAAACCGAATAGAAAACATTGCATACTAAATGCAATTAATTTATTTAAACAAGGTTTTAGCGAACTGGATGTTATAGGAACATAAAGCAAATATGTTACAAATTTTGTTCTTCAATATATAAATAATAATTTATGTAGTTCATAGGAACAGGAAACCGATAAAACAAGTAAACACAATGGCTTGCACAGGGCTTTGAAACTTGGCTTCTTGTTTCTGCAAACTTGTTTTTTTACTTGAGGCAGTCCCTGAATATATCCAAAATTATAGAGACCGAACTTTTTCAAGAAATCATGCTTAATTTGACTGGCTTAAACTAAATTATAATTTAGTTTAACTAAATTATAATGAACTATTGAGAAAATTTGTATAAATGGATGTTTACGATTAACTTAATTTCATAATGTATATATTGCAGCCTTGCTGAACCATCTGTCGCTACTGCTTTGTTGTCTGTAGTTATATAGTTTCGCTGGGAAGCGAAGCCGGTATCTCCGTCGTTATTATTGCTAACTACTTAATTATTGTTATTTATTAAAATAATAAATACAAACTGTGCAATGGACGAATATGTGTATTTTCTCCCTACTGAAGATAAAATATTGTATGTACTTCGTGAGTAAAAGGCCATTATTACCCTCGCGATAATTATCTCCCTCGGCTTCGCCTCGGGATTTAGGGACCGCAGTTCCTTCGGCTTCGCCTCAAGAACCAAATTTTACGCTCAGGGAATAATGTCTTACTTTACTACCTAGGTGCGTAAAAGATTGAAATCGGAGACATAAAATATTTTCGTTCTTTAGAACGATCACATAGCTTCCGTTACCTTTGGTAAGCTCGGAAGCAAAATCTAATACATTGAACATTGTTATGTGGTGAGAAAAGTCTAATAAAGTACGAACGTAAATGAGGGTACTGTTGAGGTTCGTAATAATAATAAGAAGAACAAACTAATTGCTTGGAGTCTTGACTCACACTAAATTTTTTTTTTTTTTTTTCTCGAAATATCTGTTACTAATAAAACCCAACCAGTTAACTTTACAAAAACCAAATACAACAATATATACTATTGTAGGTTCGCTGAATCTGCATCAACAATAACCTGTAGTAACAATATTATTCTTGAGTAAATGACTATAGTAGTAATATAATAAGTATATATTATTATAATAATAATACGGTATCCGTTGTATTATACGAAGCGTGTCCCAGAAGGCATGACTGCATGACGGCATCGTTCAGCATGACGACGCTCGGCCACATGTTGCCGAGCGAACATGTGGAGGAACCTTTTTTTATTTTTTTAAAAATATGGAGACCTTATTTATGGGACACACCATAGTAGGTATAGTAGTTGTTTAAACTGTCTTGCTTATTTTTTTATTTGCCATACCTATACTTTTTTTCTTTAGGGAATGGACTTCCGTGATAAGAATCTTTTAGAAGTTTCAAGAGGTTTTTCAGTTAAACTTAACAACTCCCTCCTCATCCGTTGCCTCTTTTCAACCGACGGCCTCATTTTCTCCCCTAGAGGTCGATATCGAAGAAAATTTGTTTATTTTCTGAGGAGTAAGTAGCGTTTACTGAAATTAAAACTTCCTACTAAAAATGGTTCGGGCTGGGTTTAGTCACCCTCTTTCACTCCCCCCTTTGATTATACTTCTTTAGAGTCTCTTAAGGGGAAATTTAATAGTGAAATAAAATTCCCAAGTTAGCGGACACATATTTCATCAAAGAAAATTTTCTGATGCTTGTTCAGCGATTCTAGCGTCGAGATTCAGTATCGATGCGTAGAAAGTGATTCCTTACGTACTTGTATTCATTGCGCATGCGCGTCTCATAATTCTGAAGAATTCCTCTTCTTTACCGCCCTAGGGCGGTAAATAAGAAGAATTCTTCAACTTCACGCACGATTAGCGAGTTTGTTTACATTTAACAAAACTAATTTGATGTTTGTTTAATAAAAGTAGCTGTTTATATATCAAGTTTTTTGTGAAAATCAATGCGTGATTTAAGTGATTATGACAAATATAAGGAGAATAATACGCCTCCCGAAATAATTAATTCCGCACAAAATACAACTAATGAATTGATGTCATCTTTATTAAAAGAGAAATACGAACTATACAGGAAGTTTATTCTTTTTTTTCTGTATTTATTATTAAAATCTAACAATCGTAGATAAAGTTCGGTACGCAACTAGTGCGAAAACGGCATTTTGCATTGCTCGTATGGTTTTACTGCCTTCGCTATCGCTCGGGTGCAAACTTCACACTCGCATGCAAAATGCTACTTCCCGCACGTAATGTACTATTGCAGGACATATTTATGTATGTTATATAAAGAAACTTTTTTTTTTTTTTTTTTTTTTTTTTTTTTTTTTTATTTTACAATTATATGAAAGACGAAATCAGTAAAGAAAACATATCTGGATTATAAAAACAATGTTAAAAACGCAGAATCAAGGAAGCATTTTTAAAACAATTTGGTTGTATTAAAAAAACGGGGAAAATAATTAAATATTTTTGATAGTAATGGCTTGTAAAAGCATAAAATTAATATAGTGCGTGATAGGATGCGAGGAAGCTATGTGCCACACTAATTGGCAGTCTATTTATTTAGTAACGAATAAACATTGTTGCAAACTCACCATTGGTTTTGTGTCTCATTTTCCAATATCGAATGCCAATTTCAATTAAATAAATCTTTTACTTATGACAGTAAATAAAGGTTTTAACGTACAAATTTATTTTGTGTTTGGCATTTTTTTTTATTCGCATTCATATTATGGGAATGCATAATAAAGCTTTTTTGCTTTTATGGCAGTAGAGTATGTAGAGAAAAGATGCAAATGATAACTACTGTTCTAATACTGTTTGTAAGTTTTCCACCAGTTAACCTGTTCCGATTTGCTGAGGAAATTCGTGTTGCTTATGGGCAAACAGGTGCAGTTAAGGGAAGCTGTAACTACACATGGCTGTTATCTTAATGATTCTTTTCTAACAGTTTGGAAGATTCCAGCTTTTAGTACTCTTAACAACTTTGAACAATCGAGAACTAAAATTTTCAAACTGAGTTGAAATTTACGTTTATTTCTTTTTTTGTTCCTTCTCATTAGGTGATAAACTACATAGCCTATAACAATATTTTTCAGAAAATAAATTTCAAACGCGTGAAGTTAATAACTACTATCAGATATATCTATAAATCTTTTAAAATTCACTTTTTGTTGAAACATAATATTTGTAATAGTTTGAAACAGAAACGGCAAAAAGTGAGAAGTTATTTTAAAGTTTCACCAGGAACATCGATCTTTTTAATTACCATCTACATTGTAAGATAGATCAAACCGTAAATATTTAATCATACCATACTATGCTCATAAATATTAAAAGCCAAAGTTTATATTTGGCTTAATTGTTCATATTTTTGTTTTTTAATTTGTTATAACCTAATTAATGGATGATAGTGTACGGAAGGTTAGTAGGAGGACATCATTAAAGACAGAAGGAAAGTCTCTCCACGTAAAATGACGTATTTATTAATGAAAGCAGCTTTCGGCCTCCATATGGCCATCATCAGTGCCTAAACAAACAGCAACTAGGCACTAATAAAAATGTCAAAAAGGAAACCAAGACAAATAAAAAAAGGAACAACAGTCAAAGATAGCTAAAAGTAGATAAAAAAAAACTAAAACTAAATATAAATAAAAATAAAATAATTTAAGTGCCAAAAAATAAATAAAACAGTCTAACATTACATTGAATCAAATAAAACCATAAAAAATTAAGCTGAAAATAAATAATAATAACAATATTATAATAATAGGATAAGTCAGAGAAATTAATAAAACTAAATTGAGAAGAAATCCTTCCAAAATAGGTAAAGACGAGAATCAAACAAAAGAGCTCTTTTCTACTTTGATAGACTGACTTATTAGGAAGGGCAGCTGAAACTTTTTCTTTTCTTTTGAGTTCTCTCCTTTTCATTTCCCGCGTAACTCCTACACGTTACTACTCATGATAATGTTATGATGTTTTAGGCAGAAACTGGCTATGTGTTAAGCAATACAACTTGTAGAGCAGTCTTTCTCATTGAAGTAGTAGTGAAGTGAGGTTATGGACTAAAGAAAGAGCACTCTAGGCCACAATGTAGATATCACTACTTATGCTGACTTTTTGAGGAGGAGGTCTGGAACTTCCACTTTTTACACGATTAGGTTTTTGCAGGGGATTTATTATTAATCCCTTAGTTTCATTTATAATAATATTATATTTTGATATGGCTGACTGGGGTCAATTGTAACGTATCACATGTTAATGGTTATTTCCCCTATTATTATTTTTTTAAATTACCACTTTTAATTACCATAACTCGTGTTTTTATTTACCTACAAAGATTATGTTTTCAAAATAAGAAAGAAAAGCTTTTACACGAGATACAAGGCACTGAATTTAAACTGAAACCATTACTTTTGGCATCGTCCAGGATATCAAGGGAAAGGATAAGAAATCCATTTTCAGGAAAGAAATTAAAAACTTCTTACATACGAGTCCGTTGCATCCAAGACAGTGAGACATTTTCATGTTTTCGCTCTACGTAAACTACCGACATAAAATGAAATATAATCGGTAATTTATTCAAGTAATTGATAAAAGTAGAAGGAAGATCATTTTTATTCTTATCTCCACACCGGCACTGCCGCGGCTTGATTACAAACTGAATTCAAAAGCGCCGGCCCGCCTTCATACTAGGTATGAACCTTGTTTAACGGAAAAAGATCTCACCTTTTTGGTAGAATCAACCTTTATAATTACCAAAAGCGTTCACACATGTTTATTATGACTAATGATATTATGGTGAACACATACTGCAACACTGCACAATTGCACATTAAAATTACATTGTACAGGCATTACATTGAGAGGCTTTAAATAGACTCAGACACTTTTAAGGTGAAGTTTATATTTTGTAGGTGTTACAGTTATTTAAAAATACCATTATATAAGTAGACTCTAGTTTTAAGTGAATAATATGTCATTAGGTATTAAAATTGTTGTTATGAAAATTATAATAGTAGTGTATATAAATTTAAAAAAAAAATCTTTTAATTTAATATGTACGTTAATTCTAACGGATAGAAAAAGAGCAATTTACATCTCAAATTGAATTAAATAAAATTGATAAAATCACAGCAATAAAATATTTGTAAAGATTTTAAGTCGAATTTGTGTAAATTTAACCGACAGTGTAGTCAGAAACTCTAAAATAAAATTAAAATACAAAAAATAACAGAGAGAATAACACCAGAGTCGATCAATTAAGCGTAAAATTATTTTCATAGGGAATTTACAGGAAAAATGTAGTTAATATTATACAAGTCTCAACTTAACGGCTTTACAATCCAATTTTTACTTACAAATTGTATCTAACGAGCAGTTTAAAAAAAGAATTCCATTTTATAAATAACAAATATAAATATAAACAGGGTATTTATAAATATAGGATTACTAAACCAAACGATAAGAAGAAAATAGGATTATTATGGGTTATTATTACCAGATAATAATCCTGGTCAAAACAAATAAGTTGAACTATGTTTCCTGGAAAATGTTTTAGCAGATAATAACTCTTTCCTTCAAACTTTTACCAGGTATTGTACGGTTTAAAACTTAATTTATTTTTGAAACAACAGGCATTAACAATATTGTTGCTAGATTTTAAAACTTTTTAATTTATTTACTTTCTTATTATTAACTTTTCTCAACTATAGATTTATTATAGAAGCTAAATTTAGTTTAGCTAAAGTATTAAATATCGCTTCTTAATCTTATAAATTAAGCAATAAATAATATGATTTCTTCATATTTTAAATTTAATTCATAATTATAATGTTAATAATACGAGAGATACTTATTTTCTAATATTTAGCTAAGTTTTAAATTCTTTCTTAAATTAATGAAATTGCATTTTGATTTTATCTTTTCACTTGCTCTAAGGCACGGTATGTGTGAACCAGTAACCCCTAAACCAAATCCTTATTCCTCATTCCATTTACATCCGCTACCTGGGGCCACACTTAGATCGTCGTCTAACATGGGCACATCACACTAAACATATACTTCAAACATGCAATACACGCTACAAACTCCTACATAGACTCTTACACAACACATCTAAACTCAACATGCAGAGCAAAGTACTTATTTATAACACAATAATTAAGCCTACATGGCATATTATGTAATCCTCAAAGTACAACCTTCACAACGACCTCAAAGTACCCTTTGTCCGAGAATAAGCCATATCCAGATACATATGAAGGGTGCACGGGAAAAAGGATGACAGTCACATTTTTATAGAAATTGAGTTAGCAACACCATCTTGGAGCTCAAGGCGTGTACTAGCAGTACTACAAACCTCCTTTTAAAAAACTATTAAAACCTACCCAAATTTGTGTTTAAAAATATGGTGTACAGGGGAAGAAAGATGAACAGAGTATATTTTTACTGCATGACGTTTAATGGTCGTTACTCTTTTTGTGTTAATTTTAATGTTCTTAAATTTTTCTTTTTGATTCCTTTTTTTTAATGGTTACTTCTTTTTAAATAAATGATTAAATGTCAAATAGCTATAACAATAAATATGAAACAATCGTTTTATGAGAGAATAAAAAAAAAGAAATAAAATAATAAGAAGTTTTTTCCAGTTTCAATAGACTATTTGACCAAAAATTTCTGGGGGAAAAAGATGAGAGTCCAATGTATTTTAGCTATGTTTGATAATAACTGCTGTCAATTCCAAAAAAAGGTCTTTTTCTCAAATTAAATATGATTAATAATGATTATAATAATAATAATTTATTTACCTAAAATAATTATAACACCACAAATAGCTTTTCCTGAGTCTGTAAACTTTGTTTTCCATTTTTCTCGAAATATAAAAAAAGTGACTCTAATCCTTTTTCCCGTGTACCCTTCATATCCTTCCGCAATTCCCTTTCCTACCATTCTAATCCACTAGTCCACAGTCTGTTTTCTCGGACCATTCCTGGTAAACCTACTAGACGCCTGAAGAGGCAGTGGCCGCGAGACCTCTTAGATAACTGAAATATATTTAATATATTTAGTTTATTTTAAGTCTAATTTCTTTGTATTAATAAAATCTGTCTCATTCAGTAAGTGCTACTACTGTATAGATTCTTACATCATGTTAATTCAAGCCACACATTCTTAGATCTTTATTGCTTATAACAATTATTATTATTTATTGTAGTTGCAGTATTCAAATAAAATTAAAACAAAATAAAAATATAAATAAATCTTTTCACTTGAAGAAACAATAATGCGACTAAATTATTTAAAACTTTTATTCGGCTACAATTATTGTATTTTCATAAATTATTATTTATTTAATTCTATTATAGATATTTCATTATAAAATTGAATATCTAAGCATCAAAATTGTTAGTTCATTTAAATAGTTTTAATACGCCGTCATTGGGAAACAATCTGTTCACACTAAGTGATTCGTTGTATAAAGTCATTAATTGTTGATTTTAAAATTAGGGAACTAAAATAAGAAAAGCTAGCAGATGAATCGAACAAGATCGTAAAAATTTGTTAATGATTTAAAGATAATAACAATCGCTCCTGTGAATATAGTATAATGATAATATTGTCCGCACACCTAATACTAAAAATTAATTTCATTCTACATCATTCGAGTAGGCTATATTCTTACTGATTTACCGTGATAAAATATTGTTTTTATAAAATCATTAAAATAGTTATTTATGCACCTTGGGAGTAAAGTAAGCGAATAAGTTGGTTCTTGAGGCGAAGCCGAAGGAACCATGGTCCTTAAATCCCGAGGCGAAGCCGAGGGAATAACGCGCGAGGGGAATAATGGCACTTTACTCACGAAGTACATAAAATATTTTGTCTCCAGTAGGGAGAATATACACATTTTCGTCCACTGCACAGTTTTTATTTATTATTTTAATAAATTACAATAATTATTAGCACTTTTAATAGCAAATATGATGAAATTCAATACTACAAACAAATAAGAATTGAAATTAAACTCAATTAGAAGGTTATTTTAGATGCAGGTTATAAACAAGGTCGAAAATGCAGTGCCGCCAACCTGATTTCAACTTATGAACTTTGAACTTCAATGGCTAATGTAACTTCATTACATTAGCCATTCTTTTCTCTACTATATATAAAATAATTAAGTTGGCAACCCTTACTTTTTCGCCCTACCTTTACTTTCTCTCCCTACTTTTGAGTCCAGGCAAGAAAAGACTTACTTTAGTCCCTCTATACTAACCCAAAATCATAACGTTTTCTCTCTAGTGGAGATAATATTCATTTTCATGTCACTTAATTTACATCTATCTGTTTCTTCATATTTGTTTTCATTTTCTTCTCTGTTGATATATATTCTTCTCAGTTATTAATCGTATTCATTTAAAAAGACTTAACATTTGTTCTATTGTTAATATTTTATCCTACTTATTTATTTATTATGTTGTTATTACTATTCATTTATTAATTGTATTTATGTTCATATCTATTTATTGTTGTAAATAATGATTATCTAACTATCTCTTATACATTTAGTACTATATGTACCGTCAAAAGTTGTTTTTACTCTCTTATTTCCTTATTACTATTACCTTATACTTATTATTGTGCAATTTTATCCAACATATTTACTTATCATAATATTGTAAATGTGGTTTTATGTAAACCTTAAAATTATCTAATACCTCCTTTGTCTTCTTATATATTCCAATTTTTTTAATTAACCATCCTTGTATTATACCTCAATGAAGTAAATATTTTTTTTTTTTCTTTTGACTGCTACCCTCATATTGTTGGAGACCAACAGTTGTTATTTGTATTTTTTACCTTATTATTTATAATGTATTCTTTCTTTTAAAATGGCACTATTTAGCACAAGATTTCTTCAAACCAACACAACACTCTCTACACTTAAATCTCATTTAACTTGATTTATTATAAATAACGTAATACCATTGTTTACTGGGATAACCACGATGCAACCTCCTTTCTTTCATACAGAACATCCTTTGTTACATTCAGAAAGGTACCACTCTTCGCTGGAATCCGGATATCGTTTCCCAGACTCGATATACGTATACGTATATCGATACTCATGTAAGTACGTTCACGTACTACTACGAACTACGCACTCAACCTCAGCATCTGCCGATAGATCGCTTCTGGTAGAAGCGTTTCCGGACATGTGCACGTGTCTCCAAGTCTCCGATTTCATGTCTCATTAACAACATTTAATTAACTTAGTCTCAGGGCCCTCAGCTACATCTCTAATAACGTAAATCACATCTTCTCTTCCCATCGAGTCCGGGAAGAAGACATCGTAACTTGCAGCCCTCGTCGCAGCATGCAGCCAAGTCACCACGGCTAAGTCCATTTTATTATCTAAATTTTATGTATTATTAACTTAAATTAAGTGTGAATGTGTGTGTGAATGATTGTGTTGGTGTGAAGCAATTTTGCCTTGTATAATTTAACTTAACTTTAACTTGTATGAATGCGTGTGTGAATGAAGCTTCACTTTCTTTAAATTCCTTTTTTTATGATCAATTGTCTGTATTTGGTTTCGGAACAAATACAGACAATTAATCTAATTTAACTTCACTTCAATTTAATTCTGTAAAACAACTGCTGGTTACCATTTTACATAGTGGCATGTGCCACATTAATTTCTTTTTTTATATTATAATGCTAGTTCATTAAACCAACTCTTTTGTTCGTATTATTTTATTTTCCCTTTTAGGGTGGTCCTTTGGGTATTTATACTTTTTCATTTCAGCCAGTTTTTGGAAATCACATTACTTAGATCCTCATATAAGGTGAGCACCCTATGAGCCTAACACATATTATATTTTAATAAGAAATTTTGAATTTTAAACTTATTTCTATGAGATTTTATTCTGGTTATGAAACTCAAGGGAGAGCAAACAAGGCAATCAATGCCAGTTACTGCATACAATGAAAGACTTCCTAAATTAGTACTGAAAAAGAACAATCTACTGAAACTGTGCCAGAACAGGCCTCCCTACAAATTCTAGCACGTGACTTCAGAGCACTACAGAGATTACCAGAATCAGATTCTAGCTCTGGTTCTGGTAATTTGCATCTCTGCGCACTAATTTTTCCATTGATTGTATTTTTCCCTTCTAAACACGGATATGTGAGGACATTTTTTTATTAATAAAAAAATAGTTTGGTTTACAGTTTGTATGATTACTTTTTTATGATATTGTCATTAATTAACATTACTTTATGAGTTACCATTTTTGTACTATATTTGGTCATATCGAGTGAAAACAAAAAATATTCATAATTCAATGCTATTTCATAAATACAGTAGAGTCTCGTTTATCCGGACCCCGCTAGTCCGGACATCCGTATAATCCGGAAGGGCCAAAAACTATGCACAAATTGGAACCAGGGCCTGTTAAGATTTATTAATTGTTAAGATAATTGGAGTTCCTGCTTTTATTGTCTATTAAAATGTATAAAATTGTTCCTAGTATAGTTTATAGGTGTATATCCAAAACACGAGGAATACCCGGTATTTTGTAAAAAATTAACAGATTTAAGAATAAGTAAGAACATCGATAAATCTGTTTTGGTTCCATAGAAATGTAGGGCGGAAGATATAAAGTGTATTCCGGATGTAGAATTATATGTGACTGAGATGGGGAAGGGTTTTAAGAAACATGTAGCGGCGGCTCAACCCAGTTCCATGAAATTTTGCCAAACCAACAATGTCTAATGTCTCAACTTTTTGTGAAATGATTATCGCTCCTCTAATTTCATATCGGAACTCAGCCTGTTTCTCAGGAAGTCCCTTTTATACCTGCCACCTGTGTAATAGATTGTTATTTTATTTTAATTCATTTGATATTTGAAACGACTGGTACTGGTGACAGAACAGCTCTTAACTTAAATAGTGACCTACGTTGTACAAGCATGTTTTGGAGACTAATAGAAGTAATTTTTACGATAAAACCTCGATTTTAATAGTTTTACTCTACTAAAGCTTGTTCTACAGACACATTAAAACTGATTCCGTTTAATCCGGACTTTCGGTAATCCGGACTGGGTTCGGTCCCGTTAAACCCGGATTAGCGATCTCTACTGTAGGTGATTTTTTTTTAAGAAAAAGAAAGTTACAAGATATAAACAAGTGCGATTTGGTTAATTTTTTGTTATTTTTGGCCTTATAGTATTAGGATTATACTCTAACCTGTTTGTGTAATTTGCTAAAAATAATACACAGATTTGCTTTTGGCAGAGATTCATTCCAAACGTTCAATTCAATTTGTTGACTTCTATTTTTTATAAAAAAAGGTTTAATGAAATTTAAATATTTTCTCTATTCAGGAATTCAAAATAAAGTTGCTTTATGTCTTATTGAAGCGAGCGTAAGCGAGCTTCTTACATTCAACAAACTATGCATCTTGTCTGTCTGTCTATCTGTTTGTCTGTCAGTAACGTTTACGTGTCCGACGATAACTTGAGTAAAAGTTTACCGATTTATTGAAATTTGGTATAAATGTTCCTCTTACTAATACTCAGGCTAAGTTCGTTGGACAGCGTGATCCGTCCAAGAGTTCACGCGCAACGCTCGCGTAAACGAGAGGTTCAAAAATTAAATTGGAATTTCAGGACGGGAAAAGATTCTATCATCATCTATTCGATGAGATGAGCATTTTTTTCAAAATAACATTTTTTAGTAAAACCAACTGCGACACCGCAATCAATTAATAAATTCGCAAAAACTATTAAAGCGGACCTTAACGTTTACAATAGAGAAAACAACCTTTTTACCGATATCTAACGAAATTGAACAATTTGTAATTTTTTAAATTTTACTTACAATTTTACGATCAACACCACGCTATAGTTTTTTATGCTTATTTAATGGTTCAATAAAGTAAAATAAATTTAAATATCATTAATACTTCAATGTTTTCCGGTCACGCAAAGAGTTCGAAAAACGGGAATTTACAACATTTTTGCGAGTTTCTTTGCCAAAGCTCTTGGCCCGTTTTGTCTGAATTATACGACCCAGAACTCACCACGAGGTGGCTGCACATCGAGTTTTACCCACATCCTACCCAAAAACCATCCAAAGTTGGGGTGTGTGTTTTACATAATAATAAGCAAATATTTACAAAAATTAACTAGTACCCATTGGTTCACTGTTACTTCTACTGTTTTATTTTTTTTTTTTTTTTAATTAGTACACGTTTAAAGTCTGACTTATAGGAGAAATCAGGCATAAACGATCTTGATAGTAGAGCAGACCTGATGTAGCCATCTCTAGCTTCATGTCCACATACTTTAGAAGAGGCATCGGTAACAAATTTGACACATCTCTCGACTGCCTGAGTGTGACAGGGAAACTTTTTGATATATTCTCTTTCACCAAAGATCATAGCCAACAGTAAATTTTTAGGGGTGTGCAAAGAACGCAGTGCGTTCAATTAATGCATTAAACACTTGTAGTAGCTCATCAGATAAATAACGTGTTGTTTGAATTACTAGAAAAACTGTTTTGGGACCATCAGTTATAATATATATGTACCTATTTCTTTTTTCTTTTGTTGTGACACCACACAGATATGCATGATTTCAAGATAAAAATAAATATTTTATTCAAGTTTTCAGAAGTATTTGGCAAACTTATGTGCAATCTAAGCACTCTACTGGCGGTCCCAAAACAGTTTTTCTAGTAATTCAAACAACGCGGTATTTATCTGATGAGCTACTCCAGTAATTGTACGCATAGCGTTCTTTGCACACCCCCGAAAATTTACTGTTGGCTATGATCTTTGGTGAAGGAGAATACATCAATAATTTCAAGATAAAAAGAACTTTTTATATAGTACGTTTTTAAATTTTCTGTTGAATCGTATGTAATGTTGATAATATAATTGTTATTGTTATATAATATATAATGTTCGTGGAAAAAAAAAAAAAAAATAGTTCCAAATTTATTTACTTCACATAAATGACAACCATCTAGAGAGCTGATCCTATAAACGGACAAATCTATGTACAACGGATCTCCCCAACACCAAATCTAAACCGTGCCATCGATATATTTAAAATAATATAAGCGATATATTTCCTGTTTTCCTGTCATTCAATGTTTATCTCTTATTTAAAAATCACAAATTTGAAACCCGTCAGTCAAAATGAAGATTGTAAATATGGGACATGGCAAAACAAATATAATAACTTGCGGATTATTTCCGAGCTAACTTTCCATTCAGCAAAATTTCCTGAAAACCAATTAAATTCCTCTGAACGATGGCTAAAAGTATTAAAATAATGCATCTTCATCGTGTTCTGAGCTATGCTAAAAGTTTCAAATGTATAGCTATCGGGAAGTTAGTTATAAATCGATTGCCAAATTTGTACCGGACAAACAAACAAACAAACAAAAAAGCAAGCTAAGCGTTCTTTGCACACCCCTAAAAATTTGCTGTTGGCTATGATCTTTGGTGAAAGAGAATATATCAAAATGTTTCCTTGTCACACTCAGGCAGTCGAGAGATGTGTCAAATTTATTACCGATGCCTCTTCTAATGTATGTGGACATAAAGCTAGAGATGGCTACATCAGGTCTGCTCTACTATCAAGATCGGTTATGCCTGATTTTTCCTATAAGTCAGACTTTAAACGTGTACTAATTAAAAAAAACAAAAAAATAAAACAGTAGAAGTAACAGTGAACCAATGGGTACTAGTTAATTTTTGTAAATATTTGCTTATTATTATGTAAAACACACACCCCAACTTTGGATGGTTTTTGGGTAGGATGTGGGTAAAACTCGATGTGCAGCCACCTCGTGGTGAGTTCTGGGTCGTATAATTCAGACAAAACGGGCCAAGAGCTTTGGCAAAGAAACTCGCAGAAATGTTGTAAATTCCCGTTTTTCGAACTCTTTGCGCGACCGGAAAACATTGAAGTATTAATGATATTTAAATTTATTTTACTTTATTGAGCCATTAAATAAGCATAAAAAACTATAGCGTGGTGTTGATCGTAAAATTGTAAGTAAAATTTAAAAAATTACAAATTGTTCAATTTCGTTAATTTGAATAAACTTTTAGTGCGATGCGCGACCGGAAGATTTCAACCGATTTTAAAAAATGTTACGTCGTTTTTCTTCTTATTGTAGAAGGCAAGTTTTCCGCACTATAGCGGTTCGAGAAAAAAAAAATCCATTTTTTCGGCCCACCCTAAATATGCACCATCTAATGCACAATTGAAACAGGCATGCAAAATTTCAATTTGATAACTGCAGCAGTTTTTTTTTGTAGCAAAGAGATACATTTTATAATAATTGAAAAGGAGATGTGTGGTTAGAAGAATAGTAAGAATGTGGGATGGTTCCGGTTCCCTTACTACTAGCCACTGTACTACTACTATACCCATTATCTATCAACTCATCATGATTCATGATTATCTATTTTTTCAATATTTAATACATATTTATTACAATTCGCTCGCTTCAATGATAGAGCCACGCGATTCCTAGTAACAACTGTAGTGAACATGATAAAATTTTATATTTATAAGTAAACTTGCGAATGTGGTATATTCGATAGTTGTTGTGGTAGTTTCGATAGTTGTGGTATTATTCGATAGCATAAGAAAGTAATGGCAAATTTACATGCATTGCAATCTAAAAAGTATTTTAATATCAATTTTGATAATATAAACTGTCTAATTAATTATATTTATTTATTATTAAAACTTATATATTAATAATGTTATTATTTTGTAAAAAAAAAAAAAGAAATAAGAAAAATGTAATAACATTCATCGGTTTACTGAAGTTAGAGTTTATTATTATTTAAGAGGAAGATAAAGTTTTAATAAAGAATTGTTTGGTCTTTGCCAAGTTAATAGAGAACGATTAGATTATATTAGGTGTTGATAACAGTATAATAAGGCACTTTGTGAGACGGATGAGAAAATAGAGAAAAGAAATGGGAGGAGGGTAATGTGGTGGGAACGTGGCCAAAGGATCGGGGGAATAGGTGGCTGTTGGCCCTGCGCCCACTCACAGGAAGACTACATTAGCCCAAACACATCCCCAGCTAGCCCCTACTGCAAATACTATCTGTCCTCTGTTTTCTTAACCTAAACTTCTTGGTGCAAAGCACAGATAAACAACTTTAATAATATATTGCATATTGAACGGTATCGTGGTACTATCTAAACTACTTGTCATTTCTGTACAGGGCATTAACCTAGGTTGTGTTGAGCATGTTTGCTGTAGATTTGTAGATTATCTCTCCCCCACTTTAATGTTATCCCAAACCATTCACATATATAGCATTTTTTATGAACTTTATCAAGTTATACATAAAACTGTCACAATATTTCTATAACCTATTTCCACAAAATGACTTAGAAGAACGAAAAAGGGGCTGCAAATTAGAGTGCTGCATTTCCTACTCACGATCACGTCCTATGACTGGACAAATTTAAAATAAAGTGATAAATTATAATGACCTAATATAATAAAATAATGATAATTAAATTATTGTAAACGAATTATGCGGTGCACATGCACAAGAGAAGAAATGTGCGCATAAATTTAAAGAACAAAACTTTCTTATCAATACTGAAAATGTCAAAATATCTTAGTTAATTAATTTATCTACTCGCGGCAGCAAAATTAAACATTACTGAACTGTTTTTAGGCTGGAAAGTACTATTTCCCTGATTTGTCATTAAAATATTAAAAAGAGGCAGGAAAGTAGATAAAACAGTCAGGAAAATACTTTCTCTGCCTAGGCAGGGAAATATTTCCCTGCCTAGGCAGAGAAAGTAACAGTGTTTACCACTGCGTGTCATAACCTCTTATTTTGGCAAGAACAGTTTATAGTATTATCTCTATCTTATAACATTATATATTATAGTTAAAAAAGTAATATTTAATAAATAAACGTTTTAATAATAAAATAATTTGTTAATATTTGTTAATTCTGTTAAATAAGTTCAATGATTAGTAGATCTTTAATTAAAAAAAAAGTAGAGTCACTGGCTATACTGTAGCGTCATGTAAACATTGAACATCCATATTATTTTTATTATTGAAGTCATTCCAGATTAGACTAGCTACTTTTCTTGATGTATCCTAGTTACTTCTTTTCTTTTAAACAATAGAAGATATCTTTAACACTTTTATTAATTCTTTAGTAAAAATATAAATCAATATTTTATATTGCGTGCATTATTCATTCAGAAGTTATGTGTGTTATAAACGTGTATTTTGTATTTTGTTGTTATAGATTGAGTTTGCTTTTCACTTATTGTTATTATTCCCAAGTTTCTTATTTGAACATTAATTTTAGTTAATACATATGTTATTATCTTTATTATATGTTATTATCTTTATAACATAGTTATTAACTATGTTATATTAATAAAGATAACATTTTAGCAGCTTCATTTTTCTGGCGCAAGTAGATAAAATATTGTATGCAACAAGGCAGCAAAGGAAACATTTCTGCCTCGTTTATTCATTGCCTGCCTCGGCTTTGCCTCGGCAGTCAAAAAGGTAAATTACCTGCCTCGGCTTCGCCTCGGCAGTTAATTATCATAGCCTGTCCTCGCCTTCGGCTCGGAGGCTAATCTAATCACTCGTCAGTAAAATTCCATTTTGCTGCCTAGTTACATAAATAACTATTATCTACTTAAAGCAAAATTAAACATTACTTAACTGTTTTTAGGCTGGAAAGTACTATTTCGCTGATTTGTCATAAAATTATTAAAAACAGGCAGGTAAGTAGTTAAAACAGTCAGGAAAATACTTTCTCTGCCTAGGCAGGGAAATATTTCCCTGCCTAGGCAGAGAAAGTAACAGTGTTTACCACTGCTTGTCATAACCTCTGATTTTGATGAGTTTAGATTTATTTGTATCTGTGTTATTTTAATTCAGTTTCATACTTGTTTTATTACAAAGCAGTGTTATATTATTAATGTATTAATAATATTATTATTATTTAAAAGCTTAAAAATGATAAACTGAAAATGTATTTTAATTGGAGGTCTTTGAATAATTAATCTCGAGTAAGAAGTGGCAACACTGAAGCACGACTTGTTTTGGTTTGAGTTTGTTGACAGTTCATCCAAACTAACTCTTACCTAAGCTTCCATTTTTTATCAGCATAGCGTGAGTAGATAAAATATTGTATGCAACAAGGCAGCAAAGGAAACATTTCTGCCTCGTTTATTCATTGCCAATATTCATGTCAAATAGGTAAATTACCTACCTCGGCAGTTAATTATGATAGCCTGTCCTCGCCTTCGGCTCGGAGGCTAATCTAATCACTCGTCAGTAAAATTCCATTTTGCAGCCTAGTTACATAAATAACCATTATTATAAAAAATCTCTCTTCATAATTATAAGAATGCCTTTAGTTATCTTCGGTAAGGGAGCCAGCGTGGCCAGAGGCTCTCGGCGCCTATCCGGTTATCAATAAGTCGAGGCGACTAAACGTAGTGAGTTCGATCCCGCGCCAAGATGCTCTGGTTTGCATTTATGAATCGAGGCAGAGCAGGACGAGGGCTCTCACTACCTTAGGGGTTTTCTTTTCCCAATCTTTGAAGCTCTGATTTATAAAGCTCACTAATAACCTCACCATATTCCTTCGGTGGTACAATGTACTGAGGTATGATGTGGGAAGTGGAGGTTCTCTCAAATGGGTTTATAATAATTTGGCCTAATTGCTAAGGTTTTAACAAGTGGTTTTTCCGAACCGTCTAACTAGTACAAGTGTCTTCGACAAGCTCAATTGCACATAAAAGCAAATAGCACCAATTACATTTATTTTTCATATCTGATGTTAGCATTAGATACTGTAATACTACAATTTTGAAATACTCACACAGTTAAGAAATTACTACAAACAACGGGAAGATTACCTACTTGTTGTACACATCAAATATAGCATCATTTAGGTAAAATAAAAATAGCAATTTTCCTTAATTGGTAATTTAAAGCTCAAAAGAGACAATAGCATTTGAATACTCCAAAACAAAATATCACGTAGTTTTATTTATTTATTTTTTAAATATACAATATATACTACATAATGTATAAAATGATTTACCCTTATTTCATGTGCCTTATAAAAGTTAATAATAATAATGAAAATAAATTTAACGTAAGATAGTATGAAATTTAAAAAAAAAAGAAGAGACATATACAAGTATTGGCAATGCTGAGAGAGGCTCGTATTTATGGTGATCTCGGTGGTGTTGGAGAGAACAGCTAAGTGGTTGTTTAATTGATTTGTCACTTTCAGAATAACCCGTCCCTTCCCTTCAAATCAACACCTTCTCTCAATATGTTATATCCTATTGGCATTTCCAAATAATAAACATTTACATGAGTTCTCGTTATATTTAGTTAGGAATAGATTATTATTTTTTTTAAATTGTCTGGAAATATAAATGCTACGCTCTATAATAAATAATATTGTAAAGTTATAGAGTTCAAATGTGACATTTTAACGCTTTACAAACAAATAATACAAAAAAAGTTTGATCGTGACAGTAAAACCTCGTATCACAGAAAGCTTTAGTTCAGGAGACAAAAAAACAATTCTCTCCAGCTTACTCAACTATTTTTTATTAAAAATGTTAAGTAAAAATTACTTCTTAGATATCCTTATGTTGATAATTTTTATTTTAATATCGTCTGCTAATAAGTACGGCACATATCTTCCTCCCATCCTACCACGAAATTTTTTTGAAGTTATGCTATTACAACCCAAAACCGTCAAATTTATTTAATCCCCCCCCCCCCCCTCCCTCTCCGTCAGAGGCTATTTTCGACAAACCATTCAAATATTGATCATATACGTGTAAATAAATGTATGTTTCTGGGCGTGTTAGAGAGAAACAAGTTGGCGCAGAAGGTTAAAACTATTATGGGACCAACAATGGGCTAATTATGACCGACCACCCAAATTTCATTAAAATCGGACGAGTAGTTTTTATGATATGTTGATTCGCAAAAAATTGAGCGACGGACACGGAAACCAAAAATCTTCCCTGATGTCTGAAACGGATTTCTGTCTTGGAATTTTTGAAATAGGATGCATAAAATATTGTGGTTCTTCAGAACGATCACATATAGCTTCTATATGACCTTTGGTATGCTTGGAAGCAAAATAATAGAAATGCTATAATACGGATCATAATTATGACCGTTTAATGTTCAAATATACTTGGAAAAGAGTATTTTTTAAACAAAAGCAAGATTTGATTTGATTATTATTATTATTTTTTTTTCTTTCTGAACACTTTGACTAATATGTCTCAAAAACAAACAAAAAAAAAATAAACAGGTCAAGTGTGTGCTAGTCAGCACATAGCTAGGGTCCGTAGGCCACACTGTATTGTTTAAGTAGTAAGTAGTACCCTATTGATGGTGTTTTTTAAAATGCTAAAAAGCTTACTTTGGAACTATCCTATGGGTCTGATATTCTCAAAACACAAAAACAAACTTCTGATAAAGTATTTTTTTGCCACTGAACCGGACTACAACCATATAAATACATCGAAAAAACCATAGTTATAAAAAAAAAAAACGTATTTTGTCAATAAAATATAAAATAATATTTTTTTAGGGGGACACGTTTCACACCCACTTCAAACTTGCCTACGCTCGCCCTATCAAAGTTATATCCAAAGAATTATATATTTTTGTTATCAGCTCGACGTACCCTTTCAATTGATACCCCTCACGGTGTCGAAAAAAAATAAAAAAAATTTAAACCTTAAGTTTTTTTACCCTAATTTTTTTTAAAAAATATTTTTTTTAAGTCGCTATATTTTTAAAATATGTGGGCAGGTACAAGACACATACATGCCAATTTTTAAAGTGATCGGACGAAAGGTGTAGCCGTGAGAGCACGCGAGAGGACGGACGGACAGACACACGCAGGAAAATGTAAGGGTCCTTGGTTTTGCCTACGGACCCTAAAAAAAGATTTTTTGGAGTCTCGCTGGTTTGTTATGCAATAATCAATATAATATCAAACTTATTAATTTTCAATCCTTATAATAATGTAACTATTAACGACAATATCATGTTACAGAAATTGGTATCTTCTCGAACAGAATTGGTATTTTCTACTCCTTCCAAACCTCAATATTTAATAGATAACTCGATAGTGCATTTCCTGATGCCTGTGGTCCGTCTCTGGTTGGAAAAAAGCTTAAGTTATAGTTAGCCAAATTTACCTACTCTTCCAAACCTACTAGTAGCTGTTTACTATTCTCACCTAAAATTCGCTATTTGTGAATCTTACAGGTCCCTAAAGTAATTGTGAGTGCTTCCTTATCGAATTTGGGATATCTCTTTTTCGAATTTTAAGTGATCAAAAAGCATACGCTGTTGAACTTATGATTATATTTGGACGTTCATGGAAGAGAAAAGCAACAACCCCTAACACTCGCGTCTGTTGCTGAGACCAAAGTTCCAATTTATAATGTACCAATGTGTCCAACGATGTTATATTCCTATAAGTATATGAATTTTAAACCCTCGTTTAAATTCATTCGTGTTGTGCTTTGAAAAATACCCGATGTTAAAGCCCTTTGCTATTGTTCATTTTTTTCTTGCACTACCTCCCAAGGTAGTTTGCATTTTTAAGTGTTTTTTTTTATTTGAAGCCTGTTCAAGTCCTCATGCTGTCACAAGAACATACATGAAAAGAGCATCAACATTAAGATGTTGATTGATTATCTCATACTGCCAACAGTCATTATTAATCCATACGACCAATGGGTCTCGAAGTCGAGGGATTGTACGAACTCACATTAACTAGCGCAGCTTTTTAATTTTGACCTCAGACATGTAAATACTAATCTTTCTGACAAACCACAAAATTTTTCTGTCATATAATGTTAGTTGTTTTCTATCATAGACTCTGTCATAGATCTTATCTACCAATTTTTATATGAAACTTCATTTATTTGTGTTGGAAAAGCTTATCCATCAGGATTATAAAATATTCTGGACCAACTTGAGTCAGAAGTAGTAATTGTTTGGTCTAAACATGCTGTT
Source organism: Gerris lacustris (assembly GCA_951217055.1). NCBI lineage: Eukaryota > Metazoa > Arthropoda > Insecta > Hemiptera > Gerridae > Gerris > Gerris lacustris. Next base: position 64,381,445 of record OX578276.1, on the reverse strand, counting down.
GCGCATTAAATTTTGAACATAATCCAGTACCTCCGAGGCTTCTTTTCTGGTTCAAATGGGTCTATTTTAAAATTCAAAATAGATTGTTTACCTCCCTTTCATATAGAATTCAAGATAATTATATTTTTTTAAGCTAACAATATTTATCGAGTCCAAAGGAAACTGTTTTTTTTTTTTTTAATTTGTATACATACTTCTCTGTCTCAATGTATAGGAACGAATTGATATTTTAAGAGAAATATTTGTAAGGCTCATTAAAAACTTTTAAAAACGCTTGAATTCGATTCCTAGAGACGTAAGACTTTCTTCACACTACAGATCACAGTGATAGATATGTAAATAAGTTTTCTCTATCCTATAATGACCTTATTAATAATACTGATGACGCAAAGAATAGAAACTAGTAGGTACAACGATACATGGGATCATAGATTATTATTTAATGTAGACATCATTTATTTATTTTCTCATGTAAATAAGAACGAGTGCCTCGTGGGTTTTCCTGGATAAGGAATGAACCATTAAGCATATGCAATGCCTTGGCACGAACATGAAGTTTATAAACAAATCATGGAGATCATAAAGAAAAGGCTGCAAAGCAAGACTGCAAGACTTACACCGTGAGGTGGTTCTGAGCCATTTTAACACTAAAAGAATCATGCAGCATCTTAGGCAAGAACGCATAAATATTTATAATTATCGGGGAACGGCTCAATCCTAGTATTAAACATTCAGTTTAAGTGGACTTAAAAAAATAATAAATATGATATAATACAATATATTGAGTGAATCTGCTGATTCTTCTGTAAATTGATTGATAATTTTGTTCATTTTATCTCTTATCTAAGTCCAGACTAAGTGAAATTTAAAATAATTAGAACGTAATTCTTATTCGTTAGACAATAATTACCATCATTTCATTCGTCCCCTTTTAAAACTTCTATCTGACACCAAATCAGAGTTGAAATTAATTAACGAAATGGCTTCGAGGTAAGTTTAAGACAAAATGTAGTCTAAGTACAATCTGTGTTGGACAGCTAATTAATGCGATAAACTTTTTCCAATTAGACACCTCCAATTCGACTGCTAATTTTTGGATAAATAATGATGCAAACATGAGTACATAATATACAAAACTATTTATTTATTTTTATATTTTCTTTCTTCACATACTAATAAACTCAATATGTGCGTCTGCGTACCTTCGAGTTATATTCTTCAAATTCACTTAAGTTTCAAAAAATAGTTTATTATATTAGACATGAATCTTACATTACCTATTCAAGATACAGAAATATTTTGGTCGTTTGTAATTTTCTCATTTAAAGTATTATCCCAAATTGGAACGTAATTACTTGTATCAATTGAAAACAAAAAAGTTTATTTACTGTGGACAGGAGTTTCAAGTCGTGTCTACGTATAAGGTAAAGATTTTTGGCTAGAAGTTGTATTATAGGTGAGATCTATGCCTTTTATTAGGTTTTATATGAAATATTGGTCACATGAAATAATAAATAGTAATCTACACAAGGGCAATATAAATAATTACAAGATAAAAATAACTTTTTATATACTACGTTTTTAAATTTTCTATTGACTAAATTAAAAATCAATATGAAACTTGTCAAAATGAAGATTGTAAATATGGGACATGTCAAAAAAAAAATAAAAAAAACTTGCGGATTTTTTCCGAACTAACTTTCCATACAGCAAAATTTGCTGAAAAGGAATTTAATTCTGCTGAAAGATGACTAAAAGTATTAAAATAATGCATTGTCAAATTTTGAATGTCTACCTACTCGGGATGTTAGTTAACATTCTATTGCAAGATTTGTACTGGACAAACAAACAAGAAAGCAAGCTAATAAAACCGTAGTAAAATAGCTTATTCTCTATCACTACCTATTAATTACTATTTATTCTAAGGCGAAGTATAGTTCTATATAAATTGTGGAAAAGGTTTTCTATAATAGGAAATAAGAAAAGAAAACTGAGTTTTATTATTATTATTTTGTTTCGCCTATTTATTTATATATCACCAAAGTTATATCTTGAATATAATTTAATTATAGATATTATTATAAATTATTATAGATATTTGACGTTGTTTTGTAATAGGTATTTGTGTTCTCGTTCCCTTTAACATTTTTGGAGCAGGAAATTTTATTTATCTACTCGCGGCAGCAAAATTAAACATTACTTAACTGTTTTTAGGCTGGAAAGTACTATTTCCCTGATTTGTCATTAAAATATTAGAAACAGGCAGGAAAGTAATTAAAACAGTCAAGAAAATACTTTCTCTGCCTAGGCAGGGAAATATTTCCCTGCCTAGGCAGAGAAAGTAACAGTGTTTACCACTGCGTGTCATAACCTCTTATTTGGGCAAGAACAGTTTATACTATTATCGCTATCTTATAACATTATATATTATAGTTAAATAAGTAATATTTAATAATAAATAAACGTATTAATAATAAAATAATTTGTTTATATTTGTTAATTCTGTTAAATAAGTTCAATGATTAGTAGATCTTTAATTAAAAAAAAATAGTAGGGTCACTAACTAAACTGTAGCGTCATGTATAAACATTGAACATCCATATTATTTTTATTATTGAAGTCATTCTAGATTAGACTAGCTACTTTCCTTGATGTATCCTAGTTACTTCTTTTCTTTTAAGCAATAGAAGATATCTTTAAAACTTTTATTAATTCTTTAGTAAAAATATAAATCAATATTTTATATCGCGTGCATTATTCATTCAGAAGTTATGTGTGTTATAAACGTGTGTTTTGTATTTTGTTGTTATAGATTGAGTTTGCTTTTCACTTATTGTTATTATTCCCAAGTTTCTTATTTGAACATAAATTTTAGTAAATGCATATGTTATTATCTTTAGAAATATGACACACAGTTATTAACTATGTTTTATATTAATAAAGATAACATTTCAGCAGCTTCATTTTTCTTCCGCAAGTATATAAAATATTGTATGCAACAAGGCAGCAAAGGAAACATTTCTGCCTCGTTTATTCATTGCCTGCCTCGGCTTCACCTCGGCAGTCAAATTGGTAAATTACCTGCCTCGGCTTCGCCTCGGCAGTTAATTATCATAGCCTGTCCTCGCCTTCGGCTCGGAGGCTAATCTAATCACTCGTCAGTAAAATTCCATTTTGCTGCCTAGTTACATAAATAACTATTATGGGTAATAATGGGAGCGTCATTGGAATAGATAATAATGATTGTAAACAAGTAAAGATAGTTAATATAAGAAAACACTATAGATGGTATATTATCGTAAATCATAATTATTATGTAGTCATCGTCTGTGTATACTGGTATATTATGCACAAACGATGTAAATAGTTGAGACAAGTCTGTACACTATATATATTTTTATAAATACCATTTTTTCTTCAATATAAATAAATGCCATAAAATCTAAATCACTAATATTTAAATGAATTTATAATATTACATTTATATAATGTTATTATGATAAAGTTTAAGTATACAAAATTGATCAAGATATTTTTCCAAAGTATTTAAAATAGAAGTAAGGTCAGACCCCAAGAAAGTTTTGGAACGGAAAATAATAAACTGCTTTACAACAAATTACAATAGGGAATTTGCAAAGTTGAGGGCAACAGGTCTACACAACGAGCTCAGAGGGGAATCCTAACGCAAACTGGACAATGGACGAAACTTCGCAAATGGTTTCCAACCGGAATGTTTGTAACAATCTTGTTTAATTAAAACCTTATTTAACTGTAAAGCAAACTCAACTAGACTGTTTGAAATAGAAATGGAATAGGCACACACAATGGGTTAAACAATTCTACATTCTTTACCTAATATTTTCTAGTACTGGGAAATTAGATTTCTTTTACCTACCGGATTGAACACTAACTCCATAACTTCAGTATAATTGTATTTTATATATATATATATATATATATATATATATATATATATATATATATATATATATATATACATATATATATATATATACACTAAACACAGAATAGAGAAAAATCGTTGACCTTAACTTTAAGAGTAAATAGATAAATGTCTACAAACATCATTAGCCTAATTTTGTAATAGATGTCTCAAGGAGTATTTTTCTCTTTGCCCGAGGTTGATTCTTTACTCTGAATGTTTTCGTTTCTCCATTTTTATTTTTTTTTTTAGTGTTTTTTTTTTTTTTTTTTCAAGTGAGTTTTTGACAAAAGAGGCGTTCCTTGTTATGTCAAGTATCATCTAAGTTGGATCGAAGTTTATCTCAGAGATTTTTTTATTTTAATTTCTTCTTTTTATTCATCTTCCTTGTTTCTATACTAAAATTATCATTATTATTGTTATTTGTGCCTGAGAGTTAGGACATTTCTTTAATGTAATCTGCTTGGTTTTCTTTCTTATCTATGTCCGAATGTTTCATTTTGTTTTTAATTAATTGCTTCTCTTGTTTCCAGAAAATAAAGATTCTTGTCATTAAGCAAGTTTAATGTTCTTCTTTGTCTATTGCAATGACCTTTTTCTCATTTAAAATTGCAAACAAAACAAGAACATAATTATTCTTAGTTATTACAGTTAGAATTAATTGTATTTCTAAGTGACATAATCCTAGCATTGAATACGCAACACAGATTTTAAGACTTTATTAAAATGTTTAATTTCAAATTACTCTCCCTCAAATGAGTTGGGAAATACATAGCATTAAATTAAATAAATAGTTTTAAAGACGAAGTTAATATAATTCATAAAGAATAAATCAACTATCAGAAATCCTATTTAAAGTCAATTCTGTGATACTACCGACCGTGATATTGAATACACTCATCAGTGACGTGACAGTGACGGCACAGTGCCATGATCCCATATTGCTTTCTATTTGAAGTGTTTCGACCATTGTGTGGCAATGTACTATAGTGGCTTTCGCATAGAGCAATGCACAGTTTACAAGAATCTTACGAGAAACCTGCAAGATAATTACTGAAAATCTGATGAACCAATTGATTTCTAAAAGAGGAAGAACATCGCTAATGATTTTTAATGAATGTAGAATTTTTCTAACTGCATAGGATATTTGGATAGAAAACACGTTAGTATCCAAGTTCCTCTAAACACCGGATCATTATTCTGTAAATACAAAAAAACCTTCTCATAGTTTTGCTGGCTCATTGCAACTTTATTGCTATCGATGTAGGGGCATACGGAAGAAAAGAAATGGGGGAATTTTTGCCAATTCAAATTTAGGAAAAACACTTCTACAAGGCTCATTGAATGAACCAGCAAATTCTACCTTACCCAACACGGACATTTAGGTTCCAAACGTTACTGTTGTTCCAAATTGTTACTGTCGAGCCATTTCCAATAAAAACGAAATTGATGCGGCCATAAGAAATAAAAATTGGATGATCGTATAGTTTAAGTCGATCCAAGAGAACATCAGAAAACAGTTTTGGCATTATTTATCAAAAAGTTAGACTTCACAATAGACGGATTCAGTCCATTTAAGAAACGTAGATTACCTTATCATGGCCATTTGCTTATTGCATAATTTTATTAATATTTGATAGGAATACATATAATTACGCTACTTAGCATTTGGATTTGAGCAGTGGAATTCTCTACAAAATTTACAATTGCAAGGAGGCAACGCAACGAGAAATGCATTTTGTGGAAGAGATATTTTCCCTGAATAATCTATTCCTGAGACCTAGTCTCTCCCTTGGTTATTAAATACCGTTATATATGAAAATACTCTGCCAATTAGTGTGACACATAGCTTCCTCGCACTCTAGTACGCAAAGAAAAGAGCAGTTTAAGAAATAAAAATTCCTCGATAAAAATAATCAAAAAGTTGGAACGGCGTGGCATTGTTTCAGTAAATATTTAATAACGATGGTACCTACTAACCAACATTTTTCAGAGAAACAAAGCCTCCAACATGCGCCAAAAGTTAGCCTCACATATAATACATTTAATAAACAAATAACAGCAGCAAAATCGTAGAAACCGCTATATAAAAAGTTTTTTTCAATTTTACCCCCTCAAAACTAAAAATAACACAAAATAGAACACAACAAAAATTAATCTACAATTCAAGAGCTTTTCAACGATATAAATAATATTATAAAAGATTAACTTTGACATTTGTACCCCTGTACTTTTAGGTACCAAAATTATAATTTTAAAAAACAAACAATGTTTTGTATTGTTTATCTTGGCATTAATATATCTAATAAATAAATATAAATAAAAAACAAATAAAAAAATATTTAATATTGTACGTGTACCAAATTTCTAAAAAATAAAGAAATAAAATAAATTTATTGTACATATTAAGGCCTTTCAAATGATGTACGACACAATATTAAAAACCAAAAAATTGGTAAGGCGTGTGTTATATTCAAACATAACGCTGAGTAAACGCACTAACACACTTACATGTTACCGACGTAGCATTCTACTGTTTTCTATATAAGCTCTGCGAGCTATGAAGAGTTAGACATTATCGTTTTAACTTACGAGTGTTTCACATCATCTTTATATTTGTATTTCCTTTTCTGTTTGTCAAATAAAATAATTGTTTTTTAAAAACTAATTTTTTTGGACCACGAACGAAACTGGCGCAGTCGGTAGGACCCAGTCAGAATTGGAAGTGAAGAAAATTTTTCGAGTTTCAATTTTTGAAGAAAAAGTTTTCAAGTTTTCAATTTTTTGTTTCAACAAATTAACTGATTGGACCTATAAGAAAAAATAAATATTGTTTCAAGTGATAGAGAGGAATTTTCAACACTGAAGATTATCAGAGATCCAGGCATTCCGAAGAAAAGCTGTTTCCTGTAAAATCGTTGGAAAAACTACAAATAAAGAATGAACTACTTCAATCTACTGTAAGTAAAATATTATTAATCATTATAATACACATACAGTAGAATTGAAATAATAATAAGAAAAGGGTATATTAAAAATATTATAGAAATATTATAATATACTAAATAAATTAGAAATAAGAAATTAAATGTTGAAGAAAAATCTATTATATTATTGAAACACAAGAAATTATATTAAAAAAAAAAAAAATAAAAAAAAATAATTTAAATATTGAATATATTATACAAATAAATTGTTATATATAAAAATAAATTAGAAATAAGAAATTAAATATTGAAGAAAATCAATTAATTATATAAAAAAAAAAAAATAAAAATAATTTAAATATTGAATATATACAAATAAATTGTTATAAAATAAATAAATAAATTTGTGTAACAATAAATTCATTAAAACTAAAATTTAAGGTCAGATATTGCTTTGTTGTTGCTTTGTTTTTAGATATTGCTTTGCTTATTTTTTATATATATAATTAGTAAATTAATTAAATATTTTTGTTTGTAAGATAATAATCATAATGGCTAATCCAACAGCTGTAGACTTTTAATTCTTAAAATTTTTCATGGAAACCATCCCTCATTATGATGGCAACCCATATACATTATCAGTGTATATAAACAGTGCTGAGATACTTATGTCCCAATTGAGAGTAACAGAAAATGAAGTCCTGAATACAATGGTTTTAAGAGCCTTAATAGGTAGATTGACGGGAAGGGCATTGATACTAATCGGTTCGAGATTAGACTTAACAACTTGGGAAGACGTAAAGGGACTCTTAACATTAACGTTTGGAGACCAAAGGGACATTGATTGTCTCGTACAAGATTTATTAATTTTAAGACCAAACAAAGGGGAACCCCCATGTTCATTCGGCATGCGTTGTCAAGACGCCTGTTGCCTGATCATTTCAAAATTAAACACATTTACTATGGACCCTGCAGAGAAAATATCAAAACTTAAAAGCTACCAAGATTTAGCTTTAGCGACTTTTATACGTGGTCTGCCCATTTCAATTCAGCCCACCATAAGATTAAAAAATCCAAAAAATCTAGAAACAGCTATGAGCTATGTCATAGAGGAAGAAAACTTCCTCTATGCTACAAGACAAAATAATACCCTAAATCAGTATACCTTTAGTCCACCTCAAAAGATCACTCCTGTAGGAACTTCAAATAATAATTTCCTATTCCCTGTTCAGCAAAAAACTGTCACTCCAAATAATAACATCAGAAATCCATTACCTCCAAACATGTACAGGCAAAATTTCCCTCAAAATAATTACTACAGACCAAACATAAATAATTCTTACCCATATAATAATTCTAACCCATATAATAATTCTAACACATATAATAATTCTAACAGACAAACTAACACAACCCCTATGGAAATTGATCCCACAAATTCCAGAAACACTCGTTTGTATAATCATAACATTCAGGAAGTACAACCAGACGAGGAATACCAAAATTACTTGGACCAATACAATAATTTATATTATAATCTAGACCAAGATTGTGAGGAACAAAACCAAGTTGAGAATATTGAGGATTATTTTCCACAAAACATAAGTCAGGAAAATACTCAACCCCAAGAAGAGATTTCGGTTTTTCAGGAAAAAGCCTCAAGTTCCAAAGACAGTTAGCTAACGATCAATTAACACAAAATAGACCCAACAAAATAAATACAAATGAAATAGTCAAACTTAATTGTAACTTGAATGACTTGCCTTATATAGTAATACCCAATTTAAACCTAAAACTCTTAATAGATACAGGTAGTTCCAAGAGCTTACTTAATCCAGAAATTGCAAACAAATACTATAGCAAAATTGAGATATTAAACGAAACATTTAAAATTGAATCAGCCCATACAACTTCATATCATCGTGGTGTTATAATTATTCCAATATTTGAAGAACTCCAATTAAAAGGAAGTCATAAATTTTATCTTTTTGAGTTCAGTAAAGAATTCGATGGCCTTATTGGAATTGACCTGTTGGAGAAATTGAATGCTAAAGTAGATATGCAGGAAAAACAATTAATCACGTCTCATGTTAAAATACCTATCTTATATGATAGACCCACTGTAAAATTCCAAGATTTCGCTTTTAAATTACCCCCTAGAACAGAAGTAATTGTCAATGTTCCAGTAAATCAAAAATGTGGTGTTGGAATACTTCATTCTATGAAAGTTATTGAAGGTGTAGAAATACCTACGACCTTAGTAAAAATTAATAACTTTCGAGCATTTACTACCATAGTTAACTCTAATAATAGAGAAGTAAATTTAAATATTCTGAGACCCATAAATATAGAAAAAATAAATGAAGATGAAATAGGAGATGAAAAAAAATTAAACAATCAATTTATTTATAGAAAAGATTCTCAAAATTCGACAGCAGACTGTCTATCTAGGATCAAACTTAATACCCTCAATAATAAAAATAATAATGACGAAGAAACAGAATCACTTATTAACAACGTAGGAAATGCAGATTTTGATGCCGTCAAATATCTGGAGGAATTATGTGATGACCCTCAAAAACAAGATCAAACCATAGAAGGAAATAAAAGCAATGACCCTAATCAAATTTTACCATCAACTTCATCGACACAACACTCAAACCAATTGGAAAAATTAAACGACGGAATTCCTATTCTAGATTAAATAATCAACAACAAACAAAATCAAATAATTTTAGAACCTAACATACATCATCGAATAAACATTAAAATAGAACAATTTGACAATAAACAAATCTACCATTTAAAAATCCCTGAAGAAAATAATGAGAAAATAATTTTAGATTTCTTAAAATCATATACTGTACCCAATGCAACATACTATCTATACTTTTTAAGAGAATCAAGTTATCAATTTTTTGTAAGGTATATATAAAATACTTTTCTGACAATAAATTAAAGCTCATTAAATGTACCAAGATGGTAAACACTATCAAAGATGTAGAGGAACAGATGGAATTAATTGAAAACTTCCATATTTCCAAAACCAACCACAGAGGTATTTCAGAAACGCTAAAAGCGATACAAAGGAACTATTACTGGAAAGGAATGAAGAAATTAGTAACTAAAGTAATTAATAACTGCGATATTTGTGCAAAAAATAAGTATTCAAGGCATAAGTCCCACAGTCCACTGATGCTGACTAACACCCCCTCAAAACCGTTCGAAATCATTCATATTGATACGTTTACTTATGATGCTAACAACTATTTAACCTTGATTGATTCATTCACAAAATTTGCCCAAGCAATACTAATTCCTGGCAAAACAGCCATACATATAAGTGAGGCTTTAATTAAATACTTTTCCTGGTATGGTGTTCCCAAACAGATAACTTCAGATCAAGGATCAGAGTTTAATAACGAAGTGGTCAAAGGCTTGCTAAAACTCCATCAAATTACCGTTCATTTCACCACTATAAATCACCATGAAATTAATGGCGTCGTCGAAAGGTTGCATAGTTCTCTGATCGAACACCTTCGTATACTTCAAGAAACCCATAAAGATGTAGATAAAAATAACATTATATATTATGCTCTAATAGCTTATAACAATTCTATTCACAGTTCCACTAATTTTACACCCTTCGAACTTAGTTTTGGGCATACGGACTCTAGAAATCCAAATGAAATTTTTATATCCTCAAAATTCTATTCGGATTACGTTGAAACCCATAAAAACAAATTAGAAAAGGTTTACGAGAAGGTCAAAGAACAATTGTCAGAAAATAAGAAAAAGATTACTGAGAAAGCTAATCTAGACGCCGACAGTAATAATAAATTCTATATAGGCCAAACTGTCTATAGAGAAAATCCAAAGAAATGAAACAAGAAAAACGAAAGGTTCATTGGCCCATATGTAGTTCTAGCTTTATTAGAAAGAAATAGGATTAAGGTTAAAAATAAAAATACAAATAAAATTATAACAGTCCATGTTCAAGAGATAAGACCACCTGCTGTTACAGATATACAAGCTTCAACCTTGCATTCCTCACCAGGACAATCTGGGCAAGGTCAGTAACCACCAACCTCAGCAAGAATCCTGGATTACTTCCTATCAAACTTGGAAAGGCTCTTGTTGAATTAGACAGCTGGAAATTCGTAAAAATAGTTAATTTAAGTATGATGTTAAATGAATTCAAAGAACTCCAACAACTCTATCTTCAAATTAAGAGTTCAGCAAAAAATCGAATATATTCACGTGTAGATAACCCGTTTAAACAAGCGGATGTCTTACATGCAAAGATAACAGAACAATTTTCCCAGCTCAATCCTTCTCTTGAACTTATAACTAACTTAGATTTATCTCAACATAATATTAAGACTAGAAATAAGCGTGGAATTATAGATGGACTGGGATCCGTAATAAAGTTAATAACCGGGAACCTAGATAATAATGATGCTTTGAAATTTGACAAAGCAATTTCAGAACTTATGAATAATCAAAATAATATTGGATTGATAGTTAAATCGCAAATGACAATATTCGAAAACGTAACTACTGAATTCGAAAAAAGTATTAACACATTATCACAAAATCAAAAGGTTTTAGAAAACGTGTTAAAAAACTTAATTAACGATAAAAACAATATGAGTATGTTTAACCATTTTATCTTTCAACTAGCTATTCAACAAATGGTAAACAATTTCCAAATATTCTACGATTCATTAGAAAACTTAGAAATAGCAGTAACTTTCGCTAAATCCAATATATTACACAATTCCATTGTTACTCCTAAAGAATTAATTCCAGCTCTAGAATCTGCTCAGAAATATTTAAGTGACAGTAAATTCCCTTTAGTTCCTTCGATAAATAATATTCTAAATATAGAAAAGATTACCATTGTAAAAAGTTACACAAAGGACCATAATATAATTTTTATTTTAGAAATACCTATCGTAGAAAAGAAAGATTATGATTATTATCATTTGATACCGATACCTGTTTACAGCCAAACCATCAAAGCTTATAAATCTATAATTCCTAGTAGTAATTATATTTTGTTACATGATAAATATTTTTCATTAACCAATATAGCATGTAAGAAACTTATTGATAAGACCTATATTTGTAAAGATTTAATAGTAATAAATTTAAATAAAAATACATCTAGATGTGAAACAAACATATTATTACATAATGATATACATAACCTATGTCATGTAACACAAGTTAACATTTCTAATGCTTATGTTCAAAAAATCGATTCAAATAGATGGATCATTTCATCTACGAAAATGTTGTTTACTGAACATTGTAATTCAGATTCCGAGAAATATTATCTTGAAGGTACCAATATGATCGAACTTAAGAATCAATGTAAAATTGTATTTCAGGATCATGTGATCCAATCGTATTCAAATACACTCCATAAACTTCAAGATATTATAATTCCCGATTTATCTAATATTTATGATTTACCTTTAAATAATCGACAAAATCAATTTAACTTAAAGCCTGTTGATTTAAAAATTGAAAACTTTTCCCATGAAATAAATCAGTATAAAGAAATGTTATCTTCACTTACAAAATTTATAAATTTCAAAAGAATTGATATATATAATATTTTAATTTTTATGTTAATGATAATTGTAATAGTGTGCATTTACTGTTTTAAGAAAAAGTGTCATAATAAAAAGGCTCTTCCACCCACGGAAGAACCACTTAACGAAAGTCAAGATTTGGGACATCCTGCCCCAAATCTTTTTATTAAAAAGGGAGGTGTTATATTCAAACATAACGCTGAGTAAACGCACTAACACACTTACATGTTACCGACGTAGCATTCTACTGTTTTCTATATAAGCTCTGCGAGCTATGAAGAGTTAGACATTATCGTTTTAACTTACGAGTGTTTCACATCATCTTTATATTTGTATTTCCTTTTCTGTTTGTCAAATAAAATAATTGTTTTTTAAAAACTAATTTTTTTGGACCACGAACGAAACTCGTGAATCTCACGTAAAAAGGGTTTCGTTGGTATTGTGAACTCAAAATTAGTAAGGGGGAGGGGAGATAAGTTTTGATTTTGTTTTGACAAAATGGCGCTCAAAATTAAATGTTAACATCAAGTGTTATACATTTTTGAAATCTACTCTTCAATACCTTTCATTTGATTCCCCACTCAAAATTAAATTAAAAAAAAAATCGGATAACATGAATTATCCGCCATCTTATTTTTTCTATGGCCCAGCAGACCGCACATTTTGCATATTTTTCTATATTTTTAGTAACAGCGGAAATACGATTTTAAGGGGGGGATACGCAAAATTTCGACGTTTTTTAACAAAATGGCGCCGAAAATTAAGCATAATCCCTAAGTGGTATATATATTTCTATTCTACTCTTCAATACCTTTCATTTGATACCCCACTCAAAATGATAAAAAAATATTTTTTTTCTAGTGACATGAATTATCCGCCATCTTGGATTTCCAGTAAATCAGATCAAATTGCTAATCTTTTTTTTCTGTGGCCCAGCAGACCACACATTTTGCATATTTTTCTATATTTTTAGTAATAGCGGAAATACGATTTTAGGGGGGGGGGACACGCAAAATGTCGATGTTTTTTGACAAAATGGCGCTGAAAATTAACCACTACCCCTAAGTGGTAGATATATTTCTATTCTACTCTTCAGTACCTTTCATTTGATACCCCACTCAAAATTATAAAAAAATATTTTTTTCAAGTGACATGAATTATCCGCCATCTTGAATTTCCAGTAAATCAGATCAAATTGCTAATCTTTTTTTTTCTATGGCCCAGCAGACCACACATTTTGCATATTTTTCTATATTTTTAGTAATAGCGGATATACTATTTTAGGGGGGGGGGGGGGACACGCAAAATTTCGATGTTTTTTGACAAAATGGCGCTGAAAATTAACCACTATCCCTAAGTGGTATATATATTTCTATTTTACTCTTCAATACCTTTTATTTGATACCCCACTCAAAATTTAAAAAACTTTTTTTTTTCGCGACGTCAATTATCCGCCATTTTGAATTTAAACAGCTGATAATATTGAGTTCGCTATATTTTTCCTGTGTGCGCGTCAAAACGATCTTTTATACTGGAAAGTTTCACGTTTTTATCTTTTTTGGTTCAAAAGTTATTGGAACCGTACAGAGTGACAGACGGACACAGGAACGAAACTATAAGGGTTTCTTTTTTTTTGGTTTTACCAACGAAACCCTAAAAAGGGGTTGGCAACACAATATTTAAATTTATAATAGTGGTGGAGACAAGGCTCTCGGGAAATAATTTACTCTCATGTTATCAGCAAATTGGACGCATTTATAATAATAATAAACATTATAAAATAAATATAAATAATTAACATAATTTATAAATAATAGAAATTTGATTTAAAGAGCATTAGTGTGAGATTCAAGCGCCACAATCAGAAATAAAATCGGTCAACAATTATATAAACTATGGCCATTCAAAGACAATAATGAAAAAAATAAATTTGTTGGGCGTGAAGTTTCACATAAAAAGGGTTTTATGTGAATCAGAGATTTATTTTATGGCTAGAGGGGGTCTTCAGGTAAAAAACGCAATAATAGCATAAAAATATGTTTTTTTTCCATTTTACCCCTCTCTCATATGAAAATATGACAAAATTGTACATAACAACAATTACTGTACTCTTAACACGTTCACTGCCGGTATGGAATAGGCAAAATATGGTGTGTTGCTGAATTTATCTGTAGTGAGGGTCTTTGTTGTTTTTTTTAAGTTTTTTTATTCACTCTATAAGTATAATCTGGAAAATAAAGGGTTTTAAAACTAAAATAATTCAACATTTTTTTTTTTTTTAAATTTATACACTGATTATATTTAACATTTATAATAAATTTAAAAAAAATTATAAATATAAAACAATGATTTATAAATATAAAACAAATATATTATAATTATTATTTTTACTATTATTACATGAAACAAAATGTATGTTTATTTACAATTTTTATATAACACGTGATCTATAATATATACTATATACATATGAATAACAACCATTTTATTGGATATAACCGTGGAATTTCGGAAAGCAGTCCTTCAAACAAAGCCCTGGTTCATTTGGACACAAGTTGCAATAGAAACTGGTCTCTACTCGCTTCTTATTTGCTTCAGAGCAAACCACGCAACGTTTTCTCATTTTCCTATTTTTTTCATTTCTACCAACTTCCGAGGGACAATGGTAAGCATTTGGCTTTACTCTCGGAGGTTCTATGAGGACAGGACGATTTTTGTGTAGGAGGGCTGTTATGATGCTATCTCTAAATTGTAGTAGGCTTAATTTTTTACTCCCATATTGTTTATGTAGTAAGAACGCATTATTTAATATAATATGGAATATGTGGATCCCTACTTTGGCGTACCATCGTAGAGTTTTTCGGTGACTTGGGTAATACGATTGGAGCTGATCGAACCTATCAACGCCTCCCATATTTAAATTGTACTTGAGAACAGCCTCAGGTTTTTTGGCAACTATTCCGGACCATGATGTTGTTTCCAACGTATTTGCTCCAAACTCAGAGGAAATTACAATGACGTCACGCTTGTCCCGCCATTTTAAAATGCATACTCCTCTTCGTGTATGTGCTGACGCTACTTCTCCTGGCTTCAATTTCTCGTTGATGACATTCAAGGGATTGCCCTTCCTGTTTGCCTTGATAGTTCCCGTTGAATATGTCTTATGGTCTAACAGATAATCTGTTAATCCTACTCCCGAATAATAATTATCTGTGTAGACAGCGTGACCAGCATGTAAATAGTTTTGAACTAAATGTTTTACGACTTTTTCCACATGTCCCGATCCTCCTACCACATTGTCCAGTGATCCACAATAAATCCTGGTTTTTAAAACAAGTCCATTGGGCTGTGTCAACATATAAAATTTTATGCCATATTTATGCTTCTTACTCTGCATATACTGTCGGAAATATAGACGGCCCGGCCATAGCAACATAGACTCGTCGATGGATAATTCCTTACATGGATAGTATATCTCTTCCATTCTTCTATGGAATATGTCTAATAAAGGTTTAATTTTATATAGAGGTTCCTTCGGTGTCGATTCTCCTTGACGAGGATTTTTGGCTAAGTGCAATGCTCGCATAATCAGCAAAAATCGATTACGAGACATAGCATTTTGAAAAAAGGGGAAATTGTACAACTTGTTGTTTTTCCAATAATGGGCGTAGCTAGGAACATGAATTTGGCCTGACATAAACAACACGCTCAGAAAAACTTCTATGTCAGACCGACTGACATCGTTCCAATCGAGAATGCGTGTTTTGGGAGTGACTTTCTGCAATGACAACATCCTTGCCTGATAATTTGTTTCTTCCACAACTAAATGAAACATTTCTTCGTGGAAAAGAAGGAAAAAATAATCAATAGGGTCATCGCCAGTGGGCAGAACTTTCAATCCAGAATTTCCTGTGAAGGGTATGTTCATGGGAGGCTGATGATCAGAGAGCCATGAAGTATTGGTGGTTTCTGAGGAAGCATACCCGGGTTGAGATGGCCTCCCAGAGGAGGGGGCAGGAACTGATAATTCTGGAGTAATTACCGTGTCGTCTTCAATTTCAACACTATCCGTCCCTGGCCACTCGTCTCCAGAGTCTGAAGAAATATCTTCTTCCCAGTCGGACTCCTGCAATATAGCCAGAAGTTCCTCATCTGTCCATATCTTACGGACATCTCTAGCAGAACACCTAGTTCTTGTTGACGGTCCAGGATGATCTTGGGATGGGACGGCAGTGGAACTGGAGGCTGGTGCAGTAATTGGCTCTGGATCATCAAAACTCTCTTCAGCTACTCTTTTCCTTGATCCCATAGATTTGTCCATAACTGTAAACAAGATTGGTTATTAGAAAAAAATAAATATGAAGGAAATAAACCTATTACAAAAAATCGTATGTTTACCTAAATAAAAAATGTACCAAGATAACTGAACTAAATGTTTACCACTAAGACTAATCTTTTTGTTTTCCTCAATGTGGAATCCCTAAACTATAACATAATCCTAATCCTCAAACTAGATTTTGTTTTTGCAACAACAGTAAACTTTCCTGGATTATAGAATGAAACACGTGTTCAACTAATCCTCTAACTGTATTTGTTTTTAACAGCAATTGAATGATGAAACTAAATCCTAGATTATAGGAAAACACATGTACACAGGCTACTCCAGGTAGCCAAATTCCCGGGCCCCATCATAGCTTGATAACTATACCCACTATAATTCACAAAACAACATTGACTAACACAATGCTATATATTTTAATAACGCATACAACAATAAAATCCCTAACTAGTTTCATCGATGGAAAACTGATCACACTGTCAGACATTTATTTTTATGTCCCTAACGTACACAGTTGTTGGATGAACAAAACTAAGTTTTTACAAACTAAGAGTGACAAAGTACATATAAATGGATTCAATACTTGTCAGAGTCGGCGTAGAATATAACTCTAAATATATATATATAATTTCGCTTGTAGGAAAAATATGTTCAGTGAAAAAATTGAAAGTTTATATGATAGCCAAAAGAAAGTTTCTAATTCCGTACAAAGTAGGTATGAGACATATAAATAATATATATATATATATATATATATATATATATATATATATATATATATATATATATATATATATATATACACATACATATACATTGACCATCTAAGTCTAGGGGACATTGTTTGATAATAATCATGTAATAAAACCTCTATTTTCCCTAAAACTTTTTCATATTTATTTATATATATGATATCATATATATAAATATGAAAATAGAGGTTTTAGATGATAATTATCAAACAATGTCCCCTAGACTTAGATGGTCAAATCTCCACTGTGATAAATATAACCAACTAATTAAAAAAAAAAAAATCTAATACGGAATTCAAAACTTTCTGTTGGCTCTCATAAAATATATTATTTTTTTAGTTTTCCCTATAAGCCACGTTATTATATATATATATATATATATATATATATATATATATATATATATATATATATATATATATATATATATATATATATATATATATATATATATATAATTATAATTAATATATAAATATAATTAGCCTTATAATATAAATATAATATTATATAAATATAATTATAATTATAATTATGCATAAACATACAATAAAAGTATTTAATTTATTGGCATTGATGTCACTTGAATTTATTACAAAATATGATTTTAATATTACATAAAAAAAAGTTTACATACCTTAGATGTTGATATATCGATGCTATGTAGAAAATCAAGAGAGAGAAAAAAATATATATAATATATAAGTATATTTTAAAATGAAACTAGTTTGATAAAAAAAGGGTGTTAATGGGGGCAGAACAAAAGTTGGTATGAAGGGGTTGAAGGGCTGGAGGTGTTATATAGGGCTATAGAGTAGTAGTGAGGGGTGGGGGCGACAAGGTGTCGACGCCGGCCCACCGAAGGTTTGACCAGCGTCGACAGTGTCGACGCCGGCCGTGAACGTGTAAAGAGCTTTCCAATGACATGCAACTTGAAGGGTACATACTATTTTGTCTTTTGTACCCCGTACCCCTGTGTACCAAATTATTTTTAACACTTATCCAAATACTAAACTAAAATTTTCGTATATTATCATAAGCCAATAATACGTAGATTTCTTTGAAAATTGGCTCGTTAAATCATGGTGCATAACTGATCTTTTTTCATAAATTACCGATTTTCCCGATATTTCAACTCCCATTTCCGTGAAAACCATATGACGTACAAAAAAATGTTATAGACATTAATTGAAGGTTATTTTCTCATCTATATTTTACTACTGGACCACTTTTTGCGTATAGATTGCTTTGCAATGTATAAGTGGAAAAGGAAAACCACAAAAAAAATTGTTTTTGACGATTTCTCATATTTGAGGGGGGAGATTTTGTTGGACAACTTCAGATTCGTGTTCAGCACCCCCAAAAATCAATTACTCCAGAACTTTCCACTTCAAACTATACCATTTGACTGGACTAATTTGATTCTTAAAAAACAATTAATTACTATTTATTTAAAATTTAAAATTTGAGATGTAGTAGTTCAGACAATATCTCATAGGAAACGCTAACGTCGCTTCAAATACTCTCTGTCCAATCTTAATGTGAACTATATTACATTAAGAGTGGATTTAAACAGCAAGTTTTCCTTAAAAAAATCTATTTCAAATAAACAATTTTTTTCCTATAATTAATAGTTCTATTGAGTTTTTTTTTTTTTTTTTTTTATTAAAATACATCATTTTGAAAATATTAATAATGGTACTGTCAGACTCTTGGCATTTTTAAGGAAAACACTTTTTTGGTTTTACATACACCACACCACTCACACACACACACACATATATATATATATATATATATATATATATATATATATATATATATATATATATATACTATATATAAAATGGAAGATGATTATATCGAAATTGAAATGCTAATGGACCCGTTAAAATCAAAGCTTAACAGGCAAAAAGAGGAACCTGGTGCTATGAGTACCACTACAATCACATCTAATGTTAATTTTGCACCATACCAACAAGAAGAATCATTTGCGAATTTTATTAAAAGGTTTGAGATATATACTGCACTAAGGAGAACATATAATGTTCAAACTAAAGTTTATTTACTAATCAATGCATTAACACTGCTTGTACATGACAAATTGAATGATTTATGTGCTCCCGAAGAACCAAGTAATAAAAGTTATGATGAATTAGTTAAAATAATGAAAGATTACTATGATCCACAACCCAGTGTATGGGCTATTCAACATAAATTTATTTCTAGGGTTCAAAAAGATCACGAGCCGATAGCGGAATACGTAAGAGAACTTAAGAAAGGAGTAGCTAAATGCGAATTTAAATGTGAGTGTGGCAAGTCAAGTGCAGACTTATTTTTACGATTACAATTTGTAAGAGGAGTAAGAGATCCGGGGATTAGGGTTAAGTTACTACAGGAAAAGAATTCGTTGACATTTCAAGAAGCTGTCGATATAGCAACTACAATAGAACTAGCCAAATCGGAGAATCCAGATTTTACAGAACATTGCCAAAATGAGACAAAAGTACATCAGATGAAAAGGAACAATAATAGGGCAGTCACACCTCAGAAAAATGGAAGAGAACAACTAAATTTCGAATCACTTAAGGGACGATGTTTCCGATGTGGTGATAAGGAATATAGAGCGAACAAGTGCTGGTTTTCTAAAACCAGGTGCGATTTTTGCTCTAAAATCGGGCACATAAGCAAAGTATGTTTAGAAAAAGGTAGAAAACCCCGAGATACAAAACAGATTGGTACAGAACAAGAAAGCTCGGACGAGAGTGAACCATATGAAATTAATCTTGTATCTAATAAGCGAAGTTCGAAAGAAGATTAATATGGAAATAGACACGGGTGCAGCTTTAAGTAAAATGTCGTTACAAGACTTTGAAAAACTTAAAATAAAAAAGAAAATTCATGAAACACGAGTGCAGCTAAAGACATACACGGGAGAGATAATAAGGCCAGAAGGAGTAGTTTATGTAAAAGGTACGTATAAAAATCAAGATTTTGTTGGAAAACTTTATTTAATAAAACAGAACGTGGATCCCATTTTTGGAAGAGAATGGATGCGCGAAGTTAGGCTAGATTGGGCAGAGATAAAAGCTGTGAAGGAAGAATCTACTTTAGAACTTAATATGTAATAGAAACGTACAAAGATGTATTTTCTAAAGATGAAATAGGAGCAATACCAAATATGACAGGACACCTTTACTTAAAAGAAGAAACGAGACCCATTTTTTTGAAAGCGCGACAGGTACCATTTGCTATAAAACCAAAAGTAGAAGCAGAATTAGTAAGGCTTGAAAATTTAGGCATTATAACAAAAGTAGAACAATCTGATTGGGGGACATCTATTGTACCAGTGGTCAAATCTAACGGAAACATTAGAATCTATGTCGACTACAAAACGACTGTCAACAAACATTTAAAAGATGAACAATACCCTATCCCTTTGATAGAAGAAATATTCACTAAGATGAATGGAGGAAAATTTTTCTGTACTCTTGACCTAAGCAACGCCTATTTACACTTGCTTATGGATGACGAAAGCGCACTTATTCAAACTTTAAGTACTCACCGAGGATTATATAAGGTCAACAGATTAATGTTTGGAGATAAAGTTGCACCAGCCATATGAAACAGGTTTATGGATAAGTTGTTACATGGACTGGAAGGTGTAGCTAGTTTCTTTGACTACATAATAATACAAAGAAAAACGATTGAAGAAACAATGCAGCGACTGACTAAAGTTCTGGACAGACTGAGAAAATTTAATTTAAAATTAAACAAAAGGAAAAATGCACATTTTTAAAGAAAATTATAAAATATTTAGGACATATCATTGACGAAAATGGGCTTCATACTTGCCAGGATAAAGTTGAAGCCCTAATAAAAGCCAAGAGACCTAAGAACGTATCCGAATTAAAATCATTTTTAGGACTTATTAATTATTACAATAGATTTATTCAAAATTTGGCCACTATTTTAAATCCTTTAAATAACCTTCTCAAGAAAAGTGCATCCTTCAAATGGAGTCAAAAATGTGAAAATAGTTTTATTAAGGTAAAAGAAGATATATCTAGCGACAAAACATTGACTCATTTCAACCCAGAACTACCGTTAACATTGGCTACAGATGCCTCCCCTGTAGGAGTGGGGGCGGTATTATCTCATAGATTAAAAGATGGAACTGAATTTACTGGGGACTAAAGACATTTTTTCCCTAATATTATGGAAGAAAATTCACACTCATAACGGACCATAAACCACTGGTGTCAATTTTTAATCCAACCAAACCTCTACCTAATATGACGGCAACTCGACTATTTAATTACGCAAATTTTTTATCCGGTTTTGACTACACTATCGAATTCAGAAAAACTTCAGAACATAGTAACGCCGACTTTCTATCAAGATTTCCGACAGAACAAAGCAAAGATAACTACAAAGACGACCCTCCAATATTTTGTATCAAACAGATAGAGACATTACCTGTAGATAAAGAAAGAATAGAGAAAGAAACGGCGACGGACAGTACTTTAAAACCGATAGTGGAAACATTGAAGGAAGGAAGAAATTTAAAACCCGTAGGGTTAAATGACTACGAATACTCGTTACAAGAAGGTTGTCTGTTTAAGGGAAGTAGAGTAGTGATACCTGCAAAGTTACAGAAAGAAGTACTTGAAGAGCTTCATGTTGGACACTTAGGTATTGTAAAAATGAAACTGGTTGGACGAAGCTACTGTTACTGGTTGAACATGGATAAGGATATAGAAGATATGGTGAAATCATGTAAGAGATGCTGCCTGAAACAAAATGAACCGGCTAAAATATCAACACACATTTGGGAAAGGCCGGATAAACCTTGGCAAAGGATCCATGTTGATTTTGCTGGACCTATGCTGGGTTTCTACTACTTTATCATTGTGGATGCCTTTTCCAAGTGGGTGGAAGTAATTTCTACCAAAAGTACCAGTTCAGACTGGTGCATAAGTAAACTTAGAATGCTACTCACTACCTTTGGACTCCCAACCACACTCGTTTCTGACAACGGACCGCAATTTACGTCTTACAAATTTCAATCCTTTCTTAAAAATAATGGAATACTACACAAAACTACGGCCCCATACCATCCAGCTACCAACGGACAGGCTGAGATTTGTCCAAACAATTAAGAAGGATTTAAAAGCGATGGCAGAGGAAGGAGGAGACATAAATTTAAAACTATGTCGACTATTGATGCAAATCAGAAAGGCTCCCAACTCTACCGGAGATAGTGCTTACAACTTAATGTTTAACAGAAATATCAGAACCAGATTAGACCTCATTGTACCATCAAGCGGAAAACAAAGGGTTCAGGAGAAACGCCAATTTAAAGAGGGAGAAAGAGTACAAGTGAGTGATTACAGGAGTCCTAATGTTCGATGGAGTTTTGGCAAAGTTATTAAGAAATTAGGACAGCTACACTATGAAGTAATATTGGACGATGGACAAGTTTATAGAAGACATATAAACCAGATATTGGGAACCCAATTTAGGGGGGAGAGATAATATGTATTTGTTTATGTTTACTGGTTTATATTTATTTTGACAACCAACTGTCAATTGCTTGTTTTGTATATAATTCAGTGATTAATAAAAATGTGATTTAAGTGTTAATTTTATCTAACTTATTCTTATATGTAAAGATTTATCAGGTTTTACCAACGATACCGTAAAAACCACTAAAATATCAAAATTATCACCATCTAAGGTACAACCGATGATGATACGACAAAAAGTCATATGACTAAAGTTGTAGATCTTTTGAAATCAATTACCGCTGGTGTTATCCGTTTTGCAATACAGCAATAAGCCCCCAAAACAGCTTAAAATTCAAATCGGCCATTTTTTTTTTTTAAGGGGAAAAAGTGAACTTTGTATAATTATATAGGTTCACCATACGGAAGTTGTGCGTCGAATGGCGCAAACCGCAAGTCTCTAGCTCTTCTGGAAGTGGGTAAACATTAATGTCAGTCCGTGAGTCAGTTAACCATGCGGCTTTATAGTATATCGATATATACATTTAGCATGATTTAAAGTGCGCAGACGGTTGAAATTAGTCTGGTGCTATTCGCTACTTACTTACTTGGTTACTTTGCTGCTTGGTTACTTTCGACAAACCATACAAATTTCATAAAAATCAGATGATTACTTTTAAAGATATAGCTGTAAATAAATGTATGTTTGTGAGCATGTAGAAGACAAACAAATAAGCGCAGAAGGTTGAAACTAATACGGGACCAACAATGGGCTAATTATGACCACTACCTAAATTTCATTAAAATCGGACAAATAGTTTTTGAGATATGGTGGTTCGCAAATATTGAGCGACAGATAGACACGGGACCAAAAATGTTCCTTGATGTCTGAAACGGATTTCTTGGAATTTTTGAAATTGGAGATCACCAATCAAGTAAAGGAAACACGTATACCTAATATTCTATTTGCCCTAAAAAAGATAAACAAATTTGCATTATTCTGATTATCAGCTACCTAGCAACTTGTTAGTCGCAAAGAGTTTTTTTTTTTTTAACATTGAAAATACTACACTATACTCTGTTTTAAACATTTTATAAAACTAGACAAAGAATCATTGACCAAGTAAAAGTGTATAAACAATGGTACATTACCATTTATGCAGTTTAACCTCAAAATATTATGAAGTTAATTAATTGATAGTTTATTTAGATAAATGTATTTAACATTTAAAATCAAAATTCATGAATTACAAAACAAATTATTACACTCTTTGATATCAGCATTGGGGCAGCACAGTTAACTTAACATTATGAAAGCCCAACATTTCATAACTTCATATGCATAATGTATAATATTTATTTACATTCTATTCTAATAAAAAAGTGGAAGCATTTATCGTAATATATTTTTTTTTTTGCAGCATAGAAACAAGGAGGCAACCTTTTGATGTATGTTATTTTCAAATAAGATCAGCCTTGACCCGGGTAAGAGCTACATGTTTATTTTGTGGGTAAAGTCGACTTATCAAGATATTTTGAATAGAATCGGTTTCAAAGAGGTCACATTTGTTTAGAAGGGTCTGCATGTTCTTATCAAGGAAGATGGAAGTCCTTGATAAACAGGGACTTCCACTCGGATATAAATAATCCGTTTAGAAAAAGAGGTAAAAGAGAAAACTCCTAGTCTATTCACTGCTTAGGAAAAGTGTGTGAGATGATAATATAATGGTCTGATTCTCGAATAATGCAATGAAAAACGATATGGAGAAAATAAACCTTACGAAATTTTCCTTTATCCACTAATAATATAAAAGTAAAACTCGCCAAATGCCACATTTTATGCAAATTCCTTCATTAGACTACACACACACATATATATATATATATATATATATATATATATATATATATATATATATATATATATATATATATATATATATATGGGGAGAGTAGGAGACAAAACCGGGTACCTCGATATCTCACTGATTAGTACTCCTATCTGCCAATAAACAATGTTCCTATTAGCGCTAGCCACTCCGTGCAGTTGGAGTGAACGACAGCATCGGTATCACTTGTTTTCGTAGTTAGATCAATTTTTTAAGATTTTAGTGAAAAAGTGTTTAATGTTGTTGCATTTGTCTACTGAGTTTCGATTGCTATAACATTTTCTAAAAAAAAGGTAAGTGCACAGTGCACACGTTAATTAAGCATATATTACTGGATATTTCATATTTTTATATTAATATATTAATTATTATTATAATTAATTATATTAATTATTATATTATTATTAATTATTATTATTAATTATTATTATTTTATTATTATTAATTATTATTATTATTATTATTATTAATTAATTATTATTAATTAATTATTATTAATTAATTATTATTAATTAATTATTATTAATTATTATATTAATTATTATAATTAATTATAATTAATTAATTATTATTATTAATATATTAATTATTATATTAATTATTTATATATTAATTATGTAAAATTAATTTTTCGATTCCAAAATAGTCATCAGAACATGTTCAATACAATGAAAATTAGCTGAAGTGTTGTTATGGGTGGATATTTTATTCTTATTTTTTATTCTTTATACTTATTTTTTATTCTTTTGTGTGCGACTTTTGTTCTTAACTGAATTACCTTAAGTTTTTTTTTAGTTTCTCATTTATCAATTAGATTTAAGGATTTTTTTCGAGCAGTAGTTATGACGATTTTATATTGATTTCATATATCTATTATTAGATATAAAATAACGATTTGTAATAAAGATTTTAAAGTTTAGTGTTATTTTACATTAATTAAATGAGTACCCGGTTTTTTTTACCTGGTGATGAAATAATTTTTTAAAAAATATTGTGTTAATATCAAAGCAACGAAATTATAATATGGTAGGTATTAATGAATAAATATGGCAACTGATAAACTTTGGTTTGTTGATCTCTTTTTCATAGAAATTTTTCTATTACAGTTTATAGATTAGGTACCCGGTTTTGTCCGACTTTCCCCTATATATGAGACATGCAGTGTCTTGGTGTAGTATAAGGACTACAAAAAGTATTGTACTAAAAATTAATTAATGATAAATAATGCTGTCATATTTAACACTAGCGCCAAAAATTGAAATTGGTATGACTGCTTTTAAGATTTTCAATTCATAAAGTTTAAAAAACAGAATTGAAGTTCATTTAATCTGTCAATTTATGTAGCACATAGCTTCCTACTTTGGATGATTGAAAATTCATGAGTATTATACAATGCAATAACACAAGGGAACTAAAAGTTGTATAGTTTGAATTTCGAGTGAGGAGACATTTAATTTATTAAATATAAATAATTTCAAGATAAAAAGAACTTTTTCTATACTACGTTTTTAAATTTTCTGTTGAATCGTATGTAATGTTTATAATATAATTGTTATTGTTATATAATATATAATGTTAGTGAAAAAAAAAATGGTTCCGAATTTATTTACTTCACATAAATGACAACCATCCAGGGAGCTGATCTTAAACCTATAAAAGGATAATCTTTGTACAACGGATCTCCCCAACAACAAATCTAAAGCATGCCATCGATATATTTGAAATAATATAAATAATATAAGTTTTGCTGTCATTCAATGTTTATGTATCACAAATTGGAGACCCGTCAAAATGAAGATTGCGTAAATATTGGATATAGCAAAACAAATAAATTAACTTGCGGATTTTTTCCGAACTAACTTTCCGCACAGCAAAATTTGCTGAAAACTAATGAAATTCTGCTGAAAGATGGCTAAAAGTATTAAAATAATGCATTGTCATCGTGTTCTGAGCTATGCTAAAAGTTTCAAATGCCTAGCTATTCGGGAAGTTAGTTAGAAATCGATTGCCAGATTTGTACCGGACAAACAAACAAACAAGAATTCAAGCTAATAAAAACGTAGTAAAAATGTCCAGGTTGAATCAAAATGTTGAAATTATAATGGAACCATTAGTGTGTAACTTTCTAATAAAAATCCAAATTATATCAAAATCGGACGATTAGTGTTTAAGATATGGTGTTTTGTAAACACAAATGACAGACCAAAATACCGACAAACAGGCGTGAGACCCAAAATGTTCCCTCATGTCTCAAATGGGATTTTTTAAGTCGGAGGTAAATAAATTCGATCTTGAGTATGATTTCAATCTTTTTAAGGCCAGTGAACTTGGAAATAGTATATTCCATTAAATTAAACTTGTTTTTCTTAACCTAAGGCTGTTAATCTGAGCGTGTGTATAACCCATCCATCTAAATATTTGCAACTGGAAATATACGGTGTTAGCTAAATCCCAAACTTTTGAAATGTTAGTATATAATCGTATTAAAGGAGATTTTTCATCAAATTTATAAGGAGATCTGTTGTAGATTTAGCTTAGAATAGGAGTCAGTGATCGAGTTCAACAGGGAAAGTGTATAAGGGTAAGGGCAATTAAATTTAATAATTAGAAAACTTATGAATATTTGAAAGTACTCGTACCTTTCTACAAGATTATAATACTGCTCATTATTATCTAATTTTTTAAACTCAAAGATTTCGACAGTCGGGGGATTCGCTAAATGACGACTAACATAGTCAAGGACAATATTGACCCACACTCCTAAGATATAAAAGAGCTCACTCACTACATTACCGGTCGAGTAAATGAGGCAACAAAAACAAGGAGTCTCTTTTGAAGTCTGTAGAAAAACATTTTCTAGTTGAGCTAGCAGCGGTGCCTCCCCAACAAGGGACCTATCTCTTTTCATCCCTAGAACCTCTCACCAATACTCTCTCCATCGCTCTATAATAAACGAGGGAAATTTCTAGAATATACTTCAAACGAGACACTTCTCCTTCTCACAAAGCCGAGTTAATTCGTTTATATGGTGCTCAAGGCGTCAAAAGCAACTGGATCGCGTGGCGAAGATAACTTGACTCCGAAAACCGAAGATTCGATTCCCTTCCTATCCTTTCAATTCAATCCCAAAACCAGATTCAAATCCAATCTGCCCTCCTCTATTCTCCCCTACCCAGTCTCTAATGGTGAGACCCATTTACCAACGAGACGTTGGTAGAGGAAAGGGGGAAGGTAGAATTCGATCAAGTCAACAAGGCTAAACTAAATTCTGGAGTATACATTAATCAACACTATATCTTCCAATTAAGACAAGGTTATTTGTAAACGATTTGATATAAATATGTGATTTATCTATATTTTGTCATAAAAATAAATCTATTTGGATAAAATACTAAAGGATGATGTGATGAGATAATAAATTATGTATGAAGGAGAGATTATTAAGTAAGCAACAGGCGAACTCATTGCAAGCTATAATCATTAAAAGGAAATATTTTCCACTTCAACTTATTCATATTTCCCTAAGATTATCATATATTCATCTTCCATTGCATTCCAGGATATTTTATATTATTAGGCAACAATTATGTTTAATAGCTGTAAGTAATATTTAGAGATAATATAATAATCAACTAAACAAAAATCAAGCAATATTTAAAAAAAAACAAAAAAAAAAAAAACAAAAAAAACAAACAATAATTTCCCTAAAATTTTAGAGTTGGTCTCAAGTGACAACTTACCTAGTTCAAGAGCTTATTATATCAATTAAAATATCTATGAGATTCTTAATAATAATTTTACCTCAGCCTTATTGTGTTAACTAATTTATTATTTATAATTTTAACTAATCTACATAATAATAACTACTTTTTGTAAGCATACTTCATAAAAAATGCTTGCTAAATCAATATAACTAATATGTAATATTCGAATTTGTTTAGTATGCAGTAAGTTGTAGTCGGTAAGAGTTTTATTTTTTATTGAAAATGTAAGAAATTAAAGCTCGTATCAGTTTGCCGCAGCTGTCGTAAATGAGATGATTTCTTTCTTGCGTTGTAGGAAAACTGACCTTAGACAAAGCTGCGTTATTGGCATTGATATTAGTTTTATTATTAATTATTAGTTCATTATTTGTATTAGTTATTAGTTTCTTATTATACGAGTAATTAGCTAGATTTTGAAATTAAAAATTAACATTTAAAGGAGCAGGCTGAAACTCTCCAGACTAAGTTTTATTAGGGACCAGAGCATACGTAGACTGTTGAATAAAGAATAAGTCCACTGGAATTATAATAATTAAACTAAAATATCTGTAGTAAAGGAAAATAAATGGAAATGATAAATAATGTCTTTAAATATATTCTTTGGATACCATCTTCTCTATCTAATGTAGCTCTCATTAATTTAGCTCGTGAAGTGTAGCGGTAAAAGTGTATTGTTGGTCTTCGTTGTCAAGTTAGCAGATCCGTTGGCGTTGGTCTTCGCCGTGGGTGTCACTTCACATCCGGACGTACGGTATCGACACTATGTTTAATTGCTACTGCCCTTCCCTACTCAGGTGAGACTCGACTTCCTCCTTATCACCTGCTTGGGACATACGCGGTAATCGGCGTACGAAACTTTCTAGGGCCTTCGCATTTGCCTTTTGGTACCGTTACAAGCTAAAAACATCATCGGCATCAGTACTAATTGCCGACTAATAGCCGAAGAATATCAGACGATCTTTTCCAAATACGTAGTGTATAATAAAGAGAGAAAGTGATGCGATGATACGAAATATTGATTTTATTATGTAAGCATATACTTCGCTTACCCTAAAAAAAATAATCTACTACCTAGGAAAACTGTGTTAGCAAAATATTTGTGTATGAAGAGAACTCTCATGTTAAGTTTTGCTTAAAAAGTAGTGATATCATAGGTTTAGCCAAGTCTACCCCTATTCTAGTAAATTCTACTAGGTCTAATTTATCCAGTACAAGAAAGTGATGTTTCTGCCCTCCCCCCCCCCCCCCCCTCCCTATTCTCTGTCCCTCACAAACTAAAACATTTTCTTTCCCAAATTACTTTACACGTTAAAATATAAAAGCATTTTCTGACTTGGTAATTACGCTGCACAAAAAGGTTAATCAGTTTATGTTATTTAATTTATATTTTCCCTTTTTCTCCTGTTTATATTAAGATCATATTTTTAAATAAAATGTTATGCAGTGTCATATAAAACTCGTCATTTGTATCCTCGTACTGAGAAAGGGAGGTTAGGGACACCCTCTAGTCTAGATGTGAAAATTCAAGAAGCGTATTCAGGAGGTCAAAATTGAACCTTTTTGTCCTACAAGAATACCTTCAACGTGCATTCGTACAAACCCAGTCAGTTTAGGAATGAGACGGGTTTGAAGTTGTGTTATTGTTTGTCTATCTATTAAATCATGAAGAGATAAGGACCACCTGCACATTGAGCTCATTGTCTGAGAAAGCCCTATATTATATGTATACTTTATCAATATTTAGCATTGACAAACAGAATGATGTATGCGCTTTCTCGTTTTATGAAAAATGTTGTTTATAAGGAAGGACTTTAAACGCATTATGGTCTGTAGACGCCAAACAACAAAGATATCTGGGCGGCAGAAGGTGGGTTCATTGCATAGGTTTTATACACGCGATCTGGCTATATAGATAAAAAGATATTTATGAAGCCATAGAATGTTTTTTACTTTCAAATGCCGCATATTTCTTTTCTTTTATTTTTATTGGTTTTGAAGTTATAATGAATTTTAATAAGCAATGCATGTAAAATTGAAATCTATAAAATCGAAAACATCGGTATAACTCGATAGCAAAAACGCGATAAATAATAGTTATTTATGCACCTAGGGAGTAAAGTAAGCCATTATTCCCTGAACGAAAAAGTTGGTTCTTGAGGCGAAGCCGAAGGAACCATGGTCCCTAAATCCCAAGGCGAAGTCGAGGGAATTAGACTCTTTAATTCCCGAGGCGCAGCCGAGGAAATAACTCTAATTAGCTCCCGAGGTGCAGCCGAGGGAATAACTCTAATTAGCTCCCGAGGCTTAGCCGAGGGAGATAATTATCGCGAGGGGAATAATGGCACTTTACTCACGAGGTACATACAATATTTTATCTCCAGTAGGAAGAAAATACACATTTTCGTCCATTGCACAGTTTTTATTTATTATTTTAATAAATAACAATAATTTTAATAGCAGATATATGAGATTCAATATTAAAAACAAATAAGAATTGGAATTAAACTCAAATAGAAGGTTATTTAGATGCAGGTTACAAACAAGGATAAACATGGTCAAAAAAGCGCAGTGCCACCAACCTGATTTCAACATTACATTAGCCATTCATTTTCTACTATTTATAAAATAATTAAGTTGCAATCTTTACTTTTTAGCCCTTCTTTACTTTTTCGCCCTACTTTTACTTTTTCTCCCTACTTTTTGAGTTCAGGGGTGAAAAGACCTGTTTTTAGTCTTTCTAAACTAATTCAAAATCATAACTTTTTCCCCCTACTGGAGATAAAAGTTATTTTTTTGACTTCCTGAATACTCCCCTTGAATTTTGACATCTAGACTAAGGACACCCTGTATAGATTTTAAATGTAAACTAACCCCGTGGCTTAACAACCCATGAAGGGCATAGGCCTGTCGAATAGGTTTTACAACTATTTATAAAATGGATGACACGTGGTTAGTGTGTCGCTCCATCAGCTGTATTAACCTTATAATTGACCTGCGCATCCAGTAATCGCCACTTCATATAAGCTAAGCAGCTATCCATTTATTTAGGGATGCTGGGTTCTATCCCGGTCCAGGGATTGAACCAAGATTTTGCAGTCACCCATCCAAATGGTGACCACGCCCGATGCTGCTACTTCAATGATAGGCCAGCCCACGCTTTCTTCTATTATTAGCTCCCGAGACCCTCAAAGATTTCAAATAGTTATAATTAGATCAATCAAATCAAATCAGTTATAATTATATTTCAAATAGTTTTTAATTTCCCCCCAAAAAATTAACAAAGATCAAGAACAAGATTAAAATTAACATAAGAGATTTGTTAATTTTAAAAAATAATAAGCCAGAGGAAAGAAAAATAAGAATTAACGAAATATTCATTACAGAATAATATATACCATAAGAAAATAACTTTATACATTTAATAACTATAGTGCAAACAGTGAAATTAGCAAAATATTAACTTTAAAATAATTACATTAGACTTTTCTGTTCACGCAACCATAAAACCAGAGTCATTCAGTGCACATTTTTATTAAATAGAAGGAATCTGTATTTACCAGGGGGTCCAGGTTCTCCAAGATAAGAAAATTTAATCCAAAGAATGTTTACCTGAAAAAACAAATAACAATGTAAATATTATGAAATTGTGTTTTTCACAGTGGTTTTCATTTTATTTAGAATATAAACTGTCCGATACAAATAGTATTAAGTTTCTTTTTAATATGAGTACATAATTATACTCTTTTTACAATTAGTATTGTTTTTTGACACTCAGGTTGACCAACCTTTGTGAGGGAAAAAATAAAGCCACTAGGCTTGTGAGAGGGGTGGGACAGCATCATTTGTTTGTCAACAAAAGAAGGTTATTTTACTCATTTAACAAATCTTGATCTTTTTACCTGATTTTGCCACATAGATTTTCACTTCCAATTTGCGAATATGTTTTGAACTTTAATGTGAGTTTATTTCCTTTATAGAATTATTACATGTAATATCGGTAATAAAATGTTATAAAAAGTGTAGACTTAAAACTACTTAGATGAATAATAAATTTACCTAACAGATGATGAATTAAGATAAAATAAATTGTAAAAACCATAGCTGGTTATTAATTCAGTCGAGGTTTACATTTTAATGTATTAAATGTTTGTACAGTGTGAAAAAGTTGTAGTTATAATTTTTCGGCAACTAAAAAATAAACCCTATTATGTAACATGGAAATATTGTCCTTTTTTGTTGTTAATGTATAGCTGAATTTGCTAATAATGTTTATATTTTTTTTCTGTTCATACTGTATATTTCGTACAGATTTACCATAACGATTACAGATACAGAGTTTATTAATTTGGGAAATTATTCAAGCGGTGGAGGTTATTGTTGAGGTTTAGTGCATTTTAATAATTATTTATAATGTGTTAGAATATGTGCAACACTGTTATTAATTTATATGTTGCTATGGATATTGTTATTGTCATCTTTTTATATTCTTGTGAAAATATAATTACTTCTCTCTTTGTGTGTGATCCCTATGTGAACGTTTTTATGTTTAATTTAATAAGAAATAATATGCTTATAGCCATAATCCCCAACAGGTTATGGAGCCCAGAGATGGTGAGTTCGTTCCAATTTATTTATTAAAATTAAGAATTTATAAAAATTTCGAAAAAAAAACCAATTTTTTTATGTCACAGTGGTTTGTTTACAAATTTAAAGAAAATAAAAGTTCGTTTTTAAAAAAAAAAAAATAATATTTTAAATTTCAAATAAAATTTTGAAAGTAAAAATGTGTTCCTCAAATTCAATTAATATTGAAAAATTAATTGGTAGAAGTAACTATAGTGAATGGAAATTTGCTATGAAGGCACTTCTTCAGTTAGATGATTTGTGGGAAGTAGTGCAAGGTTCTTTTGCAGATGCAAAAAAAGACCAAAAGGCTCTTTCCAAAATAATTTTATCAATAGATAAAATTAATTATTCCCACTTAAAAAGTGCGAAAACTTCAAAAGAGGCATGGACTTCTTTAGAAAAGGCATTTGAGGACTCTGGGTTGACTAGAAAAGTTGGACTATTAAGATTGTTAGTGACAACAAAGTTAGAAATGTGCGCGTCAGTTGATGAATATTGTGATAAAATAATATCGACGGCTCATAAGTTAAATGAAATGGGGCTAAACGTAGGTGATGAATGGGTCGGAACTTTATTATTGGCTGGATTACCCGACAGTTATAGACCAATGATCATGGGAATTGAAAGTTCTGGTATTGCAATAACTGGAGACTCTATCAAGGTCAAGTTACTCCAGGATGTTAAGTTAGAAAATAGTGATAGTGTAACATCATCTGATCAAGATTCAGCATTGTATTCAAAATCTAACAAGAATCAAGGTTGGAAACCTCGCCGGTGTTACAATTGCGGGAGTACCTCGCATGTTCAATCCCAGTGTGACTCGGGTAGGAAAAAACAAAATTTTCAGAATAAGAAGCCTAACAGAAACAGTTACCAAAAGAATAAAACATTTTTGGCTCATATTTCTTCAAATAAAATTGAAGATACAGCCTGGTATTTAGATTCTTGTGCATCCACCCACATAACTAATAATATTTCATTATTAAAAAATAATGTAACCAAGAAAAATGTGAAAATTGTGACTGCTAATAATAGTGATCTAGTGGTTGAGTCTGTAGGAAGTGCGATTATTGATGTTAGTGTTAATGGGCAATCATGCTCTATAGAGGCAAAAAATGTTCTCTATGCTCCTAATGCCGCTGTGAATTTACTTTCTGTGAGTAAAATCGTTGGAAAAGGACATCGTGTAGTGTTCGATAAACGCGGAGCGCGAATTATAGACTCTGCGAACGAGATCGTGGCAAAAGCGTATTATTCAAACGGGATCTATAAAGTCGATACGTGTGATCGTGAAATCGCGTGTAGTGTTACTGAGGATAAATATTTGTTTCACCGAAGGCTTGGACATTTAAATAGGAACAGTATGCAACTTTTGAAAAATATGTCAATTGGTTTTAAAGGTGAAATCAGGACAAAAGATCCGTGTACTATCTGTGTCCAAGGTAAACACAGTAAAGATCCATTTAAACCAAGTAAAAGTCATACAAATGAAGTATTAGCTCTGGTTCACACAGATCTCTGTGGACCGATGGAAACTACCTCGATGGGTGGTAGTAAATATTTTCTTACTCTAATCGATGATTTTTCTAGAATGATTTTTGTTTATTTTCTGTCTGAGAAAAGCGAAGTAATTAATGCTTTTACAGAATTTAAAGAGTTAGTTGAGAATCAGATGGGCAAGAAAATAAAAGTAATTAGGTCAGACAATGGGACAGAATATGTCAACAATAAATTTAAAAATATATTAAAGCAATCTGGTATTATTCATCAAACGACGATAAGGTACACACCTCAACAGAATGGTGTAAGTGAGCGAGCCAACCGTACCATAGTAGAGAAAGCTCGTTGTATGTTGTTAGATGCAAGATTACCTAAAGAATATTGGGCTGAAGCAACCAACACTGCTGTCTACCTGTTAAATAGGTCGCCGTCTAAAGCTGTCAAAGATATTACTCCCTTTGAGGCATGGTTTGGTAAGAAACCTAATTTATCTCACCTTAGAGTTTTTGGTTGCCAAGCTATGGCCCATGTCCCTAAATATTTGCGTAAGAAATGGGATTCAAAGTCTCAAAAGCTTATCTTTGTTGGGTATTCTGAGTGTGTAAAAGGTTACAGATTAATTAATCCGAAAACAAAGAAAATTATTTTTAGTCGAGATGTAAAATTTTTGGAAAATACCAAGAATTTGTCTGAGATGCCTAAAGCTAACAAAAATACCTCCACTAAAATACAATTATCTGAATCCAAAGTAGTGATACCTTTAGAAAAACAGAGTGAAAATGGTGATAATGAAGACTCTGAAATAGAAGATGTTTCATCAATTTATCCTACTTCAGATGTAGATAACTCTCAAGAAGAGGAAGAATTTTTAGATACTACTGAAGAATTTGAACAAAACGATGAACAAGAAGAACAAATTGATAACGAAGAGCAAAATGATGTTATTCGAACAAGGTCAGGTAGGGAAGTGCGCAAGCCTGCATACCTTGATGACTATGAAATTTATTCAGCTTTTTGTACTATTGATACAAATGAAGATCCGAAAACCTTTAAAGATGCTACCAAAATAAAAGAGTGGAAGGTAGCTATTCAAAATGAATTAGACTCTCAAATAAAACTTGGTACCTGGACTCCAGCTGAGTTACCTCCAGGGAAAACAGCCATAGGAACCAGGTGGGTTTTTAGAACTAAAGAAGATGGAACGAAGAAGGCAAGGCTAGTTGCTAAGGGGTTTCAATTTAAAGAAGAAGATCCTTTAAGAAGTATGTATTCTCCGGTAGCAAGGATGTCTACTATTAGAACTCTGTTAGTTCGTGCACTCCTGGAAAATTGGGATATTCGCCAGTTGGATGTGCCAACGGCATTTTTAAATGGAGAAGTTGAATCTGAAGTGTATATTAAAGCACCTGATGGTTTAAAAGTCGATAAAAACGTAAAAACTTTAAAATTAAAAAGAGCACTCTATGGTCTTAGAGAAAGCCCAAAATGCTGGAACAATAAATTTAATGAAGTTATAACTAAATTAGGATTCAAAAGATCTCAATCTGATTTTTGTCTGTATTATAAAAATAATGTTTGGTTAGTAGTTTTTGTAGACGATTTATTGGTAACAGGCAAAAATAATGAAATAAAATCTCTTATTCAAGGCTTAAAGAAACATTTTAATGCCAAGGAAATAGGCTCTGTTAAAAGTTTTCTCGGTATGGAAATTTCCAGAGACAAAAATACCTTGAAAATTTCTCAAAAGAAATATATAGAAAAATTACTGAAGAATTTTAATATGAATGAGGGAAGAGGTGCAGCTACACCTATGGAAGTAGGCTATCAAAATTGTAAAGAAGATAGTATAGCAGAAGTACCTTATAGACAATTAATAGGTTCTCTCATGTATTTATCTTGTACTTCGAGACCTGATATTATGTTTTCTACTTCGTATTTAAGTCGAGTTTTGGATCGTCCATCATCTTCATCATGGAAAGCAGCCAAAAGAATTTTGAGATACTTGCGTTCATCAATAGATTTTAAATTAATTTACCGTAAAGGAAATAAAACATTAGAGGCTTTTTCCGATGCTGATTGGGCGGGGGATAGGACTGATCGCAAAAGTACCAGTGGATCGATAATCCTATACGCTGGAAACCCAGTCAGTTGGTTTTCCAAAAAGCAGAACTCAGTAGCTCTCTCTACGGCTGAGGCAGAGTATATAGCCGCTGCCACCTCGGCTCAAGATCTCATGAACCTAAAGGGGATCTTGAAAGATTTCAATGAGGAGTTCACACCAACTCTTCACATGGATAATTTAAGTGCTATATCTATGTCGAGCAGCTACGAAAACTCCAAGCGTGGAAAACACATCGATATAAAACAACATTACCTAAAAGATTTAACGTGTAAAAAATTGCTAAAAGTTGATTATATTAATACCAGTGATAATTTGGGGGACATTTTTACAAAAGCCTTAGGCAAAGAAAAATTTTGTAAGATGCGCTCCTTAATTCAAATTAATTAATTTTTATTTAAAAAGTAACTTAGTCAGGCTCTCAATGTTTAAAGTTTGTTTGTTAAAGTCCTGACAGTATTTTATATTTTTTTGTGTTATCCGTTAGAGCGATTCGTACTCTTTTGTACTTTATAGTTTTTCTTAACATAAGAGTTTGAATCGAGGAGGAGTGTTAGAATATGTGCAACACTGTTATTAATTTATATGTTGCTATGGATATTGTTATTGTCATCTTTTTATATTCTTGTGAAAATATAATTACTTCTCTCTTTGTGTGTGATCCCTATGTGAACGTTTTTATGTTTAATTTAATAAGAAATAATATGCTTATAGCCATAATCCCCAACATAATGTAGCAAGTAATCTCAAGTATTATTTATTAACTTGACATTCCTTGTCAGAATCATTCTGTATTGTTTGAGTTTTCATATTGTGAGGTTCAATTAAATTCTCTATTAGTTTTTCAATAATAGTCTTTGTGTAATTATAGTAGGTCATACTTTAATTGGTTATGGGTTCAGTATACTTTCGGGTTGTGTGTTAACTCAAAATTCTAAACTCAATTATTTTTTCTCAAACTTTCAAAATTTTCATAAATCTGTCATATTTTAAAATTTGAAAAAGAAATTCAAAAAATGGAATTTACCAAAATTCAAATCGGTCTTTCAGAGGGTAAAAATAACTTAAATAGCTTGCAATATAAGGTTCTAGTGTTACTTCGAGGTGTGCCAGGAGCCATGGATGTCGTTAATGGTACTCTAACGAGGCCCAATGAGCCTGAAGAGGACGAGACTGTGGCAACTGTGACTAAATACGAAGAAAACTTAGCCAAATTTTTAAAAGCAGACAGTATTGCCCTTATAATTATGACGACGAATATGACAGAAGAGACTCTTCAGAAAGTTATGAGGTTTACTACGGCAAGAGAAGTCTGGCAAGAACTTCAGCGCTTGTTTGATGGTGTTTGTGAAGATAAAGCCTACTATCTATGCCAACCGTTTTAGATGACATGTCAAATCATTATGTCTAAATTGAAAAATCTTTGGGATGAATTAAAAAGAGAAATTAAAAAGGACCAGAAACAAGATTTACCAGAACTTTTTTAAATCTGCAAGATTTTAGGTACTCTACCAGTCGAGTACTTCTCGTTTAAGTCAAGCTGGATGCAAATGACAAAGACAGAGAGAACCATCGAAAATCTAACCATTCAGTTGTGTGCCTATGAAAGAGCCCTGTGTAGTACAAGTAGTGAGCGAGTGCAAGTGGTGAAGCATTAACTGTTAAAGTGCCTTCCACTAGTAAGAAGTACCAAAAGCTTCACAAAGTTTTTTGTAAATACTGCAAGGCGCCAAATCATAGGATAAAACAATGTGCAAAATGGATAGCAGATGGGAAGCCCCCGAAGCCTCCTAAAAGTGAAAATCAAAATAAATGTATAAATAGTGTGGCATTGACATCAACATCATTACATTTAAACATTTCGGAAAAAGAAGAAACAAATGATGAATGGATCGTTGACAATGGCGCAACAAATCATGTGACATTTCAAAAACATTTATTTAAATCTTTTAAAAACTTTTCTACACCACACACTATAATCACTGCTAATGGTGAATTTGTGAGTGCTACAGGATCAGGTGAAATAGATTTTTTAGCAACTATCAAAAACCAAACATTAACTGAAGTCTGGTATGTTCTCTGTTTGAAGAAAAATTTATTTTCAACTTTAGCTGCTCAAGACAAATATGACAGAAGTTTGTTTACATCAACTGCTACTCAATGTCAACTAAAAATAAATGAAGTAGTAATTGAAGGATTTAGAAATCGTTTTGGAGGATTGTTTAAATTAAATGTTGAATTTGCTAATAATGTTTATATTTTTTTTCTGTTCATACTGTATATTTCGTACAGATTTACCATAACGATTACAGATACAGAGTTTATTAATTTGGGAAATTATTCAAGCGGTGGAGGTTATTGTTGAGGTTTAGTGCATTTTAATAATTATTTATAAATGTGATTAATTCTGGGTTTGTTTATTATTATTAAAATTAAATGTGACATGAAGGAGAGTGTCAGAGTGTTTTGTTGACTGTTTAATGAAAAATATACGAGATTATAAAAAAGACGAAAACGACTTATATTATTCAAGTTACAAGATCGAAGACAGTAACACTGGTCCTTTGGGCAAAGAAGACGACATAGGTGAGATTTAGATTTTAATCATGTCTTTTAGAGAAAGCCAGAGGGTGAATAAGGGAAAACTTCCAGCGAAGTTTGATGACTATGTGGTGGATATGGGGGGAGAGCCTTCTATTCAGACAGGGGACAGACTAGAAACCTCTGCAGAGAGCACTCTTAGATGTGACTCTGCACGAAGACCTGAGACAGGGGTCTCGGCAGAAAATACCCAATCCGTCAAAACAATTAAGAGTCATAATTCTGGACAATCCGTTTCGAGCTCGAAACGGAGACAATTAGTTGAAATAGAGTCCCGAGCCCTTGCCGAGCTGGCTCAACTTGAGATAGCAGAGGCTAAAGCTAAAGCCGCTGCAGCTCAGGTAGAAGCTGAAAGAGCTGAAATAGAAGCTCGACGTAAACTAGTAAACCAACAACGAGAATTACAGGTAGGTTTACTAAGTGAAGGCAGTATTAGTAGTTGTAGGAGCAGTAGGTGCTCTGAAACAAGGAGCAATTTACATGATATGTGTAAAGAAATGACAGACCCTCAGAAAAGTATAAAATTGTGGTTGAACAATGTGAACCCGAATAAAAAGGGGGAAGAAAGTGTTATACATCCAATACAACCCACTGGTTCATCACCACATGTTTTTATAACTGGGTACAAATCTAAGGATTTACCGATATTTGGTGGGGAGGTTGAACAATGGCCTTTGTGGATTGAGACGTATACAAGATCCACGGAAAAATTTAATATTTCAAATTTTGATAATTTAAGGCGGTTGCAAAAATCATTAAAAGACAAGGCCAGGCAAGCAGTGCAGTCCCTTCTAATTTACCATGATAACGTCCCTGAAATAATAAAAATTTTAAAACAAAGATTTGGCCGTCCCGATCACATAATAGAAACACTAATTAATAAAGTTCGACTATGTCCTCTTCAAAAAGAATATAAACCTGAATGTTTGGTAGACTTTAGCGATACTGTCCGAAATTTAGTAATAACTGTCACGTCATTAGGTCATTATAACCATCTTCAAAATCCTACACTTTTAAAAGAATTAGTTGGAAAGCTGTCAGCCAACATGAAATTAAGTTGGGGACAGTACGCCGTAAATAGAGAATCAAAATTATTAAATCTACAAGACTTTAGTGATTGGCTAGCTAAGCTGGCTGAGGCAGCTGCGTATGTCTCTCCATTACCTCAGGTAGAGGGAAGGCAGGATGATAAAAAGAGGTATAAAGATTTCACTCTTGCAGCGCATCAAAGAAAATTAGGTGAACAAGATTTGAAGGCTAAGGGAAATCCAAAACTCTGCTCGATTTGCAAACAATCGTGTTGGAAATGGGAAAACTGTCCAAAGTTTTTAGGGTTAAGCGTGGATGAGAGATGGAAATTAGTTACGAAGTTTAAAAGGTGTTTTTCATGCCTGAAAGATATGCATCAAGTACGTCAATGTGGTACTAGAGAGAAATGCGACAAAGACGGTTGCATAATGAAACACCATCGTTTGTTACATAACGATAAAAGATTTAAAACTAAAGAACCGACAGATAATTCAAAATTTAATAATAGAGAAAACGACAGAAGCGAAAATACCGAAGTTGTGGGACATCAAAATGATAATCAACATAAAAATTTAAAAATTTTACTTCGAGTCATTCCTGTAACTTTGTTGGGAAAAAATAACATAAACATCGATACGTATGCTTTACTGGACGAGGCATCAACCGTTACATTAATTGATAGTAATTTAGTTGAGGAACTTAAATTAAAAGGTCAAAATCTACCGATACATATCTCCTGGACTAACGAACAGACTTATGAAGAAGAAACATCATGTGCTTTAGATATCAAAATTAAAGGGGACTCAGAAGAGATCTTTACTCTTCATAACGCCAGAACTATTTCGAATTTAAAATTACCAACTCAGTCTGTAAATACGAATAATTTAAAATCAATTTGGAACCATCTACGGGACGTACCATTTAAAAACATACCAGATACAAGGCCTCGATTACTGATAGGGCAAAATAATATCGATCTGACCATCGCTCGAGAGGTAATTCAAGGACCAAAGAATGTACCTATCGCTTCAAGAACAAAACTAGGTTGGGTTGTACATGGACCGACAAGACTAAACAGATACAATGGTAGGGTTGATAGTGACTTCAGTTTACACTTGTATGAAAATCAAGAAGAGGATGAAATTAAAATGATGATGAAAAAAATGTTTAATTTTGATTTTCCCGAACAAGAAATGGATTACAACATTATAACGAAGGATGATTTACGAGCAAGAGACATAATGGAAAAAACCTGTAAACAAACTGACAGTAAACACTGGGAAGTAGGTCTTCTTTGGAGACAAGACAACCCGAAACTACCAGAGAGTAGGAGAATGGCGATGAAACGGCTTAAATATGTTGAAAGCAAGATGGATAGAGATGACAGGCTAAGTGACCAATATTGCGAACAAGTAGAAGGATATATGAAAAAAGGATACGCTAGAGAATTAACGGAAGCTGAGGTTAACGAAGAACATAACAATACATGGTATTTACCGCACTTCCCCGTAACAAATCCAAGAAAACCTGACAAATTTAGATTTGTATTCGATGCTGCAGCTAAGTCTAATGGACAAAGCTTGAACGACAATCTCTTGATAGGACCAGATTTATTTAACAGCCTCATCTCACTGCTGTTTACATTTCGTCAGCACAAAATAGCATTCGTCGCTGACATACAAGAAATGTTTCTCCAAGTCAGTGTACGAAAAGAAGACCAATGGGCTCAACGATTTTTGTGGCGGGGGAAGGAGAGAAACAAACCAGCCAAAGAAATGATGATGGTTGTCATGATTTTTGGCGCTGTATGCTCTCCCACTCTTGCCATGCACATTACGAGAAAGAATGCTGACATGTTTCAACATAATTACCCTGAAGCAGTAGAAGCAATAAAAAATAAATGTTACATGGATGATTATTTAGAATCAAAAGAAACTGTACAAGAAGCGACTACCATAGCAAATGACGTTATCAAGATTTTTGAAGCCGGTGGATTTAACATCAGAAACTTTATGAGTAACTCCTCAGAATTTTTGGATCAAATTCCGGAAAATAAGCGAGCTAAGAACATGATTGGGAAAGACCTTCAGCCTGACCCTGGAATTGGAAAGGTTCTTGGTCTTACATGGGACTGTAAAAAAGATATATTTATCTTCCAATCTGCCATTTTGAAGGATAAACAACACCTTATCCAAAGCACTTTAAATCCTACTAAGAGACAAGTATTGACCATTATCATGTCTGTATTCGACCCCCTAGGTTTTTTATCACCCGTCACCATGAAGGGGAGAATGCTTATGCAAGAAATTTGGAAATCAAAGACCAGCTGGGATGACCATATTTCTGACGGACTAACACTCCAGTGGCGAAGACTGACTGACGATCTACACAAAATTAAAGAGTTGACCGTACCGCGAGGTTACACTAAAAATTTGAGTAATATGGAAGACGTCCAATTGCACGTGTTCTGCGATGCGAGCAACCGAGGGTATGCGGCTGTTGCGTATTTTCGACTGGTAGACACAGAAGGACGTGTGGAAACGAATTTTGTATTTGCCAAATCACGGGTAGCCCCCGTTAAGCCAGTGACAGTACCTAGACTAGAGTTACAAGCGGCCGTTTTAGGAGCTAAGATAAGTAAAATTATTACTGATGGACATACAATACGTATTAATAAAACAGTTTACTGGACCGACTCAACTATTACTTGGTATAGAATCAACTCGGACAAGACGAAATTCAAAGAGTACGTAGCTCGAAGAATCGACGATATTCAAAAGATAACCCACAAAGAAGATTGGCGATGGTTGCCGACGCATGAAAATGTGGCAGACGAAGCAACACGCGGCAACTGTAAACCATTTAGTGAACTCAATCGGTGG
The DNA here is from genome assembly GCA_951217055.1 of Gerris lacustris. Classification (NCBI taxonomy): domain Eukaryota; kingdom Metazoa; phylum Arthropoda; class Insecta; order Hemiptera; family Gerridae; genus Gerris; species Gerris lacustris. The sequence continues at coordinate 64,337,964 of OX578276.1, read as the reverse complement.
TTCAGTGGTCCAGATTTTCTAAAGCTGAATGAAAGTGAGTGGCCAAAATTTAGCGGTGAACCTTCTAATGAGCACTTGTACGATAATGATGTAAAATCACGAGCTGTCCTAGTAATAAGAGAAGTGGCCCACTTTCTCGAATTTAATAGATTTTCCAGATATCGAAAAATACTTGGTACAATGGCCTGGGTGTTGAGATTCATCAAAAATACTCAAACAAAAACATCAAAAATAACAACCAACTACTTGACGACAGAGGAACTGATTACAGCAGAGTTAGAATGCTTGAAAGTAGCTCAGAAAGAATCATTCCCAGATGAATATCAACAGTTATCGGACAAAAAACACATCTCTAGAAAAAGCAGACTTTATTCCCTAAGTCCCATTCTTGACGAAGACCTTATAAAAATTAACAGCAGACTGAGGAGAAGCCCAGATTTAGATTCCGAAATCAGACTACCTACTATACTTGACTCAAAACACAGACTGACAAAATTACTTATTCAAGACTGGCACATAAAATTGTTTCATCAAGGCCAAGAGACGTTAGTAAACACCTTGAGACAGCGATTTTGGATAATTAACATACGATCAGCAGTTAGGAGTTGCTGCAGAGCATGTGTAGAATGCCAACGGTGGAGGGCAAAACCATTGGCACCAGAAATGGCACCATTACCTCAAAGCCGAGTGACAAAATATTCCCGTCCTTTCACTTGTGTGGGATTGGACTACTTTGGCCCACTCGAGGTTAAAATTGGTCGAAGACGCGAAAAACGGTATGGCGCTTTATTTACCTGTCTCTCCATTCGTGCGATTCACTTAGAGTTAGTGACATCATTAACAACTGATGGAGCCATTATGGCCATAAGAAGAATGGCTTCACGTCGGGGATACCCATCAGAAATATTTTCTGACAACGGCACAAACTTTCGCGGCGCGGAGAAGGAGCTTGAACAAGCTATAAAGAGCATTAATAGTGACGTCATTGCTACCTTCTGCGCTGGAAATGGAGTCAAATGGAGATTCAACCCACCGATAGCTCCCCATATGGGCGGCTGTTGGGAGCGGATGGTGCGGAGTGTAAAATCCGCACTGCGCGTGATTCTTAAAGAACAGGCTCCGAAGGAAGAAACGCTTCAAACCGTTTTCTGTGAAGTTGAAAACATCATTAACAGTCGACCTTTGACGTATGTATCTGTAGATCCCTGGGACGACAGCAGTCTCACGCCGAACGACCTACTAATTGGCAAGAAGAGTACTGTTCCCACGTTCGACATGGACATCAACATCAAACGACAGTGGCAGATAGCTCAGAATTACGCTGACCGATTCTGGGCTAGATGGGTCAAGGAGTATTTACCATCACTCGCCACAAGAAAGAAGTGGAGAGACGACAACGATTTCCTTGATATTGGAGACATCGTCCGGATAATCGACGATAACCAACCTCGCAATGTGTGGTTGACAGGGTTAGTCACAAAAACGTACCCTGGCTCTGATGGCAAGGTCCGATCTGTAGACATAAAGACTAAGTTCGGATCTTACCGTCGACCAGTAGTTAAATGTATAAAAATTAAAATCAATGAACCGTTTGTTTAAAAACAAGACCAATCGGGTTTATTTAAATTCTAAATTTTGGTCTGTAATTTAACTATTTGTTTGTATACTGCTTTTGTTGAGTTTTGTTTTATGGTCATAATTTCAATTTTAGTTAAATATTTGTTTGCTGATACTATTGACCATTTGTTGTTTTTTCACTAAAGGCGCGGGAGAATGTGATTAATTCTGGGTTTGTTTATTATTATTAAAATTAAATGTGACATGAAGGAGAGTGTCAGAGTGTTTTGTTGACTGTTTAATGAAAAATATACGAGATTATAAAAAAGACGAAAACGACTTATATTATTCAAGTTACAAGATCGAAGACAGTAACAATAATGTAGCAAGTAATGTCAAGTATTATTTATTAACTTGACATTCCTTGTCAGAAGCATTCTGTATTGTTTGAGTTTTCATATTGTGAGGTTCAATTAAATTCTCTATTAGTTTTTCAATAATAGTCTTTGTGTAATTATAATAGGTCATACTTTAATTGTTATTAAGTCAGGTTACCCTTAGGTTCGCTTTTTTCGAGGTTAAATATAATTTTTTTGCACATTTTATTAAAATTTACCATAAAAAACTCCTCACCGGCAGGGAGACTAGAAAAATAATTTTCCTGGGAATACGACTACCATGGTTATTCTAGTGGACATCTGTTATTCCTCTTTTAATGGACTAAATTTAAAAAAAAAAATCAAAATCGCGGGAGGCAAGAAGGGAGGAAAGTAGTGATAACTTATTGGGGCGGTCATAGTGCATCTTACTACCTGCTTTAATCGACTCAAACCTCTTCTAGCCTTTTTAAGTGGAACAAATAATTTTTTTTTTTGGTATTTTTCCAATCGACCCGCTTACCGTTTATAACGCCCGGTCAGTTTGCAGTTATCTGCTGATTGTGTACGGGTTTCTTTATTATAAAATCGAAGGGTATATAAACATTTTAATAATCTCCCAAGAGTTTAAGAATAATATTACTATAATTAATAATATATTGGGGTAAAATAATGGTATTTACCCACTTCAAGGAGAGTCCTATTTATTTGATGGACATTCATAATTTTTTCTTGTTTAATTTAAGGATACATAATATCTGTTATTCTAATGGACGTCTGTTATGGAATGTGCCATTCTAATTTTAATGAACTACATTTGTTACAGATTGAGATATAGGTTTCTTATATTTGTTTTCCTATTTATTAAAATTATAAAAGATGAATGATAAAGTTGTTAACTGTGACCATTATAAAAACTAATTGTTAACACTATGTAATGTTTATTATATTGAAATAAAATCTCTTTTATTCTATTCTACATTTTAAAATTTTTAATAAAAATAGTCGGAACCGTTTTCGAGAAATAATAGCTTTTGGGAGGTAGCGCCCCCAAATTTAGAGGTAAATTTAATCGAAATCAGCCCAGAAGTTTAGACTCTATGAGTCTGCACAGACATTGTTTAATAACCAATTTTAAATTAAATTAAATTTTTTCTTAAAATGGGGGATGAATATTCAATGAAATCATTAAAATATACGTACATGGATTATTTGTAAAGAATTGTATTTTTAATTTTTGGAATTAAAAAAAAGGCTTACTGATTTTCTTTAAATTCAATTTGGCATGAATGTCCCTATTTTCCGGGAAACTGAATTTTTCCCGCAAAGACGACTTGGTACGCTTCATTTTTAAATTTAAAATGAAAATCGTCGGTGCCGTTTAAAACACTAGTGTAAAGAAATAAGCCAAGTAGTTCTACTAGGTCTAATTTATCCAGAGCAAGTATGTACTTGGTTGTCTGTCCCACTCTCTATTCTCTTTCCCAAATCACTCACGTTTAAATTTAAAAACATTTTCGGACTTGGCAAATACACACCACGAACTTAAATCAAATAATAAGTATTATTTTTTATTTTAGCGTCGCACTGCATACGACACTGCATTCAATTTTAGCCTCTTTGCGTCGTTTACTAGCCAGAAAATGTTTTTAAATTTAAAAGAGAGTGATTTGGGAAAGAGAATAGAGAGAGGGACAGACAACTATCATGTACTTGCACTGGATAAATTGGACCTAGTAGAACTTACTCGGATAGTGGAAGAATTTGCTATAAACCTATGATCTCACAACTTTTTACGCGAGACTTAGCTTATTTTTTTTGTGTTTTTGTTGAGATTTCACATCTTTTTGTAAATAATTTTTCATTGCCCCAAACAATTTTTCGTATTTCTTTATATTATGTTCTTAGTCTTTTTTTCTTTCTTTGATCTTGTTAATCTTTCGTGTAACTTCTTCCTCGGTGGGTGTTCAAATTGAACTAAATAAAATTTTCTGGAGTAAATATGTTTATACTTTAAGATAACTGTCTATCAATACTGTCAATTCAACCTCGATGAACGTTCTCAAAATCACTTTTTAATTTTAAAGTCATCAACTAGGTAGCTCTAGTGGCACTGTTTACATTTTTTTTTTTTTAATATTTACAATATTTTGAATTGGCGGTTTTTCTATTAGCTTTGAATCGGACAAAGAACAATATTTTTTCGGATTTTTAAATTTTTCCTTCATTTGTACTATAAAGTCTGCATATATACGAAAATTTAAGTTTCTAGGATTGTTACAAGTGCCTTAGAATTATGATGAGTGGGTGGGTGAGTGAGTCAGTGAGTGGCAAAATAACAAAACTTTAGGCTCATATATCTTATGAACTACTATGGGTAGAGGTGTGAAATTCTTATTTCTGGTTCGGTTTGTCATAAACTTTAAATTAAAATTAATTTTATATATCTAAGTATCTTCAATAGGATAATAGAGGGGGGTCCAAATTTCCGTGAATTGGTTCCAGTAAAGGATGTTACGGCTGTGCTCGACTTGGCGGGGGCACTGCCGTGCCCCCAGATTAAATGATCAACCGCGGAGATGACTGATAAATTCACTATGTCTGCACATTACTAAGAGTAATTAAGACTTATATTTCTCACTAAACTATAATATAAATGTGATTATAAGATTAGTGGTCTTTTCTTTTAAGTGTCGTTTGAATGAACGATCGCTCACAAACATAGACTGCTGTGACTTCGTATGACTGGTGATTTAATCAAATTGTAATGCACTGTTTAACTATCCTTTAAGAGGGCTATGAGATGCTAAATAAATATGTACTTAATAAATAACTTCACATGCTAAATAGTAGTTAATATCAAGATTTGGTGAATGTGGAAAAAATTATACGGAGTGGCTCAGTCGAGACATCGGTGCAGTAGAGATCTCCACAGATTTGTATAAGAGTGTAAAAAATGTAGTTATTATGCGTATAATAATAAAGCAATTTATATAATAATATAGTTACGACGATTTGAAGTGTCAGAGCTAGAAAGGAAAAACATCATCTCTAGGCAACGAGCTCGTCCTCCCAATCGATTTACCTCCCCGGAAGATATAAACCCCTCTGATAAAGCTTAGGATCATATATGTAAAGAAAACCGTCTCCCAACATATATTTTTATAACGCGATAGTTCCTATCCGTTTAAAACTATACATACGAGAATCTCAAAAGAAAAACCTTATAAAATAAGCCAGAAACAATTAATTTCCATGAGCCAGTAGTTAAAAACATTCAATATATCATACAATTAATAGAGTAACAAAACTTTCCTCCATATTTAATTTTTTTTTCTACAAAGTTTAAAAGTCAGGTTTATAACGATGATAATTGGGCAAAGTTTAGGTTGAGAAAGGGTGAGGCACTGAGGCCCATGGGTATGAATCATTCTGCCTCACATTATATCCACAACCCATCTATCTACTCGTTACCAACTCTACCATAGTTGCACCTCTGAATATCCGTATTTTTCTGTAAAGGTATGTCTTTTCTTCTCTGAACGAATTAAATTATACTAAAAAGAATACTTCAAATACTTAAAAGCTTTATTAAACAAGCGAATGATGGAGTATTTATTATAAACATTTAGAACAAAATATAACATTTCTGTCAATTCATACATTTTCATTGGCTCTAAGTAAAAGTGTTTAGAGAAAAAATGTGCTGTAGCGGGAAACCCGTTAGGAGCGAAGATCCTTACGCTTTTCATTAAATATAAATGATAAAATTACACTGCTAAGTATACGATGCTAACTTCTTATACATGGCTAAGTTAGAAAAGAGACAAAATTAAAAGTAACTAACTATTTGTACTTAGCGGAGTTAAGGCAAAATTAAATGGAAAACATTTTTTTTTATCATTGAAGCGAGCGTTTTGCAAAACAGTATGTATTGAATATTAAGAAAAAAGTTTATCATGATGAATTGATAGTTATGAGGATAGTTGTAATACAGTCTTGTTCCCTACCTACCCAGCCTACTTAATTTTAAATATTATAAAATATATCATTTCACTACACAAACACTTCTCCTTGTATCAGGATGAAATTTTTCATGCCTATTTCAATTGTACTTTTTTGATATCGGTAAAAACGTTGTTTTCTCTATTTTAAAATAGAATAAAAAAATATTTATAAAATTTGTTTGTCTTATTGAATACATGAAGTTAGCATTTTTCCCCGTCCTTAAATTCCAATTTTACATTTGACGCTTACATTTACGCGAGCGTTGCGCGTGTATGCTTGGGTGGATAACGTTGTCCAAATAACTCCTCCTGGGCATTGGTAAAATCAACATGTCAACTAAATAAGTCAAATTTTACTTAATTTATCGTCATACTTCCATTTCGTGACTGTTTGTTTTGTGACGGTCGTTTTTTCGGATTGTAACAAGCCAAAAGGAACTTTAGAAAAGACTACTTCGTTTTTTAAAAATCGTAATCGTCAACTAATGCTTAATAATAATATATTTATTGATATTTGATGATAATATTAAATACATTTGACTTACAGGTAATTTAGATATTACTCAGTAAAATGGACTAGCGTTTATTAACAATTTATCCTAGTCAACCTACAGTCTAAACACCAAAATATCTGGTTCAAATACCAGAGAGCTTCTCACATTAATTCATAGAGATTGCGTGGCTTAATTGACAGTGCTTTTTCAATAACTTTTATTTATTTGTCGCTTTCTATTGATTTTGCATTATATTCACATTGCAAACAATAACGATATAAGGGCGGGCAGAAGCACCAGATACATCGATCATCCAATTAATGGCCAAATACATCAAAATTATTACCTCCACCAAATGCGCTACACAACAGCTAAAGTAGTTTTGTTATTTTTATTTTTGATATCATTAATGTGATAATTCTGCCTGTTTTACATTTTTAGAGATGTTTCTCCGATATAAGTTATATTACAATTCTTAAAATTAACATTTTTAAATTAAATCTGATCTAAATTCTCTTTTGATTATATCTGCTACATGATTGTGAAGATTAAAAATATTTTCATTCGATTTGGAGACAAAAGGATTGATTAACTAGAAGCTTTTCACATCTTCAAAAACCATGACAATGCGGGTAATCACAAAACTGATCTAGGCAACATCAATAACTACTATATAACCTAATTTTTAGAAGAATTAATCACAATTAAAAAATAATAAACTTTTCAATTGCAATTACCTAATGGAATAATTATTTATTATTTACATATTTACCTAAGATTATGATTAATACCTAACCCACTTTTTATTAATATTTGATGATTAATTCTATTAAAATCTTAGTAGTATTAAATATATATAAAAATATAATTTAACAAGAATTAGGGAAACCTCTCACTACAAGATAGCGCCAATATCCCAATTGCAGTCCAAATATACAATATTCTCTTATTACTGTGTTTAACTAAATGATAGCAATTAATTTATCAATTAATCTTTCACCTTTATCATAAATTATTATCTAGGATAATTATTTTTAGTGAATAGTGTTATCCATATGTTAAAATTAAATAACATTAAAAGTTCTCACTGTTGAATTTATTGTTTATTACAATGTATAACACATACCTAGTTATTATTATGATCATAGTGTTATTTTGTTAAATTCTTATTTAAATTGATATTTTTATTATTATACTGTGTCATAATTATTACATGCAAATGGATCATAAAAGGTAAATCAAATTAATTACTATTTTTTTTAATTATTAGTTAATTTAAAAAAAGGTTATATTTCACCAATTACGGGCATCATTAGACCTAAAATAAAATTAAATAAAAAATGTTAAACATTATTAAAGTTATAACTAAACTAATTTATTTTTAATATTGTTGCACACGTTTTAACTTTGTTTTATTTTTAACAGTAGGTATACCTTTAAATTATACGTCTTTCTACTTTATCCTGTTAGCTCTATACATATAATTTTGTCAGGCACTAAAGATGACCACTAGTGGTTAAAAGCCAGCTTTGTACAATAAAATTCCTTGGTTGTGAGAGTTTCCCTTAATTCTATGAAGTGACTCCATTGCTCATCTCAAAAAAGAAGAAAAAAGAAAGTTTGTCACTTTATTTCACTGATTCTGGCTCTACAGTCTGCAGGGCTCTGGTTTCCCGAAGATTCATCTGCCATGAAGGTAGCAATTTTCTACTTCTCATTCCTCTTCTACAATTTCTATCGAAGATTGGAACCATTATTTTGCTGGTCCTGCTTTCATCGGTCCCGGCTTTATTCCTACCCACCGGATCCTATTGCTTTAATTGAACCTGACGGTTATATTGAGTTGATTTCTTAAATTTTCCCTGCTGCTGATTGTCTTTTTGGCCACCTGTTTCTCTTGTTTTTTTTTTTTAACGATTCTATTTAAATTTACATAATTATTACTTCCCTCTCTCCTTTCCACCATCCTACACTAAACAGTTATACCCAGAAGTTTTTATCTGACTTTAATTTAATTTACACCTCAACTTGGACTTAAGCATTTAATTTATTAAGCTTATTAGTAATCGAATGTTGAGAGTTACCTACTATCTCTGTTACTGTCTCAATACTGCACTGGACCTTTACTACCATGGTGAGACCGATTCTCTTCTATGCATGCGCAGTCACGGTGGCCAAGGACATCTTTAGGAACTTCGAAGAAATCACATTAGAACCTTCAAAGGACGGTTTGTGTTGGTATACTAGGGGTAATGAAAACTACTCTAACACTAGCACTGGAGATGATGCTATACTTACATTAGAGACATACTTAAAGTACGAAGCTATGCGAACTTTATATAGCCTCCACTCTGCTGGTTTATGGATAAGACTTGAGAGTTGAGGACAAAGTATAATATGAAATATTACCCCAGAAATCTTCCCGGAAATAATCATGTTTATTGACATTTAAGTGCAGTGAGAAAATTGAGAGTGACCCAAAGGCACATGGAAAGATGCATGCTTAGAATAGCAAGAAAAGATAAAAAGAGCAATGAGTGGATAAGAAAACAGACGACACTAGATGATATAGGTAGAACTGTTTTTGAAAGAAAGTGGAATTGGGCAGGGCATATTGCCAGAACAATAGACGATAGGTGGACAAAGAAGATTATTTGCTGGTATCCTAGAGAGTGTATGAGAGGGAGAGGAAGACCTGCTATACAGTGGGACGAGGAGATGAGAAGAGCATGTGGAGGAGCAACCTGGCAGAGAGTGGCCATGGATAAAACAGAATGGAGTAGGATAAGACAGGTATATTCCGATGTTTGGCTGTACAAGAACTGACGTAATATAGGGTGTAAGTGACAGAATTTGATTTTATTTTGTTTTATAAAAGTGTTATAATTTATTTTAGGAAAGGTTAATTGTCAATTCATATTGAGAATACTTAAAATATGTAATATAGTATATAAATATAATTATTAGCTTGCATAAAGCAACTCACGACCTTATAAAGGTGCCACGGCGAAATGCCGATTTGCGAGAAGAGACAAATGTTATTTAATTTTTTTTACAAAATATGTTGGTTGGTTTTTTTTTTTTAGATTTTTAAATAGGAAGTTTTGTGTTATTTTTTTTGTAAAGTGTAAATTATTTTGTATTCTTGCAATAAATGGCTATTTATTTATTTTATTTTATATTGACATTAGCTGGGAGTATCTACTTCCTTTGACAAGTCTGGGAACTTGGAGGTAGTCCTCACATGCCTCAAGGAATAGGCATGTGGTTCACCAATGGTTCCGAATTGAAGAAGAAACAAGAGCTGGGGCTTTACGTGGGGCTAGAACTCTAATATGAGCTTAGGCAAATGTACCACTGTATTTTAGTCAAAGATATATCCAATTTTCGGCCTATTCTCAATTTATCCTGAGTAACATTATCTCTATCAGACAAATCATAATCTTCTCTGACAGCCAGGAGGCGATCAAAGCGCTGATTGGACCAAGGTGTACATCTAAGCTAGTTACCGAGCGCAACAATTTAATAGAAATGATGAAATCCCTTCTTACCTTCTTAGGAGCTTTTCTGCATAAATACGCCTAAAGCCTTGTCCACACTAGTAGACATGTTGCGCGATTTTGGTCTCAGAGACAATGTCTAGCGATTTGTCTATAGACATCAGCGAGACAAACGGCGCGGCGTCTACGGTCTCGTTGCTAGACCAAAAATCGCATGTCTATGGTTTTCCATTCTAAATGGTAGACAAGTGTATTGTAATTAGACTCGACTCGTTCAGAGGGTGAAAACGGAATCAATATATTTATCACACAAGTTAACAAGTAACATCTTGACATGAAAATACAAGTACAAGTACAAAATACACAAGTACATAAAACTAAATACACTAACATCCTCTCTTCTTAGAGGGGAAACCTGACCGGGGAAACCTGACCGGGGGTTTTACTACACGCCCACACCGGGTGGTGTAGGGTTGACTACCTCCTTGTTGGCGAGGTGGGGAACCCTTTGGAATCGGCAAGGTTTTCTTTTCTCCAAGTTCGTCTTCCGGATGGGTGTAGTCTGGATCGAACACTGAAGAGGAAGTTCTCTCGGTCACGGGGATCAGGACTTCGCGGTTTCTCCGTACATTCCCAAAGGAAGTCGATATGAGATAACTTCGAGGTTCTTTACCACGTCTTACAACATAACCATAGCGTCCAAGGTCTCGGATCCATACCCTCGTCTTGGGTTTGATATCCTTGAGTTCCCTGCATCTATGTCGCTTGTCAAAATAGTATTTAGACCTAGAGTTCTTTTCTTCCATGGCTGCTTTGATCCGTCGGATTCCTGGCCATTTCGGGATGAGTTTCTTTGACTCCACCGGGACATTGGTTCGAAGTATACGCCCCATGAGCATCTCGGCTGGGCTGGATCCATTCTCGAGAGGGGTCGCACGATATGACAACAACCCTAACCAAACATCCTCTTCCTTCTTTAAAATATTTTTAACTGCTTTTACCGCAGCTTCAGCTTTGCCATTGCTTCTAGGATGGTACGGGCTGCTGGTGGTGGGGTGCATTCGGATGTCCGAGGCGAACTTTCTGAAGTCCGCACTGCTAAACTGAGGCCCGTTGTCGCTTCTGAACGTGGCAGGAATTCCGTGTCGGGCAAAGATGGTCTTAAGATGGCCTATGACGGCTTTTGATGTCGTTGTTTTTAGCTGCACTACCTCAGGATATGTTGAAAAATAGTCAACGACTACCAAATATTCTTTTCCATTTAGAGTCATAAGATCAGCTGCAACTCGCTCCCACGGATGCCTAGCGGGCTCACTCGGTAACAGCGGTTCCGTGCTGTTCCTTCTATTTTCCAAACACTCGGGACATTTTTCTACCAGAGTCTTGACCTGTTCTGACACTCCCGGCCACCACACTGTATTCTTGGCCCTTGCACGGCATTTTGTTATCCCAAGGTGTCCTTTATGTAAACAGCCCAGAATCTCCTTCTGCATTCTTCTTGGTATGTACAGCCTGCTTCCGTACATAACCAAACCATTCACAATGTTCAGCATTTCCTTATATGAATAATACAAACGTAGTTCAGGTTCGAGGTCAATAGGTCTAGCAGGCCATCCTTTCTTGATGTACTGGATCAGACGCTGGGTTACATCGTCTGTCCTTTGCTCTTCTAGTACCTCTTCAAGACGTCTGTCGTTCATCGGGAGCGATTTTAATATTTGATCACAATGAATTGAGTCGACGGCTTCATCCATGACGTCGATGTCTGGAAGAGCCCCTTTCGTTGGAGATCTTGACAGCACGTCTGGTGACACGAATTCTCTTCCGGCTACATGCTGAATGTGGAATTGGTACGGAGTTAGACGCATTCGGAATCTTTGCAGTCTAACTGACAGGTCTGATATAGGTTTTTCTTTCAACAATGACACTAGAGGCTTGTGATCCGTCTTGATTAAAAAATCCGGCAACCCTAGGAGGAAGTTCGAGAAACGCTCACAGCACCACGTTATCGCCAACGCTTCTTTTTCAATTTGGGCGTAGCGACGTTCCGTTGGTGTAAGCGTTCTAGATGCGTAACTAACTACTTTCCAGGTTCCGTCATATTGTTTCTGCTCGATCAGCCCGCCGACTCCAAATGACGATGCATCGGCAGATATGCAGGTTTCAAGATTAGGATCATAGAGAGATAAAATGGGAGCTCTTGTCAACATTTTTTTTATTTTGTCAAAACAATCCGAATGTTTACGCGTCCAATTTTTAATTTCATTTTTTTCTGATTTTAATAGGTTTCTTAACGGTTCAGTTAATTCCGAAATGTGTGGCAAAAATTTTAAATGATAATTGATCATGCCTAACATTTGCCTAAGTGCTGAAATTGTTTTTGGTTCCTCTAATGCTAGAATTGCTGACACTTTGTCAGGATCCGGTTTAATACCGTCGGAACTCACAATGTGCCCAAGGAACTTAACTGACTCAACCCTAAACTTACACTTGCTTTTATTAAGAGTCACCCCTGCCTCTGACAGTTTTTCTAAAACCTCTTTTAATCTTTTGTCGTGGTCTTCCACGGTAGTACCGAATACTAAGATGTCGTCCATTAATATTACAATCCCCGGCAATCCGTCTACTATTTGGGACATGCGGCGTTGGAAATGTTCACTCGCTGAAGTGATACCCATAGGCAAACGATTAAAATAATACCTACCAAATGGAGTAATGAAAGTGGTCAAAAGCCTAGATTCCTCAGCTAGTGGTATCTGAAAATATCCACTGCGTGCGTCAAGCTTTGAGAAAACCTTTCCCCCTGTCAACTGTGAAAGACAGTCCTCCACTGTGGGCAATATCAATCGTTCCCTTAAAACTGCTTGGTTTAGCCGGGTGTAATCTACTGTTAAGCGTATTTCTTTGTTTGGTTTAGGGATAACTACAATCGGGGCACACCACTCTGTGGGCTCCTCGACCTTAGATATAACCCCTTCTTTTTCGAGTTTGTCTAATTCAAATTTAAGTTTATCTTTTAACAAAATCCCAACGGGTCTCGGTGACATCACCGAGTAGGGCTCGACATCCGCTTTCAGCTTTATTCTGTAGCTACCTTTTAGTCTTCCTAAACCCTCAAACACATGCTCATACCGCATTTCCGGATTAGCATTAGTGACTGTATTAATCCACTTTAGCACCCCTAACCCAGACAATGCCGGTCGGCCTAGTAAACCTTCCTGTTTACCCTGTATTACATAAATTACTTCAATGAACCTCTTACCTTTCCACTTAAGGTTTGCTTTGAATTTCCCTTTTACTACCAAAGGGCTAGAGCAGGCTCCCCTAAGGGTTTGGTGAGCTTTGGATAGTTTAATTTTCCCAAGCTTTCTAAAAGTAGCTTCATCTATGACCGTGACATCCGCGCCACTGTCAACTTTAAAGATTATTTCACGGCCACCCAGTTCCACTTTTATTCTCCAAGGTTCCGACTTTCGGACCTCTGAAACATGGATCGTATTCAAGTACCCCTCGGAATCACTATCCGAACCAACAGCCATAGAGTTAACCGCTTTAGTTTTACGGCAAACGTTTTGCCAGTGCCCAACCTTAGCGCACCGCCTACAACGACTGTTTCTAGCAGGACATGGTCTTAATGTATGGGATTTTCCACATTTCCCACACAATTTTTGGGAGTGAGATTCAGGTTTTCGAGTTTTAGAATCTGACTGATTCCTACGGTTTTCAGATTTCTTAACCCGCAAAACCCTATCTTCTTTAGTCTCATCTATTTTGGAGTCTCTTATGACCGACTGTTGTTCGTGGACTTTTTCCGCCTGCCGGACTCGTTCAACCGCTTTTTCTAATGTAAGGTTCGCATCCAGTTGTAGGTTTTCGGAAAGTTCATACAAAAAAAAAAAAAGAAAGTACATTCCTAATACCAACAACTATGCGATCTCTTATTAGCTCGTCTCGCAGTTGACCGAATTCGCAGGTTTTGGCTAATATATGTAACGACCTAATGAAATCATCTACCGGTTCGTCTACACCTTGCGCCCTTTTATTGAATTTAGCCCGTTCGTAAATTATGTTTCGTTTCCCGTTAAAATGAGCATTAAATTGATGAAAAACCGTTTCAAAACAATTTTGTTCCCCTGAGGACAAATTAAATGAACTCACAATGTCATCAGCTAAATCGCCCATAAGATAAATAAATGTACTGATTTTCATTGACTCAGACTGAACCTTTAGACCAGAGCACTCACGATACCTTTCGAATCTCCTGCTCCATGACGCCCAATCCGCCGAATTAAAAGAGAATTCTTTTGGTGCCACTATAGATGGATGCATCAAGGTTCTGTTCATCAAGTTTGAAACACTGGAATTTTCTACGTCTTTGCTCATCTTCCAATTTTTATTTTTTTTATTTTATTTTTTTTTTTTACGTCACGACTCGTTCAGAGGGTGAAAACGGAATCAATATATTTATCACACAAGTTAACAAGTAACATCTTGACATGAAAATACAAGTACAAGTACAAAATACACAAGTACATAAAACTAAATACATTAACAACAAGGTGCAACGTTAGGCATGTTGCGCAACGTGTCTACAAGTGTGGACGCTAGACCTAGACCATAGACGGTCTCAGCAGATGTCTATAGACATGTTGCGAGAAGAAATTTCTATAGACGCTCTATGAGACCGTCTATAGAAATGTCTCGCAACGTGTCTACTGGTGTGGACTAGGCTTAAGGAGGAATAATTACAAGATAAAAAGAACTTTATATATACTACGTTTTTAAATTTTCTGTTGAATCATATGTAATGTTGATAATATAATTTAAGTGAAAAAAAATAGTTCCGAATTTATTTACTTCACTAGAGAGCTGATCTTAAACCTATAAAAGCACAAATCTTTGTACAACGGATCTCGCCAACACCCAATCTAAACCGGGCCATTGATAGGCCCTGTGTAGGGACAGTAGCGAAGAAAAAGAAAAATCTGTACAAGTAAAGAAGTGCAGTTGCTCAAAAATTAAACCGATACCTAGGACCCAAGTGTAAACAAACCTGGTTGCCATACGCCAATTAATTTATTTCAATTAACTAAGGTTACTTTCCCTATGCAATGTACTCACTTTCTTTGGATCTGTCAGCTTTGTTAGAGGATAGTACTAGAAGTAGTAGTATAAATATATAAGAATAAGGTCTTACTGCTTCGGACTTTATTTTAAAAGCCCCCGAAGGAAAAAAAGAGTTCCCGATAAAGAAAAACCTGTCTTGACTTGGGCTTAATTAGTTAATTTAAATTTTGATATCTTCATATTCCTATAATTAGTGTTTTTTTTTTTTTTTTTTTTTTTTTTTTTTTTTTTTTTTTTTTTTTTTTTTTTATAAAGAAAATTTATTACTTTATACAGATAGGATTTTCTTCCAAGTTATACCTAAGCTTTTCATAAAATATTATTTTTATATAATACATGCCCTTAAGTAAATATAATTGAGTTATACCATATAAGACTTTAAGTAAAGCATAAATTGTGGGTTGAATATAACAAGGTCCTATTATCAGCTTGGAAACTAATTTATATTCATTGTTTGAACGAGCGATTTAATATCTGAAGCTAATATATTAAGGCCGTTTATAAGACTTAAATCATCTACGTTAGGGAATTTCCCTTGGCTTAATTTATAACAAAGTTATTTTAAAGTTGAAGCCCTGAATTTGTAAACTTCTTGTGGTTTTATGTTGAAAAAATAGATCAGTTTTGTTAGTAATTTCTAGTTAAGATATTTATAAATTTTAGAAAAGAAGTAAAATAAAAATCTAAAATGGCAAGTAATTACTTCAGATATTATATAAAGCGTTGTAATAAATTAATATATAAAAACGTAATCGTAGAACATAGTATAAAACGTCTAGGGGTTATTGGTAATTGGAATTTTTAACAAATATAATAATAATGAGTTAAATTATTATTTGGATTATAAGATGTAATAGTTTACAGAACATTTATTTCAGGTTTTATTTGAAAAAAAAAAAAAAAAAAAAAAAAAAAAATGTATTGGTTTCGTACAACCTAGCCTTGTCTAAAAAGGCGTAACCAATTCCTTGTAGGTAGGAAAACCTTGCCATTATAATATGCCACACTTGACAAGCACACTCTGCTCCCACCAATGTAAATATATTGAAAAATTATAAATAAAACATGAAGTTTAACCATAAAGTCTAATGCATAAGTTATTGTTTAATTATGAGACTAGCCGTATAGAGTGAGAAAATGTTGACATATTTTAGAGGAGAAGCCTGAGGATATTTTACACTAGGTTAGTGGGAAAGCACATTTTCAGACCTTACCCTGAATTACTTCCGTCATATTGCGTCTTAAGTGAAAATACGCCCAGCGGTCGTTTGCTACAAGAACCATAAACATCTAAAAATATGATAATATCTTGACTTTTAGTCGTGGATAACAAAGATTCATTTATACCACATGTAAAATTTATACAGTACATTAAATACTCGTCTAATGCACTTTATCATGAACATCTACTTACTCATGCAAGCAGCCGTTTAGGTTGTCATTCAGCTCTAATACTTTAATATTATCAAGCTTATGACTAAGTCATCACGAATTAAAATGAGAGACTATATAAAATTAATAATCGTATTATTATTTGTCTTCTTTATATTCAATTTTTTTAATTTAAATCTTAAGTTTTAAAATTTGTATATTATATCAATAGTGATAAAAGTGTGTTTTATTGATATTAAATTGTATTTGTGGCATTTTAAACTGAAACTGAATTTTCATTAAAAGAAACATTATTCCAAGGAATTTGGTATATTGTACATAATTACTAGTTCTTATGAATTATCCTTGTTTCATTTAATTTACTATCGAACATTTTATCAAAGTTTACATTATAAATCATTTCACCCGGTAAGGAATCGAACCTACTCATTAGATAACACAGCTATTTTTTTCAGAAATGTTTTTAATTAAATAAACTACATACTAATATGGCTGGCGTTGTAATGAAATAAATAAAAAATTTAACACGTTAAATCAAATTCGACGTAAATGTTTTTGATACACTAGTTTTTTGATTTTTGGAGGTTGCATTCCCAAATTTAGTTCGAGCATAAATTTCTTGTTCTTGCCATGATTGAAACTTTCTTGTTATTTTGGAACTTTTACACAAAATTTCATTGAAATTCGTTGGATTGTTTTAGATTCACTAGATATAATAGAGGAAAAATCCATTAAAAACATTATCTTAAATATACAAATTGAATTCTCAACATTTATCTTAATTTAATTTAACTGATCAACAAGTAAGATCCAACCAAGTTACAGCTAGAACTTTAATATATTTTTGTGACTCGGTCACAATAGAGTATTGTCTTAAAGGAACCTTCTTCTCTTTGATTGAAGGGGTAGGTAAACACCGAGAAAGTCGGCTGAGCATTCCAATTTCCCTTTGTCAATCTGACCACTTTCTAGTCTTCGACCGAGATCGACAGTGATTCTTTACATAAGATTTATGAAAGGACCCATGAGGATGGGAATCTACCACCACCCACTTTGACACTGACAGCTTAAAATTCCTTAGTCAATAGGCTTATAGTTCCATCATTGTTTGATGTTAGTTGGACCGATCTCTGGGAAAGTTGTATACCATCGTTATCATTGCACCATCGTTATCATTGCAGCATAGACAGAAAACTGTTTCAGTGTATCTTGTCGCTACCATCGTATTTTTACTTTTCCTCACTACCAATGGTAGGAAAAGTATTGTTTCACCCAACAAATTTTTTTTCGAGAATTATCCGAAAAACAACAGAACTATCCGTTTTGTGTGTTAAGACCTCCTAAGTGGTTTTCATCATATATGTATGTATGTGTGTAAGTTATTATCGTAGCGCCCAAGGTATTTTACCTAGAGAGTTGAAATTTGGCAGAAAAATCAGTCTTTACCTGAAGTGGTGCCGCCCGGAAAATTAACTTTTTATGCCATCTTGAACCCAGTTTGCTGAGTCAGCAAAAATTAACAAAAAACGAAAATGGTCCTGATCTTGAAATTTGTCACAAATGTACCTCTCTGTATGACAAACATGGACACCAAATTTCATTATGATATTGGCCGCATTTGGAAGTTATCATTTTGAATTTTTGAGTTTTGAAACTTTGACGGTTAATAATACCGAAGGTATAAATACGTTTTTGACATATAGCATATCGTTGGAACCGGAAAAAAATTAAGGAACAAATATAAAACAAACCCGATGAAACTCCATTAATTAGTTTAAAAGTTATAAGCGAATATCGTTATTTATTAGTGCGATAATTTTGATGACGTCAAAGTTTGTTTACATACTTGTCAAAATATGGCCAAAATTCAAATAATTGAATAAATAGTCCACAGGCCACCATAAGAAGTGAGTCGCTGATTGATAAAGTTTTCTTATCTTATGGAATCGCTTATTTATGCCGTGTCCACCGATGAATTGGGTATATGGCAACTGGGCGCTGGGCCATTTATTTTTTGTTGACCTGCCAAACTTGCCCTTCTGCGGGAACATTGAAAAGAGATAGGTAAATTTTTGATTTTTACAGGATCGTTTAATTAAATTATTTAAAAAACAATGGTACACGTGGCCACCGATAAGAGTGGGCCGTTTGGGGTGGCCACCGCCCCAAACATATTGCTCTGCGGGGACGTTGAAAAGAAAACGGCCCACTCTTATCGGTGGCCACGTGTACCATTGTTTTTTAAATAATTTAATTAAACGATCCTATGAAAATCAAAACTTTATCTATCTCTTTTCAATGTTCCCGCAGAAGGGCATGTTTGGCATATAAAAAAAAAAGAAATGGCCCAGCGCCCAGTTGCCATATACCCAATTCATCGGTGGACAAGGCATAAATAAGCGATTCCATAAGGTAAGAAAACTTTATCAATCAGCGACTCACTCCTTAGGGTGGCCTGTGGACTAAAATGTAATAAAATAAATAAAAATAATGTATAAACATTATTTAAAGAGGCCACTTTGAGGAAAAGTCCCGAAGTACCCCGTACCAGATTTTTAATATTTATTTGTTTATGTATAATGTTAAAGCATAAATTATTTCATTACTTCAACAAAATTGGAGCCACTTAATGGAGATATGAATAAATTGGCCAATTATGTGCTTACAGCATAAACAAGGAGTTTATTCTGAAAGGGTAACAACTGGCAGCTTACCAAATAGGACAGCTTACCAAGTAACACGCATAATTGGCCCTGCTTGTTGTTGTTGCTTTTTGACAAAGAAGAACTATGATTATTGTTAGATATTTTCACTATACGGTAAACACAATTTTTAAGGACACCGGACACATGGCACATTGATAAATTGGTACGAAAACGAAACCAAATATATATTTGGTTAAAGATAAAGATAATTTATTTACATTAAGTAAAATTATTATTAATTATTAGGTACAATAGTAAATCGTCAATTGCATAATATTGATAAAACATAAATGTTCATTATTCGTAAAACAATTCATCATAGATTTCTATAACTGCTTACAGGTAAGTAATTTTAAAATATTTATATTTTAATTAATTTATATATATAAATAGTCCTAATGAGACACTATACGAAACGATAATAAATAACACTTACATAATTAAACATTTATCACAGTTATAAATTATATCTGTGTCACCTACATAAAATCAGCTAATTCCAAAAAGTTAGTTTTGAGATATCGCAATTTTAAAGTTTGAAATTTTACTGTAAAAAAGGGTGTTGCCTAGTATTAATTTTCTGAGGTTAATTCTCATTGTAAATATAAAGTCATATATTTAAGTAATTATTTCATTTAAAAATGTTAAATTAAATTCTAAAAAAACATAAAAATGGCCCAAGTTAACAGGTTATACTCAAATGTAATTTCAAAATCACAATAATATGTATTAATTAAAGGAATGTAATTAAAAGACTGTGCTAAGAGCTAATATGAGAGAGAGTGGGACATTTAGTCCAAAAATAAGAACTCACTCTCACCCACCCCTCTGTAATTGAAAAAGTTGTTTATTTTTTTTTTCCTTGTAGGGGTGAGTAGTATGGTGGGCCTATAAGTATTAACCATAACAATTTAATTTTTGTACTTTTGAAATTAATTACTTTTTAATTAGCTGTAATAGGTTGTTTTTAAAAGAGGAGCAACATCGTACAATTATCTTTGTTCCATTGCAGTCACTGTGCCTTTTATGTACCTATATTAGATAGGTACATAAAAGGCCTCATCACATGATGATCATGGTGACCAGTCACGTGGATGGTCAATAGAGCCATTATTTTATTTATATTTCTTTTTATTTGTCTATGGGAAGGGCCACACTCCATTATTGATATATTACTAATATATTATTGTTGACCTACAAGCATCCCCCCCCCCCTTTGAGCCATACTGTCAGGCCACAATTAACAAAAGGTTGATTTATCATTGCTGTAATGTAATTCAGATTATAAAAATTCTATTATATAAAAAGCGACTGAATTATTAAGTGAGGGCAGATGTGGTTGTAGGTCAATGAAACCCATCTTTTTAGTTGGATTTAGAAAGACTTGGATTTACCTTTTCCAATTACGGGCGGAGGAGTTCTTAGTGGGACTTAAAGTGCTCCCCCCTTCATATTACCTTTTAGTTCAGTTCTTTAATTAAAATTTGATGGTCATCTTATCATTACTATTTTTGTAATTACATTTGTGTTTAACTTGTTGGGTCGGGTAAGTTAGAAATTTAAAAATGATGCTAAATATATAATTAAAAATACAATTTTTTTTAAAATTAGTTTAATATGGCCCTTTTTTATTTTTTTTTACAATCACAGGAATTATCAGGTAGTATGTGGTGGTTTAACAATGTTTGTGAGCGAGAGTCTCTTTTACAATCACTAGCGAATTTAATTTACAAAGATTTTTTACAAGATTTGTTATATGTAGAAAAAGTATCATTTGTTGGCTTCTTTCCTTTAATCAATCCCTTATGTGTCATAACTCAATTTGACCATATTTGGAGTTTGCTGATTGTTCGTACGTAACCCAGATAGATCTATATCGTCGATATATATATATTCAATGTTCGGGTAATTACTAATAATATAACAGTAATTATTCAAATTTTTATTTTGGGATCTTTCAGAGATAAGGTGCCTTACGAAGAAGCAAAGGAATATTGGGTTTTACCAACGGACACTAAAAATAATCGAACAAGCATTCTTTAGAAATGGAATATTTTCTTTCCTCCTTGCGCAATTAACTAGCCAGAGAAAGTGCGTGGTAGTGATAGGTATTTATTTAATAACTAGCTGAATACCCGTGCTTCGCTACGGGGTGTTTTATTTTCAATTTAATGGATTTATAAACTAATATCAAGAAACATTTAAATTATTTTACAAAGCGAGAATATCTAGATTCTATCCATCCCCCTTATTTCTATACCCCCTCCCCTTTAATAAGATAATTTGCTAATATCCCAAATTAGTAATTCATTCCGACGAAATTTTTAAAATGAAAAGAAGTGGTATTTTCCTTCTGTACCCCCCCCCCCCCCGTGTCATTTTACATCCCTTGGTTGAAATTGGAATTATCTTTTATTAATATATATGCTTACATCCAAAATAAGAGCTCTTTCTCAAGTATTAACTTCCTAACTTTTGAAGATCGGTCTGGGCTCAATTACTTTGACATTTGTACCCCGTACCCCTGTGTACCGAAAATCAAAATTTCGAAAATGCATGAAGTCAGTGACCTTCCCCTTTTCCCTTTGCTTTGAAGGTCAAGTGTGCAAATTTTCATTGAAATTGGAATAAAACGGTAGATTTGAATAAAGAACACACACACGCGCCCGTTCGCGCGCGCGTGCACACACACTTACGTTGACATTTCCTTTTTACCCCTCTCCTAAATGAAAATAATGACAAAAACGTACATTACAATTACTTTTCTCTTAAAGAGCCTTTCAACGATATGCATCATAAAGGGTACCTATCAATTACTTTGACATTTGTATTTGTACCCCGTACTCCTGTGTACCAACATTTTAACTTTATAATCTCATGTAAGCAGTACACTCATAGACACTTCATTTATATTATATAAGATAAAAGACACTCATAGACACTCTTCATTTATATAAGATGTAGTTATACATATTTTTCCATTTTACCCCCTCCTAAATGAAAATATGACAAAACTGTACATAACAACAATTACTGTACTTTTAAAGAGCTTTTCAACGATATGCATCATTAAAAGTATTCATTACTTTGACATTTGTACCCCGTACCCCTGGGTACAAAAATAAAAATTTCGCAAAATCCTTTCTTAGTGGATGCCTATGATATGAACCGAGTATAGCCTCAAAATTTCAACTCTCTCAGTTAAGCAGATTTTGCTGTGCGTTGATTCTATGTCAGTCAGTCAGTCAATCAGGACATTGCCACTTATATTATAGACTAGCTAAATACCCGTGCTTCGCTACGGGGTGTTTTATTTTCAATTTAATGGATTTATAAACTACCATCAAGAAACATAATATACATGCTAACATCCAAAATAAGAGCTCTTTCTCAAGTATTAACTTCCTAACTTTAGGAGATCGGTCTGGGCTCAATTCCCCTTCTTTTCTTACTCTGTCCTTATGTTCCCCTTAGGGATAAAATTTTAGAAAATCTCTGTTGGCAGTTATCAATGTAATTTAGAAATTATTATACTACGTGTACACTCGTAGATTTTATTTTAGAATTTTAAAGAAGTGGTCATGATTAAGTTAGTAAAGGTTTAGGCACGGTAAGGCGTGATTTATTAATTATTGCCTTAATATCTAATAATAAATCTAAATATTTTTTGACAGTGATTGAAAAGTAATTTCTTTAACAGTTCTTCCTACAGAAATTTCCACAAAACATAAAATATGGTCAGTAGTTTCTTCTGCAATTTTGGTTAAATACATTTTTTATGAAAAATGAAATAAGAATTTTGAAATCTATTTAGAAGCCCCGTTCTCAGCTCCATATAAAGCTACCAAATCGTTTTATATCCTTTATCACCCGCAGAATTAAGCTTAACATTGTACCCAAGAACCTCCAAAATCTATTCAGCCATTTGGACGTGATTGACGCACAGACAGACAGATATAAAATTTTCTAAACTTAAATTCGTTGTCAGGACTACTCATTCAGTGGAAATGGCCCATATTCTCTCTCCACAGCTCGGGCCTCCATGTTTTCTAGTGGAGAGATAACCTTATGTAGAGCTAAAATGTAAAATCAATAAAATAGATAAATTGATGTACTAAAATATTATTTATTTATTAATATGTTTTATTCAATAAAGGTATTTAAAAAAAAAAAAAAAATAATAATAAATAAATGAATAAATACAAAATTTTAGCCCAATCGGATAAATGTACAGACACAACAATTATTAGTTTTTAGTTTTTTTTTCATAGATATAGATATATTTTTCCATTTTACCCCCCCCCCCCCCCCCCCTAAATGTACATAACAATAATTGTACAGCACTCTACAGCACTCTTAAAGAGCTTTTCAACGGTATGCATCGTGAAGGGTTTTCATTACTTTGACATTTGAACCCCGTACCCCTGTGTACCAAAATCAAAATTTCGAAAATGCATGAAGTCAGTGACCCTCCCCTTTTCCCCTTGCTTTGAAGGTCAAGTTTGCAAATTTTCATTGAAATCGGTATAAAACGGTAGATTTGAATAAAGAACACCCACACACGCGCCCGTTCGCGCGCGCGCACACACACTTACGTTGACATTTCCTTTTTACCCCTCTCCTAAATGAAAATAATGACAAAAACGTACATTACAATTACTTTTCTCTTAAAGAGCCATTCAACGATATGCATCATAAAGGGTACCAATCAATTACTTTGACATTTGTAACCCGTACTCCTATGTACCAACATGTTAACTTTATAATCTCATGTAAGCAGTACACTCATAGACACTCTTCATTTGTATAAGATAAAAGATACTCAGGCACTCTTCATTTATATAAGATGTAGTTATACACATTTTTCCATTTTACCCCCTCCTAAATGAAAATATGACTAAAACTGTACATAACAACAATTACTGTACTTTTAAAGAGCTTTTCAACGATATGCATCATTAAAAGTATTCATTACTTTGACATTTGTATCCCGTACCCCTGGGTACAAAAATAAAAATTTCGCAAAATCCTTTCTTAGTGGATGCCTATGATATGAACCGAGTACATCCTCAAAATTTCAAGTCTCTCGGTTAAGCAGATTTTGCTGTGCGTTGATTCTATGTCAGTCAGTCAGTCAATCAGGACATTGCCACTTATATTATAGATGTAGTTATACACATATTTCCATTTTACCCCCTCCTAAATGAAAATATGACAAAACTGTACATAACAACAATTACTGTACTTTTAAAGAGCTTTTCAACGATATGCATCATTAAAAGTATTCATTACTTTGACATTTGTACCCCGTACCCCTGGGTACAAAAATAAAAATTTCGCAAAATCCTTTCTTAGTGGATGCCTATGATATGAACCGAGTATATCCTCAAAATTTCAAGTCTCTCGGTTAAGCAGATTTTGCTGTGCGTTGATTCTATGTCAGTCAGTCAGTCAATCAGGACATTGCCACTTATATTATAGATAATACTAGGTATCTCCTAACTCTCTCACACACAGTTTAGTATATATCACTCTCACTGAACTCATTTGTTTACAAAACTTTTTTAATAATATAGATAGATAATTAGCAAAAAACGTATACCAATTTTTTTATACCTCGAAAGTAAGCGGGTGGAACTTTTTTTGCACCAAATACTAGTAGTATGGCGATTTTCAGACTCTTAAGTCTTAATTGTAACGGGTAAAAAAAAGAAGTAAACCTAAAAGATCCTGTTTATGAAAAAATTGAATATAATCCACATATTAATTTAAGTAAGATAATTAAAAAGAAAAAGTAATTAATAATTAGCTTTAGCAAAAGGAAAATATAGGTGGAGTAGAAACAACTAAATTGATTACACGAGAATTACTTTTTAAAAAGAAAAAGTATTCAGAGGTTTTTCAGCTTGATTAAAAATTTAATTTTTATAAGCAGTTTTATTAATAATAGGACAAGGTAGTGAAAGAAGTTTTTTAAATTTGTGTGGCATATAGCTTCATCGCGTTTTACAACGTATTTAAAGGATGTTGTGTTTTACTATTATCGTCTAATTTATTATATTTTTATCTACGATTGATACGAAATATAGACATTATATCTCTGTTTAGATGCGTAGAAAGTGATTATTTACGTACTTGTATTCATTGCGCATGCGCGTCTCATAGTTCTGAAGAATTCCTCTTCTTTACCACGCTAGCGCGGTAAAGAAGAGGAATTCTTCAGCTTTACGCACGATTAGCGAGTTTGTTTACATTTAACAAAACTAATTTGCTATTCTTTTATTAAAGTAACTGTTTATATCGAGTTTTTAGTGAATAACAATAAGTGAATCAAGTGACTTTGACGAAAATGTGGAGAATAATACTCCTCCAGAAATAATTTATTCGGGAAAAAATACAACTCAAGAATTAATGCCCTCTTTATCAAGAGAGAGATACGAACTTACATACAACAAGTTTAATTTTTTCAGTATTTATTATTTAAATCTAACAATCGTAGATAAAGTACGGTACGCAACTCGTGCGAAAACGGTATATTGCATTGCTCGTGTGGTTTTGCAAAATGCTACTTTCCGCACTCGACGCGTAATGTACTATTACCCTCCTTTGATTTTAAAACTGTCAAAATTTGTTTAGAATTTTTACATGAATAAAAGTAATCGTATCAATTAAGCAAAATTTAAATAGTGCAGGCATTAGAAAAAAATATAGGACAAACTCTGGGCTACATTCGACATACTATCATTTGTTTTCTAAAAAAATCAGATGAGTTCATTTAAATATATAGGTGTAAGTAAATATATTTATTTTATATTTTGTGCGCATGTGGAAGAGATACATATAGGCGCAGAAGGTTTAAACAAATATAGGACCAACAATGGGCTAATTAGGTGGTGAACCGTTACCATTTGTCTACGAGGTTACATGATTACGATTCGTCTCTAGTATATGCTAGTAATGTATGTCCAATCCGTAGTTCAACTTTGTCTCCTGCAGCTTGTTCTTTACGGAATACGTTAAGGACTATTCTAATACAAAGCTGTATTAGGCTCCATTTTCCTGAATTCGGGGTGTGGAGACGCCTTTTTATACCCTGACATTTAATCTTCATTTCGGGAGTAAATTTAGGCACCTGGCCCTTAAAACCAAATATTTACAACTGTTTCAGTATGAGATGTCACCAGGTTTTATAAAAAGTTTTCTCACAATCAAAGAATTGCTACAGTCTCCATTTCCTTACAAATAAATCTAAGTATAATATAATATACTTATACATTTATTTTTATCGATTTTTCAAAAATCTGCTATGGTATTTGGAAAGAACCTGCTTTGACACTGGTTCCTAAAAAAGCCTACCGTTCACAATTTGTTTTGAAAAGTTTCCTTCAAGAAGTTTTCATTGCCAATGGTCAAGTATCCAACACCTAAAAGTTTATTAAAAAGCTCATCTTCAGGTTTATACGAATTGAACACTCCACAATCCTCTTTATCGATCTATCTTTTCTAAAAGTTCATCAATCAAGACCTGACATTGTTTTATTTTGTATGAAATATAAAACTCGGAATGTTCTATTCGGTCACTCTGTACATGCAAAGCGTAACCAGAATGAATTTAAGGTCCTTTCTCTTTGTTTTTTTCGTTTTACTCTATTAGGAACAAACAAGCAGTTCATTCTTCATTAAAGTCAACTTTCCCTCAAGTACAGAACACAATACATGTATATAAGTGTTTATAATGTGGTAAGACTAATTAACTTAACTTCTACATGGGTGGTGAAGAGTTTTTAACGAACTTTAAATGTGAATTTTAAAAAAATCATCATGTTTAGGTCGTTAATACAAAACTTTTAAGGCCCATGAGCTGAAAAGTCAAAGTTTAAATTAACAAAGTTGAATAATGTGTACTTTTAGTTGCTTTTCTCATTATCAATCGAACCGGAGAAGAAACGAATTCAGCTACGGCCTACCTTTAGAAACATTAGTTTCAAAGAGAACCTAAAGTTGTTAATTTACAATACGAGAGATAATCTTAATTTGCAAATTGATTAAATAAAGATGACCCAAGTTCAAAAAGGGTGAGTCCAATGATTAATTTATCGCTGAAGCTAGGGGATTCGGCCAACATATAGTGAGTTTTTCTTTAGGGATTCTAAAAATGGTTGTTACACAAGAAATGATTTACGTTACAATGCGGAATGAATTGTCAAAATTTTAATTATGATGTATAAGTATGCGCTAATTAAGTGGAACACTCACTGGAGTAACTTTTTAAAAACGTTTATTTTAAATAAACAATACAAAACTAAATATTACATAAACTGCCTCTATTATTTAAACCAGTGTTGGAGACAACAACAGCCGGTCTTAAAATTTATATAACATACAAGTGGCAAAATAGAATTGAATGAAATGCATTTATACTTAAGTGAAAGAGAAGTTAATAATTATAAGAAGTCTAAAATCATATTGCCTATGCAAAGGCTAAAATCATAATGCACCGAGCTTTGGGTGTGGTCGGTCTTTTATAGACAAGGTGGCTCTGACGTATGATTAAACTGTGAGTGTATGTTTTTGTCAGTGTTACTTAAATATTGACAGAGTCAGCATTCTATATTGACATAACTCCTCCCATCTGAGATTGAAAATTTTGGGGGAAATCTCCAAAATTTGTCCAAGGGATTGATGCTATCCTTTTCCTTTAAAATGTTTAAATAGTAAGCATACAACAAGAGCAAGGGTTAAGTTAATAATAAAAAAATATATTTCTTTTTGATAATTTACCATTCTCAAAGTACATCACCAATTTGAAAATCTAAGGGATGTAAATTTAAAGTTAAATTAATGTTTAAGTTAAACTCAGGTATACTCATACTTGGGACTGCTATATCATTACAAAACATTTTGTGTTCAAGAGAGTTTTACATAATATATAGTTATTAAATTTTAAATTACAATTTTTATCTAATTGAATTAAAGTTATTCTGTCTAAATAGTACGATATTTTATTATCATTACAACTCTCTGTAACTAGAGTTCTTTAGCTGGAAATTATTCATTTGTTTGCATTAATCTTGGTTACAATACATAGTTTAAATTGACTTCATTAAGTTTACAAACATTTCTTGAATTTAAATATAGTAAGTGAAGTAATGATTTTAATAATATAGTAACAGATTAAAATATAGTCAAATATAGTAGTAGTTTGTTTTACAACAATCATTAGTGATTTACAAATAATTATATAGTCTTACATCTAGAATTAGAAAGTATGAAATTGAGATTTATCATTAAACAGTAGATAGTCACTCTGTGGTAAAATGGTTACATAGTTTTTACTTACACTATGATATACAGGAATAGATACCAATCTATAATAATCAAAATCATATATGTCCACTATGGAACTTCAAAAATAAATAATAAGTTTTTTCTTTTAATAAAACTCTTAATTTTAATATGTTCTTCGATAAATAATAAGTTTAATAATGTTGTTTTTAATGAGAATTTATATGATTTATTATGAATACTGTTTATTGATTAGTTTATAATTAAAATTATAATTAAATTAATTATAATTATAAGATTCTACATTAAGATCTTTTCTGCTTGTCTTATTGTTAAGTTATGAAAGGCATTAAAGTTAGCATTACATTCGCCTTGATTTAGTCACATGTAACTCTTCCAGAGTGTCATATAATAATAATTGAAAGTTATCTTTTCTTTGATTAATTATAATTTGAAAGTCAAATGGAGCATCATTAGATACTGCTTGATTTAGTAACAAAATTTGTATTTAAAGCAAATTCAATATGCCTTTGGTTTTTGGCTAAAGTTTTATAAGTATAGGATTAAATTGTATTAATTGTTTCTTAATTTTATCTTGTAATATATCGATAGTTTTAAACAAGAATAGTTAATAGATGTTTAATAAAATTATATTTTTCTTTTATAATGTTAATTACAATTGAATGTATAGTTATAAAATAATTAAATGATTTAAAAAGTGTTTTTAAGTAATATTTATTTTCTATAATTGCATAAATAATTTTATCTTATAACGCGCTTAGCTGACTTTTCTATTCATTAGATAATGATTGATGATTTCTCTATGAATTGATATATCTTATCAGCAAAATATATAGATATCATTGTATCAAAAATGCTATTTAGCTATCTGATTCATCTTATGCTTCCTGTGAGATAAGGTGTATTTTAAATGATTAATTTGAATACGACGTATTTTCAATATATAATATTATGAAATATATTTAAAATTAAGGTTAATATTTGGGATACATGAATACAATACATATCGCTGCCTAAGTTCTAACAATGGATATCTCAATTTTCACAACTTTTCAGGAGAGCATTTAAACTGTTTTTCTGACACACCTAAAAGTATTTTAATGCCTTTTTTAGATTTTATTTGTTATATATATTTATTTTATATTATAAAATGATTAACGAACAAAAATAATGTATTAATAAAAAAATGAATGAGATATGCAGTGTTGTTGTTTGAAACTTGAGATAAATAGAGTTGAGCTAATGAGATATTCAGAGTTACCATTTAGCTTTTTCGCCATGTCTTGAGATGTACTGTGTTGCACGTACATTATAGCTTGCTTAGGTGCTTTGATATTGCTATTAATTAACAAAATCTAATTATATATATATTTTTTTTAAACAAATCATTAGTTAGGTTTTATCTCTACCCCGCCCAAAGAAGAAACAATAAAAATAAAAAATTCAATATTATTATAACTTTTATTTTTTATTTTTAAAAGTAAAAACAAAAAATTCCACTAAAAGAAGGATGTAAAATAGAATAAAACCTAAATTATTATAACAAAATAGGTTAAAACATTATAAAAAAACATTATAATAATGTTTAAAACATTATAATACATAAATAAAATGGGAAACATTGACATAGAAAACATTATAATACATGAATAATTTAAAAAAAAAATCCAATGAAAGGTAGGTACCCAGTATAAAATATGGTTGAATTGAAACTTTAAATTTTTATAGAAAAATTAAATAATGACATAACAATTTTCCAACATAATTTGCTTGAAAAAATAAGATAAACATAAATTATTCCACTAGTATACACAGAACGATAAGAACAAAAAAAATGCCCATATGGTATTTCTTAATATTACTATATTAATATTAGCTACATTATTATAATGTTATTCTATTATGAAATAAAAAATAACACGAATAAAAAGGAAAAGGAAATATAAAGTATGGGCGCTCTGTAAAATTAGGATGAACCTAATAAGTTTTAATAATAAAATTTAAAAATATTATTGTTTATTTGCCTTTTTTTTCTTCCGATTCATCTGCCTAATACTTTCTGTCTCACAAGGTATGGTGTCATAAAACCCATGAACATCAGAAGGCATAAATCTTTTCAAAAATTGCAAATCGTCGTATTTGTCTTTTTTAATTGTTGGCCTACTTTCATAAAGTCTCGGAAATTCTATAATTGGTTCTTTTTTTCTTTTTCTATTTGGGAGTTCCTCAAGTGGTGAGTTCTCATTATAGTCCAGTTTGTATAATATTTTCCCAGTTGGTTCGTATTGAAGCCATCTCAGATCGACCACTGTGGGATCGCCAGGGCGTTTTCCTGGCCTGATAGATGAATACATCATAGTTTCTTCTTTTGAATAATTTTTAAAAAATGTGTAATCCAATTGCTTAGCTCTGTATGGCAACGGAGGTCGTCTTGCTGTAACTGAATGCAAAACGTATTGACTGGGCAGGTAGACTTCAAGGTCCTCATACTTTCTCTGAATTAAGGAGTGAACACTATCACACTCCATTTCAGTATGACCTTTTTCTAGGTATTTTTGAATAATTGTGACATTCTTGGTCATACTCAAATGGAGTAATGCGTTTGAGAGCACCAAATTTCTGTTTTGATAGTTACAGCCATCAGAATATAATATAACCGGCTTTAATGAGGTATCGAGCAATTCACTTATATAGTCGACTAGACAAGTGGCGAAAATAGACGAACACATACTAGCTTCCTGCGTCTCATCAACCCAGTAAGTCATGACATCACGAGAAGCCAAATTAAAAACAGTAAAGTTATATATTGACAATTTTAATTTGTAGTAAGCTGAGGAATTGGTTAGAAGAGGAAGTGCCTGGACAGCCATCAGGTCACAACACAACGTGTGACAGTCTCCTTCTAGGGCAGCAGCCTTGTCTTTTTCTTTTTCCAAGCGGGAAGTATCCCTCAATTCAATGTGTTTTTGAAAAACTGTTTTTGAAATATTACCTCGACGGTTCAGTGTACAAGTGTCACATTTGTCTTTTTTGGGTTTACATATATCAATGTTCTTTTCAATTCTAAGTCTATCAAACGTGTTTCTAGACAGTGGAACTTCCGGTATTTTCATACATTCTAACTTATACATATCGTATAATTGCCTCCATGACTGTATGTCCCCTTGAAGAAAAATTACTTCTGTATCGATGTAGAATTTTGTAGAGTATTTTCGACAATAATGGGATGGTAGAACTGGTAGAGAATCAAAAAACTTCTTTAGAGTTTGGTGCCGTTTTCGAAAACTATTTTGAGTAATATTTTTGTTAAGTGCATTGGAATTTTGAGTTTCAGCATAACTCTGCAAAATATTTTTATTTGAATCATTGCGTTTTTTAATCGGCATATTGTTATCGCGAAACTTGGTCAACCAAGTGTTAACTTCCGATGTTTTTAATCCCAATGTGCTGAGGTACATGTTTTTGCAAACGGGTATTTTGTTTTTATCGACTTTTAAAAAATAAAAATAACTTGAAAATCTTTTTGAATTACCTTCAGTAGTTTTTTGTTTTGTTTGTCTTATTTCTACTGTTGAACAAACGTACATTCTTTTGGAGTCCCAAGTCATTTCTTTCCAAAAATCGCGAAACAACCGTTGTCGTTCTATCTCAGTAATTGAATCACAAGACCTGGTTGCCCATTTTTTACAGATAGTTGACTCACACGTAGGGCCCATTACCCGTGCACTCTTTGGAACATCATTGATAATTTTAAAATTTGTCGCTGTTTTGGCATTACCTCTTCTATACCCCATGTAAGCTTCCCCCATCATTCGTTGTTGTTTAATCATGTTTTTTGTCCATTTTTTCGGTTTTGCCAGAGCTAGTCTTTTTCTTTTTCTTGATTGAATTACTTCTAAGTCACTTATTTCAGTGTTATTACTTATTATTATCTCAGTCTCAATCACATTACCTTCTAAAATATTATTTTTTTCGGTATCACAATAAGTTTCAGCTATAAGATCACTTCTATTCTCTAAGATATCCATAATATTTTTATGATAATCATTATTATCACTTGCTTCAGTATTATTACTTATTACTATCTCAGTCTCAATCACATTGCTATCTAAAATATTATTTTTTTCGGTATCACAATAAGTTTCAGCTATAAGATCACTTCTATTCTCTAAGATATCCATAATATTTTTATGATAATCATTATTCTCACTTGCTTCAGTATTATTACTTATTACTATCTCAGTCTCAATCACATTGCCTTCTAAAATATTATTTTTTTCGGTATCACAATAAGTTTCAGCTATAAGATCACTTCTATTCTCTAAGATATCCATAATATTTTTATGATAATCATTATTCTCACTTGCTTCAGTATTATTACTTATTACTATCTCAGTCTCAATCACATTGCTATCTAAAATATTATTTTTTTCGGTATCACAATAAGTTTCAGCTATAAGTTCACTTCTATTCTCTAAGATATCCATAATAATATTATGATAATCATTATTATCACTTGCTTCATTATTATTACTTATTATTATCTCATCCCCAATCACATTGCCTTCTAAAACATTATTTTTTTCCGTAGTACAATAGGTGTTACTCCTATTCTCTGCATAGGTTGCTTTTGTATTATCATTAATTATTTCAGTCTCAATCGTATTGTCTTGTAAATAATTGTTATTATTGTTTCCTTCAATATCACAGTAGGTTGCAGTGACTTGCTCACTAATATTCTTGTTGACATTATTTTGAGTATAATTATTTGGTTCAATGTTACTGCTAATTATTACTGTTTCACCCTCAATCTCATTGTCTTCTAAAGTATTATTTTGTTCGGTATCAAAACAAGTATCAGGCACAAGATCACAACTATTCTGTACATAATTAGTTAGTCTTTCAGTCTTACTTAGTATTTTTATTTCAGGTTCAGTCACATTGTTTTCTAAACTATTCTTATATGCTTTGAAGTCTCCATATTTTTGTTCCGATTCAGGCAATAGTTCACACTCCCTGAAAAAATTAAACATGTCTTAGAAGAAGGCATATTAAGTATTATAAAATAAAATAGAAATTTACCCCGGTCAGTAAAGGAAAACTGATATTAAAAATAAATAATACCTACCTTTTCTTGGGTAGAACCTTTTCTTTAGTATTATTATCATTGACGGTAGCAATTTTAATAGGCAATTTGGGGACATCGAGTTTGCTTGATTCCTATAACAACAATAATAATACCTATTATAAAAGTTATGCAGGTAGTTGTATATAATATTTAATTGTTGATTAAAAACTCCCTAGGAGTGTGTTCACTTCCATTAATACAATTCCATAGATACTTCCATTTACAAAAGTAATGTAAATTAATATCACAGTAATTTTATTATTCGTACTTACATTATTTTTTTCTTTATTTGAGTTTGCCAGTAGTACCATTAGCTGTCCTCTACTTTTTGGAGGATATGAATAATTTTTTACACGAACCATGATCACACTGCTAACAAAAATATATATATGTATTAATTTTTAATAATTAATGATAAAAAATTGTATTATTATATATTTTTTTTAATTCATAAATTAAAAAAAAATGTTTTGAAAAAACAGTAGATATCACACGATATCGAAGTTTCTAACACTGCATATCTCAAACGCATTATGTTAAACAGTAGATATCTCATGAAAGCCATATTTCTAACACTGCATATCTCAAACGCATTATGTTTTCCACAAATTCTATTAATTACAATGAGATATTTCCAATGCAATGAGCAGTTCTTTAATTACAAAAAAGTACTTATCACATTACAATTGCAAGATTTTAAATTTTTAAACGATTAACATTAGTAATTACTTACCTTCTCAAAGTCGACAACGAGGTTCTCAGATTACTACGGAGGATACATGAGATGTTCACTGTTGAATTAAAAACTTAGATATCCAGTGTTGCCATTTTGGCCTAAAACAGCGCTTTCTGTTGGTCAGAAGTTGAATTAGACCGCACCAATCGATTCGTCTTGTCATTTTACATAAGATAGCGCTCTTAACTCAGAAACCCCAAAAAATGAGATATCCACTGTTAGAACTTAGGCAGCGATATATATTTAAATTTTAAACTATCACCTATGTAGTACCTTAATATATAGGTGAATTAATTAATATATCACCTGGTTTTACAGGGGGGTTTTCCTATAACTAATTGACCAATTTTTATATCTTTTCAATAGTAATTTCGTTGTGATTTTTAATGTTTCATTATTACTTTTATCATTCGTATTACTTTTGTTCATTTAATGAGTTTAATTTAATATCGTAAATTTTTTCAAAATATATTCTACAAAAATCTTTATATAAAATATTAGTAGGAAAATACAAATGATAAGTGAGAATTGGAGAACAAAGTCTTTAAAATTCAAATATTATATTATCATTATTTTCTAGGGGAATTATAACCGTAATTAACTGTTTTCTTTCCTACTCATCTCGTGAGATGTTAGCTTATGATAGATTTCAGGTCGTACAATAATTTGATGTTTCGTAGATAAAAGTGTTAGTATAAAATAATCTTTTATTTTGATAAAATTCAAAATTCACTTAGTTAAGGATATAGATATATTTTTCTTAAAATTAAATGTAGTATATCATTCTAATCAGTATAATAAAAGATATATAAAATGTTATTATAATAATATGTATTCAAGTAATATAATATACTTGACAATATAGAGATGATTAGTGTGATGTCACAACAGCTTTCGAAAATTTAACTCAGTGTTTGTTATGTTCCTTTCTCTTATCACCTCTTATCAAACCCATGTAAAATGAATGAGAGAATTTTCTCAACTTTTTAAATAATTAATTATTAAATTATTATTGATTTATAAGAGTTTTCACCCTTTGAATATTGTTGTACCAAGTCTTTTTTAACGAGTGTAACAAAGAAAACATTAAAAACTTTCGTATCAGTTATTTAAAATGAGTATTTGTGTGAAGGGTCATATTATCGAAAAAGCTATTTGAGTTATTAATCTTTATACTTGATTTTTTGTATTTCCTGTTGCCATAAAAATTCACAGGGTGTGTTCTTGTTCATATTGTGTGTCCGAAAATAAATTTTTCTCAAGTTTTGAAACTCAATGAAGTATACTCAGGGTACAGGACTTGTAGAAAGATAGTCATACTTAATCTGCTAGGTAATAAAAGATTATTTGCTAATAATAGTTTGTTCCTGGTTACTTACAATGTGCATTATATTTAACCGATGTTGGAACATAATTATATACTATACAATAGATTAATAGATCACTGAACATCATAGGAAAAAGACGTTGATGACGAGACAATGAGCAGACTGTTATTACTATTATTATTTGTGTATTTTTTGTTATCTATATTAACGAGTATAATAATATAAGATATGAGTGCCTCGCATGTATACTTGTTTAAAATTTTGATTAAAAAACTAATTTAATACATTAATTTAATATTACTTAAGTACTCTGACATACTTTTACGAAGAATAGCTTTGTCCTCCGAAAAAAATGAAGTATAGATGAAATTTTCATAACGCTCGAGAAGGTGGAAGACATAATATACAAACTAAAATAGAAAAACGATTTAAAAAATAAGCAATAAATAAGAACGGACCCGGACGGTATCACCACAATAAAACACACTCACAATAATACTTTTTTAAACCACTAGAACGGCAATTTTTAATGTTTTCTTATCTTATATTGTTAAAATAGACTTAGTATAATAACGTTCAAAGGTTGAAAAGTCTTAGAAATTAATAATAATTTAATAATTAATTATTTAAAAAGTTGAGAAAATTCTCCCATTCATTTTACATGGGATTGATAACAGGTGATAAGGTGAAGGAACCTAAACAAACCGAATCGAATACATATCGAAAGCTTACGCCATCTTGTGACGTCATTACTAATCATCTCTATTGTAAACTTATTTATTATTCTAATAAAATTTTCTTTATTTGGAGTTAATCTAAATTGTTATATAATACTTTAATAGAATACAACATTTTTTGTTTATTAAACTTATGATTATTTTTCTTAAATTTTACTTTAATTGTTTTAAAATACAACAATAACTTGATTAAAATTAAAATTTAGTTTTATCAATTTAGGGTTTAGTTATAATATTTTTATTATGGATGTGATTATTTAATAATTTCATTTGGTTGAGTTTAAATACTTGAACATAATAAATATTCTTTTAGTAAGGAGGAAATAATTAAATGGAAGTGTTTTAAATCAACACTGTGTGGTTTTACGAAGTATATTTTTTTTTTTCAATGGAATGCATTGATAATTTTTATCATCTCAACGAGTCTATTAGAGACTTAGATAACATAGCATCAGCTGTCGATATATAACTTATCCTGACATACTGACCTAGTTTTATTCAATATGGATTTATTCATCTAGTTATCTAAATTACATGTTTAATTCTTTTTTTTTTAATTTATTTATTAGATAACTGCAACTACATAATTTTACATGTTATAAGCAATTTTGATGAAAGTTTTTACAATGACTTGAGAGACTTGAAGTGAGGAACTGTCCATTAACAGTACTCACAGATGTTTAATTCAAAATTAAATTTTCAAATAAAATTCATTATTGTTTAACAAAGTATAATATACTTCAATTTCTCCTTTATCCTAAATTAGTTAATAGAATATAATATATTTTTGATATAATAAAAGTGTTAATTAATAACATGCATAAAGTTTATTTAAAGTTAACATAGTATAATGTAATAAAGATTATTTATTTATTATTTATTTATCTTTTAATTAAATAATATATATATATATATATGTTTATTATTTTTATTAATATTCTTAACATTAATTGTTTAAGTATTGGTTAAATCATAAATTATTTTTATTTTTTATTATATTAAAGAAATAGGTTTTCTGTCATTACAGTCTGTCTGTTTATTCTAAGATTATTTGTTAAGTTTTATGTCTAATATATTTCATTTTATTTATAATCATTTAACTAATAAATTCTTCAAATTATTTAATTTATTTTTATTTCCTATGGAAATATTTTATTTCAATATTTTCAATAATATTGAAAATTTCTTTATTCATTCTTTATTTAAATTTGGATATTGTAAAATTGGGTCGTTAATTATTAAGTTTCGACATGTCTCGAAAATTTTAAGGTTCAAGGTTCTTTAGGCTTGTTACTTTGAATCAAATTTTATTTTCTTTCAGTATTATCAATATAAGACTTCAAAAATAGTCATTAGTTTTTTTTTCGATTTTTGGCATACATGTTCAGAAAAATCATACCCGAAGGCAAAATCGAGAAGAACCCAAGAAAATTATTTCTCAAAAATGGTTCCGAAAGTTTTGATTAAAACATTCTAAAATGTGGTCCATTTAAATACGAATCTAACGATATAAGCTGTTTTCCCGGGAAAAATCTAGTTCCTGCTTTACCGATTTTGCTTTACTGCGATGATATTGTACTGATAAGTGAATATAAAAGAGAGCTACAAAGAATTATAAATAAATTACAAGAGTACTGTGAAATGTGGAATCTGCACATCAATTTAGATAAATCCAAAATATTAATATTTGCAAAAAATGGGAGAAAGCCCAAAAAAGATAAATAGTGGTATCAAGGAAAGCAAGTGGAATGCGCCACGAGCTATAAATATGGAAATAACAATGACACCCACATTAAATGTGGTAGCACATACACAAAATAGATTACAGGTGGCTAAAGCAGGACTTTATTTATTGAAAAGCGAAAAGGTGCCCTTATCTGGCGAACTATCCGTATTTCACGCTGTGTCCAAAGCCATTATACTGCACGGAGCTCAAGTGTGGGGTTACCAGAGCTGGTACAACGTAGAGAAGTTGTTATGATTATTTATCAAAAAAACGTTTGCGCTGTCCTACAATACCCCTAATTACGCCTTGTATCTGGAGACTGAGCTAAACACTATGTATCTTGTTGATACGCTAAAAATGTATGTCAACTACATAACGGATGTACTGCAAATGGGCGACTCAAGACTACAAAAACACTCGCTTTAGAAGCAATATTAAAGAAGCAGTTTTGGTATAATGAGTGGATCAAGCTGGGAGAAAAAAGCGGTGTAAGTTTTGGAGAAGCACCAAATCCGGTAGAATGGAAGAAGAAAATTATGGGAGTAATAGAAAATATTAAAAATGACCAAAAGGAAAGCTTCTTGTAGGATGCCAATAAAGCGAAATTCCATCTGCACTATTAAAAAATAATAACTGATTTAAAAGAAAACGCCTACCTAAAAGACAGTAATAGTTTAAGAACAATGAGATGGATAATAAAGCTGCGAGTTGGAGTCCACAGCCTGGGTTAGGAAGCGACAGTGGCACCGGCCTGTGCACTTTGTGCAACGTTAAGGAGCAAGAAGATGTGTTTCACTTCATAGGCAAGTGCAAAGTGCTGGGAGAATTCAGAGTGCAATGGCTCGGACGATACCAGTTAGAGAAAAACCAAATTATTGATTATTTAAATGGAAAAGACTGGGGATCATTGGTTGCATTTACAGAGCGCGCTTCAGGAGGAATATCCTTCAGCACGATATCTAGCAATGTATATGTATATGCCATTTATTTATATATTTATTTATTTATTTTTTGTATTCTTTATAGTATACAAGGGTAATTTAAATATTATGTGGAATGCGAGAGAATGTAATTAATTTAAAATGAGTTAATGTTATTTATTTAGTTAGTGCTGTGGTTTTAGTTATTTTTAGTTTAATATCATTATTACGTCCTTTTTAATAGATTATTTATTGATCATGTAGATTTTTTTCCTTTTTAAAACTATTTATTTATTTATTTATTTATTTATAGGGTGTTTGACATTTGTTCATTCCCGCCCTATAAAACTATTTATTTATTAATTTTCTTGCTAAAAACCTAGCAAAACTTATTAATTTACTGCCATTTAAATTTATAAATTAACTTGAGCATGTAACTATACGAATTTAAAGCTTTGTTTTGTGTATTGTATGTTATCACATGAATTTATTAATTACCATTTGCATGTTAACTAATTTAAAGTTTGATATTTACTTATTAATTTTATGTAGATTGTATTAATCAATAGGCCTATAATGACCAAATCCAGCTGACGGCAAATTGGACAAAGCTTATAAATGCTGAGTAAAAAAACTTAAAAAGCAATCAATGTATTTTCAACAAATAAAGAAAATTATTATTAATATTATTACTTCGATTTTAAATTTTCTGTTGAATCATATGTAATGTTGATAATATCATATAAAAAAAGTTCCGAATTTATTTACTTCACATAAATGACAACCATCTAGAGAGCTGATCTTAAACCTATAAAAGGACAAATCTTTGTACAACGGATGTCACCTCATCTTGGATCAATTAATTTATTTCTTTGTTTACTTTTCCTTTTTCGCTGTCATTTAATATTTACCTCTTTTAAATAAAAAATCACAAATTTGAAACCCGTCAAAATGAAGATTGTAAATATGGGACATGTCAAAACAAATAAAATAACTTGCGGATTTTTTCCGAACTAACTTTCTATACAGCAAAATTTGCTGAAAAAGAATTAAATTCTGCTGAAAGATGGCTAAAAGTATTACAATAATGCATTGTCATCGTGTTCTGAGGTATTCTAAAAGTTTCAAATGTCTAGCTACTCGGGAAGTTAGTAAAAAAAGTAAAATAAAATCGATGCAAGATTTGTACTGGACAAACAAACAAGAAAGCAAGCTATAAAAACGTAGTAAAATGATCAATTTTAATGAAATTTGGGTGGTAAGTCATAATTAGTCAATTGTTAGTCTCATATAGGTTTCAACCTTCTACGCCCATTAGATCTCTTCCCCATGCGTACAAACAAACATTTGTTTACACACATACATACATACATCTTTAAAAGTAGTCATCTGATTTTCAATAAATTTATATAGTTTGTAACGTACCATCAGTAAGCTCTGAAGCATGAAAATCCTTGATTTATTTTTTATATTGAAAACAAATTACAAGTTAGGTAACCTGCTGGCCATAATAGATGAAAATACGCTCAAGAATTCAAGGGATGGAATGAAGAAATTTTGGAATGAAAGGATTGTGAAGATTTTGAAAAGGAGTTAGGAATTCAAGAAAGGTTTGGGAGATGGTTGGAATAAGGAACGTGACTTATCCGCAGTGAATAAACAAGAAACCTTATCTAGTCTTCCTTCTACACTTTTACCCTGATTCTAGTCATTACCACAAGAACACCAGTAACCAACAGAATTTAAGGAAAATCATATGAAATTCTTACTTAATATAATACCTTCCCTACATTTAGTACATAGAACAGATGTGACCGAGTTTTTTATTTTTGTAAAGACTTAGGTAAATAATAAAACACAAGCGTAGTCTGAATATTATATTCAACGATTTTTTTTCTTTGGTTTCAGTGCTAAAGGGATTTTATGTGACTTTCAAAATGTTGTAATGTAAAAGCTTCAATGATAAAAAAAAAAAGGTGCATTTTAGTTTTCAAAAAAATTATTTTTAGTCAATTCAACATTACTACTTTTTAAAAGGGAAATATAAACTATATATACGTCCATATTATACATACGTATAATATATACGTATTATATTATACAAGCATTCGCCCCGCGCTTCGCGCGGGATTCATGCTTGCAATCAGTGGCTTTATTATTACTATTCTATTCCTATTGCTGCCATATAGGTTAATTGAGTAGGTCATTTCATTAAATATAATTCTTAATATTATATTATTTGATAGCTTAAAAACAGAAAATGAAAATTGTTTAAAAAATAAACTAAAATAATTTTTTTGAAAATGGGTCCATTGTGGGTAGACCAGTGGGACCGTCGCAGAAGGACCTTTTCCAAAACTATTATAAAATTGGAATAAAATTTATCTCTGCCTTCCTTAATAGGAAATTCTAACTAAAGAAAACATATAACCAGGGCGAGGAACAGTGGAATCACACCTAAAACTATAACGTAATCCTTAAAACAACCACTATATTGAACAAATTCTATAGTTATGTAGTAATGGATCGTAAACAATATTTCGTGTGTAAGCAATTCCATCTATTACCCTCTCAGGTGGTACCAAAACTTGTATGAAGGAGCCACTTCTTACTCTGCCCAAAGCGACGTAAAGTTGGCCGTGGCTAAAGACATCTTTTCTGAGATCCACAACAACAAAAGATATTGTTTGACCGTGGGATTTATTTATCGTCATCGAGTAAGCTAATTTTAGGGGGAACTGTCTGCGCATAATTTCCATACCTCTATTTCCTACTTCAAATTTGAAATTTATTCTTGGAATTAATAATGTTTCCTCCGAAGATGGTTTTCTAACTTGAATGAAATATTTTGATATCTTAACTATAATTAACTTCGTTCCATTAACTAATCCTTCAGTGAAATTTAAATTTCTCATTAATATGACAACTGCACCCTCTTTCAAAGTTAACCTATGATCTGGTACACCTGACTGGCTTACAGAATTCAATATTGAAACATCTTTTTAGACTCCCCAGTGTTAATTTCGCTATCTACTTCTGTATCCGAACTGTAACATATACTTTGTGATCCATTTAACTTTTCTAATATTATTTTATTTATTTCATTTACATTTTCATTTGTACCTGCTAATATCGCTCGTTGGCAGCATTGCTCACTATCAAAAAGAACTTCAGGAGGGTACACGAAATCAATGAGGTCATAAATCTGTTA
The DNA here is from genome assembly GCA_951217055.1 of Gerris lacustris. Taxonomy (NCBI): domain Eukaryota; kingdom Metazoa; phylum Arthropoda; class Insecta; order Hemiptera; family Gerridae; genus Gerris; species Gerris lacustris. The sequence continues at coordinate 64,295,713 of OX578276.1, read as the reverse complement.
CATACGTAACTCCATTGAGAGGTATTAATACGTCACTTTGTATACAATTTTTACTCTTGACTCACCAACAGAGAGGATGAAATCTGAGTAATCTTTATCATTTCTGATTCTTTGACTTTGTTGCAGCCGGAATTTAGTTATGCATTGCCATAATGAACTGAGCTTTATAGAAGAGGATGCGACTTCACGCGACGACTCCCCTGCAACAATTGGTGGAATTTGTCTGAAATCACCTGCTAATATTATTAATTTTCCTCCAAAAACTCCTACATTTCCACAGAGATCTTTTAAGCCTCTATCAAGTATTTTCAATAAATTTTTATGGACCACTGGAGCTTCATCAAATATTATAAGATGGCGCATTTCTTATTAAAATACCCCTCTTACTATTATTAGAAATCCCCCAAGTAGTGTATGGATCGTTACTATCAAGAGGAAGCCTGAACAATGAATGAGCAATAATACCGCCCTCATGGTTTAACGCTGCGATTCCGGTAGAGGCAGCGCAAAGGACAATTTTTCCTTGGGATCTTAACTTTGCAGTAACGGTGTTCAATAAATTAGTTTTTCCGGTGCCTGCAGGACCATCTACAAAAAACGCATTGCCAGAGCTTAAATTTCTATTGGACATTGAAACTATTTTGTTATATATCATTTTTTGTTCCACATTCAACCTCGGTTCCCATTCTTGAACAAATTCATTGCAAGTACTTATGGACCAACGTACTTCTTCTCGCCCTAATTCAGTGGTATGGTCAGGAATTTCAGGCAGCCCAAAATCATTTAAAGTCCGCCCGTGAGCCCGAAGTAGCCTGTTAATGTCACGCAACCCCAAAACATGAGAAAACTCTTTATTTTCATTATTCCTATGCAGATGGTCTTCACATAAAACATCTTTAAATTCGTCCCATAATTTCACAACCGGTGCTCCGGATATGAGGAGAGAAAAGTAAAACAGGCGGAGGCTTCTACCAGTATTAAACGTAGATGCCTCAATAAGAGCTTGTCGAAACTCTCCTCGATCTTGGAGAAGTGCGAGAGCACCTGCGGCTGCCTGAAAACTGGGATACACAATACCTTCACATGTTCTCAAATCTTCAAAATTCTGGCCCGGAAATTTTGACAATAGGAGGCGTAAGAAGTAAATCTCTCCTAGCGACGGTGAAACGAAATGTATTCTTCCAACACAGTCCCTTCTTGTGCGTTTTGTAATAAAATGCTGGCCAAATGGATGTTTTATGACTGGCACTCTTGACTTCGGGCGTTCTTTTGTCTCAACATTATACTGCTCATAAAATTCTAAATAAGTTAGGTTTTTAAGCTCCGGCAATGAGGGTCTACTCAAATATAGATCAAGCTTTGAATGGGACTTCTCTAATGCTGACTTTTCTTGACCGGGATGGAATACCACGGAATCCTCATTGGGCATATGTATGGGCAAGGCAATAACATTTGGTTCTCGGTAACATATAGCATACTCAAATAATCTCCACGAAGCTTCAGATGCACTTATGTACCTAAAGTTTTGATACATGTCGATTTCATCTTGCACTGAAGTTTCATTGCCATTCATTGGCAGCATTGCTCACTATCAAAAAGAACTTCAGGAGGGTACACGAAATCAGGAGGGTACACTGAAGTTTTATTGCCATTGAAAATTCCAATTTTGGCATGGTCCGGTCCTTTGTAAATATATTTATACAAATATTTTATTACTTTAACCCCCGTCGCTAATTCTAGATTTGCATGACACTCCATAAAAAGAAGAACTGCTGCATTATATGGAACCACCCATTGGTTATTAACATGTCTGCCGTTATCCATTATAATGTTGTCTATTTCGGGCCGTTTATAGTGCATATACCCTTTGCTATCAACGTACGTGACATTGTTAATTGACTTTGGAAATTTTTTTGTGCATTTTTTTGATTGCGAGTCCATGCAAGGTGCTGCAAAACTAATTTTCTTAAACGTCCTCCAGCCTCGTTAACAGAAGGTATTGTCGCTCTTACAAAATTATCAATGTCAATATTATTAATCGGACCACCGCCTTCTACTCTGAAAGTTATGTGCGCATGAGGCAGGCCTCTTTTTTGAAATTCGATTACATACATCAATGATACTATTTTGCCGAACATTTTTCCAGATTTGATAATTAATAATAACTTATTTAGCTTCAATTGAAATACTCTTGAGCATAACTCTGGTCTATCGGTGGGTCCTTGGCCTTGGTGAAGACTTGATACGATTTCACGCCATTTGGGGTTGCATGTAACAGTCAAGAAAAAACTTGGCTTTCCGAGGCGAGTAACAATAGCCATGGCGTCGTGGTATTTTAATTGCATGTATCTGGGACCGTGTGTGAAGGAGGAAGGAAGATAAATCTTACCCGCCACCCTTCATCCGTCGCTTACTATAGTTTCATCCAACTCATTCCGTTTGGCAACTCTTAGGATTGTGTTTTGGTTATTTTGCACAAATGACAACCGCTCATCAGTACAAACCTTTCATCTGCCAAAAATTTGTGTCTGTAATATTGGGCCTGCGTTATTTTTTTACCCGACCGACTTTTTAAACCAACATGCCACCCTGTAGAGCCATGGGGGAAAAGCAATGGATATTGAAAGGCTTCATAGCTAGGGTGAATAGAGTCAACAAAGTGAGGCTCGCTATCACCAATTTTCCATATTACAACCTGGCGAGGATGGCTGTCCGGCGTAGTTTTAATAAGCCCCGACAACTCTGGAGCCGAGGGTAGGTCCCCAAGGATGGGCCCGTGAGATTGTCTAGTAGTGGATTCGAAAACCAAGTGAGCTTCGGGGGAAGAATGTTCGGACAGGCGTCTCAACAAAGTGATCAAAACAATATTTTCATTTAAATATTGTGTTATCTCTCTTATGATATTGTCATTCAATTTAAGGTTGTTCGCCATTCTTATTCGTTCCAGTTCATCATTAATAAAAAGAGCGGTATTATTATGGGTTCGGTTATAGGACAGATCAAAAACTCTATGATAAATTCTCCCTTGTACTTTAACAAATGAAGTACCTCCAGGGAATTCTACAAAACCATGGGTGGTCCCCAGAGCAGCAAAAGAGAAAAAGTTATTATAAGATCTGGCATTTTGTAGAAATTGTTCATTTTTATAAAATTGAGCAGTGAGGGGAGGTAAGTTGTGGGCAATGCTTTCTCCTCCACTACATCACCATTTGAGGCGGGATTTCTCCTCGTCGAATAACCTTGCGGAGCAGTGGACACAACGAAAAATATCTGAGGATAAGAGGGAAGGCACTTTAAGTTTAATAGGCTGTATTTGATTTAAATCATCTCCCAGCTGCATACCAAGACATCCCACCTCACGAATTATTGAAAGGAAAATTCTTTGGTTGCGGGCTTCGATATGACTCTTAGCAGAATTGCTAACTGATTGTTTGCTTACTTCTGGATGTCTTTCTTTGTAACGGATTACAGTTTCGCTATATTCGTGTGGGCAGGTCTAGTTGCTTCGATATACGGCCTCATTATTAGTACGTTGCCCACCTTTTTTATTTTTTATTTTATAAGTAGCCATGGCGTTTCGAATTTGTTCAGATCGCAAGAGGTCAGAAGCTTTAGGCCTGCCTAATTTATTTTTTATGGGTCTACCTTTTTTTTTTTTTAATCGAATGAAGATGGGTTTTATTTTTATTAGTGTTTTTAATATCTATCATCCGATTACAATTAAACTTTGAGAAATGGTTGAACGCATTCCCGGGAAGGTTTCCGAGTTAGTAAAACTTGGTTCTAATTTTGGTACACAGGGGTACGGGGTACAAATGCAGGGGTGCCCAAAGAGGGGGGTTATGACGCAGACTGCGTCATAACCCGTCGTTAAAATTCTTGGGGGGGGGGGGGAGTAAATAGCACTTTTTTTTACTTGGGGGGGGGGGGGGGGGTGGATGTGATAATTAATATTTTTTTAAGTTATCTAAATTTAAAAGATTTTTACTAATAAAGAGTGAACTACAATACAGTACTAATGTGAAAGAATAAAAATTATATCGTGTCTACGTATGTTGTAGTCGTAGTGTCAATTTATAGATTCCAAGATAAGAGAAGAGAGGCAACGCCAGTTCGGATATTTCCGGGGAGTGGCGGGAGTTACCGAGCGCGCACGAGCAGAGCAAGGGTAGTTTTGATTGACGTCTCGTCTGCCACTAGCACTGTCTGCACTGGAGGCTGCGATGCAAAATGCAAGAGGTTGACTGGTTGCTATTTGCGTCCGCACGTGTTTTTACTACTATAACTTATTTATTGATTGTGATTGTGCAAATGCTTCCACATTAATTAGTGAATTGCAAGTATATTTAAGTAAATTTGGCCTACATTATGCCGAAAAAACAAAAACAATTAATAAATTTCAATGTGTACCCTTTGTGATAATTTACAATGTAGTGTGGATCCGTTTAGGGTAATTAAAACTCTTATTTGGTTGGCTACGTTTCGGCCCGACAAGCCATTTTCAAGCCTAAAAAAATATAATCTATATTTAGAAAAAACATCGTACTTAATTGACTAGTATTCCTTGACTAGTGTTAAGAGCCTACCAGTGATTAAGATAGTGAGGATCGTTCTAGGTTGTTAAAATAAGTTAGATCATCGTATTGGGGATATACATATACCTTCGTCATACACTACTCAAATCTCCTCACTCACAGATTACATACGTGAGTAGTGTATGACGAAGGAATATGTATATTCCCAATACGATGATCAAACTTATTTTTACAACCTAGAACGATCCTCACTATCATAATCAATGGTAGGCTCTTAACACTAGTCAAGGAATATATGTACATATTATTTACTACTGTACACCAGAATATGTTATAAGGTTCTTAGTAGATTGCATTTCATCATCGCAATTAATTAATCAACTTTTAAAATATACTTGAAATAGTGGTAATCAATAAAACTAATACATTAATTAATAGGTTCTTATCAAGTATAAATTAATAATTTTATTATAAAATGTGAAAATGTAGGTTAACAATGTTGAATGGTTGAAATCTAAACAAAGGATGCGGTGGCGTGGAAGTTGCCGCAGAGGGCTTGCGGCAGGCCGTTCACTTGACTGAAGGCAAAGAGCCCTATTATGGATTCAAACTCAAGTGAATGAACAGGCTCGCTTACAATAACTTGGGCCTTTCAATAAGCTCTTAGCCGGATCAACGGTACAATAGAGAATTCCAACCGCGTGAATCCATTCATTAGATTGTTAGAAGAAGATTTAGAAAATAAAATTAAAAATAAATATAACTAAAGGCATTAATTACTATTTGTGTAATGAAATCTGTAGCGAAACAAACTCAAAAATAACTGTATCATATATAATGATAAGAATTTATTATAAAAGGGTATATTTTTGTAATAAGCAACAAAGAATGATTAACTACCTGTCTAATAGGAATCTATAATAAATCTTAAACTGAGTTTCTGGGCATAATATAAGGTTTGCTTACACTTGTGTCCTAGGTATCGGTTTAATTTTTCTACATCTGTACTTCTTTACTTGTACTCATTTATCTTCTTTTACCGTCCCCAACACGGGGGCATATCGATGGCACGGTTTAGATTCGGTGTTGGCAAGACTCGTTGTACAAAAATTTGTCCTTTTATTGTTTAAGATCAGCTGTCTAGTTGGTTGTCATTTATATGAAGTAAATAAATTCGGAACTCATTTTTCTCACTAACATTATATATATAACAACTAGCTGAATGCCCGTGCTTCGCTACGGAGTGTTATTTCAATTTAATAAGTTTATGGAACTAACATCAAAACACATTTAAATTATTTTACTATGTGAGAATATATATAGATTCTATCCCTCCCACTTATTTCTATATCCCCTCCTCTTTGATAATAGATCATTTAAGGCTCTAAGATAATTTGCAAACATCCCAAATTTACTCCCCTCCTAAATGAACTGTTATTAAAGTTTTAAAACCTGAAAAGTGTGTAAGGCATCAGTAGGGTTTCATAAAACCTCTTGTGATCCATAAGTTCTTGATAATTTCAGGTTCGCTTTCAGTTTATGATTCATTGTTGACAGTGTTGTCATTGTTAGCGTTAGGCACATCTTTGTGTTAGTGTTTTCTTTGTTTTTTGGTATATCATCCTCAAGTGAAATACTTGATTGAGTCACTAAGTAAAGAGCACTGAATGTGTGCAAGTCTTCACGTACTGTGTTTGTGTCCCAAACATAAAAATAACAAATTGTTTTAGTTTTGCACTTTATATCCAACTTGTTTTTCACTTAGTAACTATGTTTCTTTATACAATGATAAGAGTATTTGTTGTGCCTTATTAAAGCATTACACAATAGTAAAACATTTGTACTTAATTGTTTTGCAATGTAGTGTGGATCCGTTTAGGGTAATAAAAACTCTTATTTGGTTGGCAACGTTTCGGCCCGACAAGCCATTTTCAAGCCTAAAAAATTATAATCTATATTTAGAAAAAACATCGTACTTAATTGCTTACATAATATATTCCTTGACTAGTGTTAAGAGCCTACCATTGATTATGATAGTAAGGATCGTTCTTGGTTGTAAAAATAAGTTTTATCATCGTATTAGGAATATACATATTCCTTCGTCATACACTACTCACGTATGTAATCTGTGAGTGAGGAGACTTTTTATTAGTAGAGGATATTTTTCATGTTATCGGCCAAAGCTAGCTAGAATTAATTACATAATCACAGGGTTTCATAGGTGATTATTATGAAATTACATATTTTTTATTTTCCCATCCCACACTAAATGACAATAAACATAGTCTTCTAAATAGTGTGGCACATGGCTTCCTTGCATCCTATATTAATATACTTTAATGATTTTATGCTATAGCAACTATTATTGTACAATTTATTTATTTTTTCCCAAATTCAAAAGGGGGTGGTTTCCCTGGCACTAAGCACTAAAGGGTTTAATTTCAACTCTCTAGCTTAAACGGTTCGGGATAAATGAACAAAAGTGTGCAACGGACAGACCGACACATCACCCTCGAAATAAAGGTTTCGATGATGACCTACGAATCTCTAATAATAGAATGAAAAGTCCGAAACAATCGTTAATTTAACGACAAATATCTTATGTAATCAGAATTCTTCTTAAAATATAAAACGGACCAGACTAATGAAACAGTTAACACCAAAGGTCTAGTCTAGAGCTAAGGCAAAAGCTCAAGACCAGCTCAATTCTGAGTTAAGCACCTGAGAACCTATTACAGTGTCTTTATTATTTGTATGTTACTTTGGTGGGGAAAACACTTATATATAATTAGTAAATTTATTATAAATTGGTATATTATTGTAATAAGTAACAAAGTTTAATTAACTATCTATCTAATAGGAATCTTTCATTAACTGAATATATGGTGCCAAACGAGATTTCGATAAATATAAATTACTTAAATTTTAATAATCTGCAATAAACTTAATTTATGGTTATAGAATGTCAAATAATTATTACTATTACTTTATAATTATTTATTATTATTATAGGTTGTTATTGTAAAATAATTGTTATAATTTATATTTATTTTACATATCAAATTTATTTCAGGTGATAGCTTCCAAAAAAAAAAAAATGTCTGACTAACATCAAGCAAGAATTATAAACTTTTAATCAAGTGCAGAGTTAGTTGTGGACCCCCAAAAAATTTGAAAAGGGAAATACTATAACCACACAAAACCGTGCATTGTGGGTTCAGTTTCCAAATTAGAATATAATTAAACAGTTCCGTTAAAAAAACGATTTTTTTAACAGGAGAATGTTTAAATTTATCAAGTTATACAAAGTCATGGCTTGAATTAGGAAAACTTAATGTGTACAAAAACTATTAAAGTTTTAGTTTATAATTTTGTTTAAGAAAGTAATGTATTGCTTTCTAAACAGATCGCAGGGAACGCAGAAAAAAAGGCTTCCATTGTATTCATTCTAGAATAAAGCCATTGTTTCCATTGTTCTCGTTATTTTAGTTTCTTTACAACTTGTAGCAATTCAATCTAGTTATGTGTAACACAGTTCAATTTAAAGTCCTTGAGAGAAACGTTAAAACAATTGTTGATCACAAATACAAACACAGGTAAAACCCATTTTTAAACATTGCAAATCTTATCTTAATTATATACAAGTTTAGGTTAATTTATATTAAATAAATTGTTATTGACGCATAGTGTAAATCAATTGATATATTTGAAATATGAAAGCTAATTTCTAGCTGAATGAGTCAACCTTTAAATGAATTTAATTAAAAATAAATATTCAATAATTATTCTTCAGTTAATCTATTAATTGTCTAATTTTTCTTTTTCTTCTTGGGCTACGAGGGATGATCATTAAAAAACTTGGCTTTTTTTTTTAATAATTTTTAAATTTCATGAAAATTTTCGCTCATACCTGGGCATCATCAGGCCATTATTTGAGTATTAATGGTGGTGATTTAAGTAACAACTTCAATCTCCTTTTGAAAAATAAAAGATATGCAGAAGGGAGTAACCTTCTAATATTGTTACTCAGTAACTACTTGTATTAGAAGTATTTACCAAAGTAACTGGTAAATACTTGTATTAGAAGGTTACTCCCCTTCTTCATATCTTTTATTGTTAGATAGGAGTTTGAAGTTGTTGCTTAAATCACTACCTTTAATAATCACCAAGTATTTTAATAATCATGCTTTGCAGCCTATGAAGAAAAAGAAATATTCAATAGTTTATCAGCTTAGAAGTGTTAATATACATAGGACAAGGATATATTAATTAGTTAAATTAAAACAATGTGAGCATACGAAATAGGAAGTAAGAGGCCCAGAGGGTTCAAATTAAATGAGACCTTCTGTACCCACAAGTTTTAAAGCTATTTTAAATGTTGTCGAACAGACCAAGAGGTCGAAAATTTAGAGAGGCCAAAAATATTCTATCTTGGAAGCTTCGAATTTGGAGATAAAATATCAAAATTTAACTTGACCATTACTAAATCCAGGTTTTATTAAACTCTAAAGAGCTTTATATAAATTATTTTATAACTATTTAACTAAAATCCAATTTAATATATACCTTCTATAACTTATTTATCTATTCATTTTTACATTAATTTATTTAAAATTTTAATTAAATTGGCACTAGAACTGAATTAAATAATTTTTGACTTACAGTTTTAAACTAAAGAGAGGTAGCAAAAATAAATAAATTAAAAAAATGTAAAAAAAAAAAAAAAAAAAAAAAAAATGAAAAAAAAAAATGAAAAAAAAAAAATAAAATAAATCGGCTAAAGAGTTTGTTTAATTAAATTCGCTTTGGTCCTACAATATCTCTATTTGTACCTTCTAACCATAACCACCCATGACAAGAATACCAAATCAAATTGATTATAATTTAATAATTTGTTTAATTTTTATCTTAAAAAATAAAGTAATTAAGAAATAAAAGTAAATTAACAAAAATAACACAACAAACAATAGTGAGTCTCAAGATAAAGTATTCTAGAGGAATTATTATATTATTTTAGGATTTGGAGAAAGCTATTTTTTTAAAAAAAACTCCTGCTTGGTCCTAATCCTCTAAAAGATCTTATTTATCTATTTGCAAAAAAAGTAATTTTTATAAAAACTCCTCCTTGTTCTTAATCCTCTAAAAATTACAATATTTCCTTTATTTTGAGTATAGAGATTTTAGTGTCTTAAAACCATTATAAAATAGAATAAATCACAGGGAAGTAAGTACTTGCATCAAGCTAGTACTTTTAAGGGATTCGTGGATTATTCATTATATTATTATATTGTACATATTTGTTTTGGTGAAATGTTGGCGCTAAAAATACAATAATGGCGGTAAAAAGCACAGTAGGCATTAAAAGTCATACATATTTTTAATCTACTCTTAAGTAGCTTTCATTTGATACCCATCTCAAAAATAAAACAAAAATTTGCCTCAGTGCGCATGTTATAAATTAAATTATTTTTATTAATTTTTATAAATTAAAAAACCCGACCCGATTATATCATCGCCTAACCATAAGGTATTAGCATGAATTATTTCATAATTTTAGGACTTGCCATTTTAGGGTGATTCATAGGGGCCATTAGGGGTAGTTCATACAACCAGAATCAACTATACTAAAAAAAAACATTTGTTGCACTTAAGGCCTGGAACTCTAGATATATAAGCAACTAACAGGCATACGGTCATACACGGAGAGCGGGATTAAAGCAGGCACTGCTCAGAGCCGGATGGGGAGATAGCATCCGGCGCGGCCCGGGAAAACATAATAACCGGCGCAGCGTCATATTTTTAATTCAATTTTTAAGTTTTTAGTAGTAACCATACTACGAAAATTTTAAATTTTAATTTAAATCAAATTATAATTATCAATATCACTGGGAGACCGACAGAGTAAAATAGACTCCAGCGCCGGGACTTGAACAACGGGCCTCTACATATTTTTAGTAAAAAAAGCCCCCCCCCCCCCCAAAAAAAAAAAAAATTTAGAAAGCTACTCTCCCCAAAACTTGGGGGCGGGGCATTTTGTGGGTGAAATTTTGGCGCTAAAAAGCACAGTAGTAATAAAAAGTCATTTATATTTGTAATCTACTCTTTAGTAGCTTTCATTTCATACCCACCTCGAAAATTTTAAAAAATATAAAAATTTGAGCTTAGCACATTTTTGTGCATTTCGCATGCGCATATTAATTGTTTAACTTCTCTATTTTTTTTTCTATGTGTGGGTTAAAAAGTTACGCCAGTAACAAGAAATGATTTACGAAACCCTAAAAAAGAAATGCTAAGAGTAAACTGCCCTTATTTTTAATGACATCGGAAAATATTATTTATAATTGTGGTTACAAATTTCAATAATAATAATATATAAAATTCTAATTAATTTTCAGAAATATTGAGTTATAGTTAATATTTAGAATATTCAATTTTATGTAAATTCCAAAGTACTTATAAGATTTTTAAAAATGTTGATGGTTTTTTTTAAAGTAGCCTACAGATGGTCCCATATTCATTTCAACTGCCTGCGCAAGTTGAAAGTGCTAAATTTGTACTTTTATTCTTGTAAAAATAAAATCAATATTTAAAGATTTAAAAAATTAAAAGATATTAATGAAATTTGACAATAAAGGGTTGTAAAAGCATAAAATTCATTTCAGTACGTGTCATAGTTTGCCACTAATTGGCACACGTAGTATTATTGCTTCTCAGCTTACCGTAAACATAAACAAACAAGTTTACGGTAAGCTGAGAAGCAATAATACTACGTGTGCCAATTAGTGGCAAACTATGACAAGTACTGAAATAAATTTAATGCTTTTACAACCCTAAACACGTCCCACACCTATAATAACCTACAATACACCTATAATACACAACCCTATAACGGTTTTTCTGTTGTGGAAAATTTGGATTCGGAGACAACAATTATGTTGTCTGTCACAACAGAAAAACCGTTTCAGACCCCAACCACATTCCAAGGAATATTTTATAGTTCCATGTCCGTCTGTCTGTCAGTCTGTAAGTTCACAATTTTTGGGAACCAACATATCTAAAAAACTACCTTAAGGATTATATTGAAATCTTGATAGTAGTTCATAATTAGCCCATTGTTGATCTCATATAAGTTTAAACCTTCTCTGCTTATTAAATTTTGATAAATTGATATTATTATTTACTTATGTCTTTAACAATACTCATGATTTTTAAGAAATTTGGATGGTCCCATGTTAATATCAACTTTCACTGCTTGTAATATTTTGCTAAATTTATCATTTTATTAATGTAAACAATCAAAACCAATTTGTCAGATTTAATATAATAGAAGGCAAAAACTAGTCGGCCAATTTTAGAGGCACTTAGCTTCCTCACATCCTATTAATGATTTGATTGAAATTTATATAAATATATTTTTTTAATAGTATGTCATAATTATATTGTTGGTCCCATTAAAGTTTAAACCTATCTCTTCCACGTATCCATAAACATTAATTTATTTAAACTAATCTTAAAAAGCACTCACCTAATATTTAAAAAATTTGGATGGTTTGTCAAATGTAGCCCGCAGGTAGCCCCACATCAATTTAAACTTTCTGGGCACAATAAATAAATTGTTACTAATGTTGTTTAATTTTTATTAATATCCAATAATTATTAATATCCAATAATTATTGTCCAATTCATTTAATTCCACCGTATTTTTTTTGCAATCTATCAAAGTTGTTTTGATATTTTACATGAATAAATGTATCAATTTATCACAACATAATAAGCGAACACGGTAGAATTAATATCAACAAACCATTCATACTACTTAGAAATCAGATGAATACTTTTGAAGATATACGTGTAATTAAATGTATGTTTCTGCGCATGTAGAATCGATAAAATTGGGCTAAGGTTAACACTTACTTAGGACAAACAATGGGCTAATAATTATAACCTTCCTCTAAACTTTCATTAAAATCGGAGTAGTGTTTAAGATAAACAGTTGGTACTCAAATATTGAATGATGGACAAACTAACAGACACGAATACTTTATTTACTTAAGCTTATATGTAAACACTATTGTCGAGTTTTAATGGCTAAAGATCTTCATGACGGAATATTTTTTAAATAAAATCCTTTACCAGTTATTTTTGTTGTAGTAAAAATACGTTAATCTTCTGTATAGAAACTTAAATTAACGTAATTCATTTGCTTGCATTTTTACTTTTTCATATATGTAGTACATATAAAGAAAAAGTATTGTGATAATTAAAATTTTATTAAGATATTAGGTCCCTTGAGTCGAAAAAATAGTTTCTTAAATTCTTCCATTTGATTGATTTTGTTTTCAATTTTAAACATGTTTGATAATTATTTTGACACTACCACAAATAAAGGAATTTTACTCTTGGTATTTAATTTTAAACTTTGAAGAAACCGAACACACTTTAAGTAAAAACAAAAAAAAATAATAATAATAATAATAGAATGACTCGTTTTCGAAAACCAAAAAATAATTTACTACTTTTGATATTTTTAGTTTTTTGGTGAAAAAATATTGATTATATCTAAAAAATTATAGGAGGTAGGCATGTCAATAGTTAGGTTAAAACCAATAGCATATTATTAAACATTTCGGATAAAAGCACTCTCTTCCATTTTGAAATTGAAGTCTTATCAGAATGTTAAAATATATGTTCCAATATGCAGTAAAAGTTTAACTTTAATTAAATTGATACTTGTGGTTAAACAAAACCCATTCTATAGCCAAATGTTTAATAACGACATTCCTATTCCCCTACTAACTAACAGAGCAATGTTCTTATATTTCATCTATTTTTAGTTGTTTGACTTGAAGAAATTACTTTAAAACTATAAACCACAAAGGATAAATAGACAGAATTAACTTTCGAGAAATGAAATGTTATGTTCATAATTAACCTTTTTATTGGGTTAAAATTGCTAAAAATAAAATTCATAATTAATTATTACGATAAATTCTACTTAACTTCAATGAAAGTCAGATGTGAATACAAAAATTAAGATGTGAATATAGAAATGTAAAACTCATTTTAAGCAATTTAAAGTATGTTAAGTATGATGTGTTAATCGTGTCATAATATTTACCTTCAGTGGAAATTTACTGTAATTATAGCATAAATAGACCCAAGGACGAAGTTAAAGCAAAAACCCTTACCCAAATATTAATATAACTTACCTATATGAATAGTTAGCATTACTTGACGAATAAATAGTTATAAAATAAAGTATATTATGTACCTTTTTACAGCAAAATGTGTTGCTAAACGTGTTACAAATTGTTATTAAGTATTTTACAGTCATAGGTTTTAGAGTATATTATAAGTATACTGTATAAGTATAATGTAGCTTCCTATATTATAGCTGGATGTAAGGAGATAATATGATATAGTACAATAGGCAATGAATAAATGTCCCTATTTCTGGCGCAAATCATTCGGAATAGTTAAAACTTAATTTTACAAGAACTTTAGTAGAATTAAAAATTACTTAAAATTAAGAAAATTCAATTCCTTGGCTCTACGTTAAAATGATTGCTTCTATCTCATGTAAAACTTGTTTATAAGTCTTCTACTATTATTTATCATGAAAGAGGTGTATTTTATTTATGTAAATTAATTAAATTTCAACATACTTACAAAGTTAGTTAAAACAAAAAAAATAGGTGTTTCAAAAATATTTAGAACTCGCTCGCAATGAATAGATGTAAATTAAATTTCATGTGGTAGAAAAAATCATTTTAATATAGAGCCATGAAAAAATATAATTTGTTAAATTTTTAAGTTATAATGCTACTAATATTGATTTCATTAAATAAATAGTTTATTGCAAGTATTACAGATACAAATTGATTACATTAGATATTGAAAAGACTTGCTTATAAGATTTCTTCTAGTTTTATTTATCATGAAAGAGATGTATTATATTTATGTTTATGAATTAAATTTCAAATGCATAGACATTGAATAACATTTTAATACTTATCCTTAAGTGAATAATTCAATTCTAAGCAAACTGTGAAAGGGACCAAGGCTTACTTTCAGAATTCCATTTTAATATTTAATATGTATTACATTAAGCTTTTTCCCCTTTAAAAAGGGGGAGAACTTTGTGTGGCTGAATTATTTATTTATTTATTTTTCAGATTCTTTTTTGTTTTTTCTCATTGTGTTTATGCATGCTGAATATATTAGCTGAATTCATTAATATAGTATAATGGAAAAATTACTTTTGTCGCTTCTTCTATTCGTTAACGACTTTGGACCATATATTTATATATCTTTTATGTGTATATATATATATATATATATATATATATATATATATATATATATATATATATATATATATATATATATATATATATATATATATATATGTACATATATATATATATATATATATATATATATATATATATATATATATATATATATATGTACATATATATATATATATATATATTTATATATATATATATATATATATATATATATATATATATATATATATTTAAATATCCATAATTTCAACGGACAAAAGCTGAAATGTACATTGAAGATAGCAATAAACCAATTTTTGAACTAAGTAGAATTGTTACTACCCACATCTAGTCAAGAAAGTTTATTGTTTTTTTGTACAAATATCAAGTATTTATCGGAAACATTAGAGGTCGTTTAATAATTAGACTTTTTTGATTGTTAAAGTTGTTGATACTTTGGGTCGAGTTTTTTTAAAATTTAAAATTAGAGTGGCAACATGACTTATTAGATTAGATTATACCTTACTTTTATGTATAAGATAAACAAAAATAATTTAAATCTTTATAACCTTAATTTCACTTGGAATATAAATAATTTTAAGAAGGTAATGTTTTTAAATGTTTAATTAAATAATATTGTTGAACACATAGTGGCAATAGATTAGGTGTGACAGAATGAGCTTACATAATATATGATTCTTAGTGCAAGGTCAAAGATAATATGTGGATATATTTCCCTTGGGCCCCATTCATAATATCAACTGAGTTAAGATATGACACAATAATTCCTCACTATGAATATCCTACTTTGTCTAGAGAGATATATTTTACATCGCAAAATATTAGCTTTGTGAAATAGTAATACTCTAATCTGTTAATTTCTCTCTTAGAATCTCTCACCCTATATGTATTATATTTATATTATACAAAGATAAATCTATGAAACATAATTTAGGATTGTATTTAGTGAGATATCATTAATCTACATGTACACTTTAACACACTTTAAAATATCACTAACTATTATTTTTAGAGTTATATTATATGTTATATTTAGCCGATTAATAAGAATAATTAAAAATAATTCTAATCACAAGCAAAATTAAATTTGAAATAATTTTAATCACAAAACTATTTTTAATAACAAAAATAGTGTGTCAATTTGTGTGGAACATAGCTTCCTCGCGTATTATTATTAATGTTCGCATGAATATGAAGTAATGCGATGCGACTTGGATTTAATGTGTTTTTGTTAGAATATTTTATTCTTTAAAAAACAATCTTGGGAAAAAACATATTATTTTTGAGTTGATGTCAGTTGTCATCTTTTGACTTTACTTGAATAACTTTGTGAGAAGAAAAAAATTTTGAGTTGATTTAATTCGTATAAGAAAAAGATTCTCCCTTTTTCGTTAGTTAAACATCAAATAAAGCACGTATACCAATTTTCATTCATATCGACTTAATTTAAGAATGTTGTTGCCTAAAATATTACCAATTTCATTATTTTGCAATTTTTCAACCCTTAAAAACCACCCCTTACAACGATTTGTACCCAAAGTACTAAATGCACAAATTATTTCATATTCTTTTTTCTGACATCAAATAAAGCACGTATACCAATTTTCATTCACATCGGATCAAAAATAATAATATTTCTAATTTTTAGCTAAAACCATTTATTCCTGTTTTTTTATTTTATTCCCCTCTTAAATGAAAATATGACAAGTGATAATAACAACAATTACTGGTCTCTTAAAGAGCAATCCAACGACATTCATCATAAAGGATTTATACTATTTTGACTTTAGTACCCCGTACCCCATACTTCCGCCTTCTAGATATTCCCGAAAAGTTGGAGTTAAGCTGTTCTCATGTGTCCCATGTGATCCACGCAAAACCGCAGAAGGGCGACGATCAATTTGAATTAGGGTGGTAATTAGGGAGTTGTTTTCACTGATTTTTTCGTAGAAAAATGTAGGGACTAACTTTATTTTCATCGTAACTCGCTTAATTTTGATGCTATCGACTTCTATTTTTTTAAAAATGAAAGCTCTTTTTGTCTACTTTAAAAAAACTTCTATAAGTTTTCCTCGTAAAATGCACAGTTTTATCGCTATTTGACTCTGAATCTCTCAAATTTAGCATTTGACGAACAAAAGCCAACAATTAACAAGCCGTAGGTCGGTCCGTATTGGTCGTACATGATTTATAAAATAAGGATTTTCATTCTTTTTTTATAGGCTACAATTTTGTTCTTACAGTTTGTTTGATAAAATGCATATTTTCGAGTTATTCGCGAAAAACCGATCAAAAAGGTCGAACAACGTTTACTTTCAATCGCGAATAACTCGAAAAATATTAATTTAAAAAAAAAAATTTATAGATCTTTTTTGACTTAGAATTAGCTTTTCCATCGATTCCTGTGGTTAAAATAAAACAAAAAATTTCAACCCTCGAGATGGGGTGGCAACCACCCCCAGGGTAATAGCAATGATGATATAGATGATATAGATTTTGATGCTTGGACTATTCTCTACCTACTGTCAAATTTTCAAGTAAATCGATGTATGACGAAAGAATTGTGAGCCAAAGTGCTTCCTTTCCTGGACTATTGATATTTTAATTTTATTAAAAGATAAAAAGTCAAAAATTAAGGGAAGGATAGAACTTCTTTACCTACGCAATCAATAAGTCACGCACATTATTAGTCATCAAATTTGTTTCTGGGGGGAGGGGAGGGGGAAAGGGCAGTGAGGGGGGAGGGGTTTACAGGGGGTTACATACTATTATGGTATACATAGAAATGTTGAATACTCAATTTATGATGATAAATCTATTTTATAATCCCAAAAAGACACTTTTTTCCGCTAAAATCCACCTTTTATAAAATTTGGCATTTTTTCAAAATGCTGTATCTCAGTACCTAATGGGTGAAAATATTCGCATGACCAGTGATTTTTATAGGAAATTTGATGCTCTTTAACTTTGTACGGGTAAAGTTTTTTGTAACGCGTAGTTTTCCAGCTAGAGGCGAAAAACCAAAAAATTGGCTGAAAAATTGGGGTTTTTCCCCCCTCCCCAAGTTAGCACAAGGGCCACGAGGTCGAAAACTTAGCATTGGCATCCCAGAGGACCTCTGAGTTATCTGTAAAAATTCCATTAAGTTCAAAATACTTTCCAGGTAAATCTACCTGGCTCCTGGACTAAAATAAAATAAGAGAAAATTGAAATAAATACGAAAACAATAGGTTGTAAAGTGTACGACATAGGACGCATGGAAGCAATGTGCCACACTAATTGGCAGAATATATTTCTAATATACCCAAAAAGTGTTCAACAGGTAGTCGCATACTTTTTGTTTTAAATTTTCATCAAAATCAGGTTTATCGTCATTAATACTAGATTTTTCTCCGAATGACGACATTGTAGACTTATTTAATCAAAAGCAATTAGTTTGTAGGAGGTAGGGCCTCCAAATTTTGTTCTAAAATGCATTTCTCGATTTTACCATGTAAAATCCACAATTGTGCCAATTTTCATTAAAATCAGCCAAGTCCCAGTAAGCTTTAAGCTCCAAGCGACTGCATAAACTACAGACCTCAGACGTCATCAATTTACTTAATAAATTTACTTAAATAAATTTAAAAACAGTTTTTGGACACATCAACACCTCAAAATTTGTACTTCTATCAAAGCATCTTAATCGAATATTCGCGTCATCACAATGATTTATCTTTATAGAATATGTATATGAAAGTAAACAAAGCAACAGAAGCAACTGAATTACTAGTTTCTAACCAGTAAATTGACGTCCTTTACAATAAGAAAATTAACAGGTAAAGTATTTTATTTAAAGAATATTTTGTTTTAGAGTTTTAGGCACTAAGACTCTACAATAGATTTTACATAAAAGCTTCACAAAGGGCTTTTTTTAGACAAGGTTGGTAAAGTATTCAAGAAGGCTACACTAGATCCTTTGTACTAAAAATATTTTTTCCCCCTTTATTCCTAAACATCTAAAAAAGAAAAGGCCTGTGATAAAACCCAACAAACTTAAATTACAAACATCACAATTGTAAATATCACATTATTTTTATAAATAATTTTTTTTGTGGTAAAAATATTCATAAATGTAAAATTCATTTAACAAAATATACAACTATGTATACAAGAGATTGTTTGATTAATTTGTTCTAAACTAAATAAAACTATAAAACACAAACTTTTATTTTCGTTTATTATTTAGCCACAACTATAAAAATTAATTATATCAAGTAGGTTATCTCACTTAAGGTAATTACAGCCCAGTTACAACTCAGATTCGGAGACCCCACCCAGAGATGGTACTCTAATAATTTTTATTAAAAAAGTATTAGAGTCTAAGATGGTCACGGGCCATTTTCTCTTTAAAAAAAAATAAAATTGAAAGATAAAATTTATTTAACAAAATATACAACTATGTATACAAGTGGTTATGTTGAAATAAAACTATAAAACACAAACTTTAAATAAATGATAAAGAAATAGATTTTTTAAAAACCGAAGGGAAAAAATAATTACTCAAGTTTATTCTCACAATAGCTTAAGAAATATATGAACTTTCATTTGTTAAAATTATAAAATAAACGAATTTAACTCTCGGGTGGCGCGGTGTAATACTGACACGAGGAGGCGCGGACCCCTGATAGGACTTAATCTGTTTTATAAGCCCACACAACGGGTAAAATAAATATAAACTTGAAATCATTTTAGCAAAATATTATAAAATATATTTAAATTGATTTATTATTTCTTTTAATTTATAAAATACCGTTGTTTAGTCTCATAGTTTATAAGCACAAAATTAGTCAGCCTCAATTATAATTTTCACTTTTTTAATATTTTCTGCATATTTTTATTATTTTATTTTTAAATTAAGGTACCATATTAATTTATTTTGTATTATGTGCATAAATTTCACTAAAATTAGCGTTATACTAAAATATAAGTGAAAGTGGCTGTCAGGACAATATGGGCACAGAATTAAAGTATAATCACGAACGATGTCAAACAGTGACTGAATCTTTTGATAAAAGCAAGAAATGTAGCAAGAAAAATCTCCAGCTTCCAATCGCACCACATCTATCTCAATTTTACAGTTATATTTCTAATTCAGGCCTCACAGGACCACGCGTTCCCGAGGGTTAAATATGAATTACACATTTTAAGTATATATTTGTTCCCTGCAATAAAATTTAGCAGATTATTTAAATATTTTGTAATATGGATTTATATAAAAATGCTTATGAACACTGTCTTAAATATAAATTTTTAAAAAACGTACCTACTGTTTTTACTATAACGGTATATAGTTAACATTATATCACACTTTGTGAAAGTGAACAAATGTAATAACTTTTGGGGCATTGTTTTAAACTATTGATTAGTTTTGAAATTAATTTTCACTTTTAGTAATAAATCCAATTTCCAATAAGGAGTTTAAAATTTTATA
Organism: Gerris lacustris; assembly: GCA_951217055.1. Classification (NCBI taxonomy): domain Eukaryota; kingdom Metazoa; phylum Arthropoda; class Insecta; order Hemiptera; family Gerridae; genus Gerris; species Gerris lacustris. The sequence continues at coordinate 64,275,392 of OX578276.1, read as the reverse complement.
TCTTTAAGAATATATTATTTTTATCTAAAAAATTATTTTTATCTAAATATATTATTTTTATCCATAAATACATGTATCAGTAATTGCGTTGTGGATATTTTTATGATTTTCTTATAAAATTAATGGAATTTTTCGCTATAACCATCATAATCTCTGACTTCGGCAAATAATATTAAGATCTTTTTTACACCCCAAAACCAAATTTTTGCATAATTTAGTTTTATGAAAACCTTAGGACAGTTTGCTTAGTTGGGAACGTGGCCTAATTCGTTGCTTTATTGACTACAATTTAATCTATATATAAAAAATTAAAATTTTGTCTGTACATTGGTCAGAAATGATTTTTTTTTTTTCGATACTTTTTCATTTCATACATTCCGAAAACCGAATCCAGCCTTAACTTTTTTCGTGTGTGTGTCAGTCACCACCAGTCCGACATTATAGACGCAAAACTGGCTAAACGAAATCGATTTTTTTTTTTCAGTGATAAGAGCAAACATGTTACGCATGTTGTAGGATTGGTTTCATCGAAAAATACTGATTAGAACAAAAGTTATTAACAATTTTATAAAAACAAATTTAAAAAAATAACCTAAAAGCTTAATTAGGTTGACGAAGCATATAATATTTAGTGACAGAACCCACTGACTCGCTAATGAAAATGTTAAAATACTTCCAGACCATCTAGAGACTCGTTTTTTGCGTTTGGTTGGAAATTGGCCTAAGCTGACTGGAAAAATTAGAAAAGTTAAAATAAATATGTTTATCCTCCTTAAAAAATAAAAGATGACGGACGCAACTATTAAGTATTTTGGAGGCTTATTGGAGCTAAAAGTCGTATCGGCAACAGATTTTAAATTATCTACAACTTTGGCCCTATGACTTATTGTCGTATTATCCATCGATTCTTCCTTAAATAGAGCTAAATTTGATATTGTTTTTGACTTTGAGCTCTTATGGCGTCCGCAATTGTCGTCCAATTTAATTTCCGATTGGGGTGCTTAAACCTGACACTTACGCTCTTTAAATCGAGTATTTATTTTTTATTTCTCCTAGAACTAAAGTTATTAAATATTTATTCAATTTTTATGTTTTTGATAGTATTCATACTACGGAAAGTTTGAATTTTAATTTAAATAAAATTATAATTATTATTAACAACGGGAGACAGACAGAGACAAATAGACTCCAGCGTCGTGATTCGAACCATGGGGGTTGCCTCATTTTTCCAGTAATTACTCTATTATAATCTTTATTGTTACTTGAATGGACTAATAACCTATTAATGAGGGTAACCAATTTAAAATGTCCAACACTGTTAAAAAAAAGTTATATATATTTCTCCATGTTTTCGACCATTTGTTTACTTTACAAATTTGTAAATTTATTACTTTACAAATACATATTTTATTTTGGATGATGTATATATTTTATTTTGTGAAGATAATGTAGAGATTTTAATTACAAATCACTGTGATTCATTATTCTATATAACAGCAAGAGGTAGGGCTACCAAATAAAAGTCAGATAAGTCTTAACGGAAAAAGTATTTCTATTATAAGTTCTAAATCAAAATTGTTAAAACACTTTTTCTCATCATTTTACCCGAAATTGTATTAATAGTCATATAAAACGCAAATCATGTGGTCCACTAACCTGTGTGTTATCATTTGTAAAAACGTATTCGTTATTTCTTTCAACCGAATAATTAGTGGTTTTCACTTATGAAGACATCTTATTCGTTTACTAACTTATCTTCATGTAATCACACATGCAATAATAATCTCTTCGGTCAAAGGATGGTTTGATAATGAAAGTCTAAGAAAAGATTTTCTGGTAGCTGTTGCATTCAAATCCGTACCTTTAGACTGCAATCTCTTTCATTTTCGAGTTGTTATTGAAAAAGAAGCATTTAAAGGATTAAGACAGGAATAAGTTATAGATTTAGACAAATTCTATAATAAAACTATATTAACTATAGTTAAACTATTATTAATACTGTTGAGATTGATCCCTGGGTTAAAATAAAAACCAGAAATCGTTTAATACATCCTTGTGTATTCTTCTGTATCAGAATAAAATAAATCATACCTAAAAGACTCTGAGAAAGTATAATAACTGAGTTTTATAAGAAGTTGTACACTTTGTCCCAGATCCTAAATTGTGGTTCTTGTATTCTATTTGTGTCATTATTGGAATATTTTAAGATGAATAGCTTTAAAATAAAACGAAAAAAGTTTACTTTTGTCTAATGAATTTCCTTTCTATCAAAGACGACATTTATACGGATAAGGAACAAAACATGTAGTTAGTTCTACAAATGTTCTCTCGGGATATTTGAATAGAGAAAGAAATCACTAAAATCTTGTTAAGGGGAAAAACTATGGAGTAGATAAAGAAGAGGAGCTGGAGAAAAGGAGATCCCTGTAATTCGTACTTAGCCAGATTGAGACTGGCAAGCATTTAGCCCCGGCTATATGGAGAAGGCAACTAGGCTCTATTGTTCCACATGAAACCACTTACGCACACACCGAGGCATCCCCGCTACCAATTCATCCCCATACTCCTCTTTTTTTTTTGTGTAGTACAGATTTTATCGAATTCAGGCACCGTTGCCTTTCCACAGGCCGCACTCTATTATTACAAGAAGAGAAGCTACCCACAAAAACTCTGGACTGATAGCCTGGGTCCTCACAATACGCTACTAATTTTCTACTCTTCCCTTCAACCCTCCCGTTCACTTTTCCTTTCATTTCAGGAAGAGTAAGCAATCGACAATAATTAGTCTTGTCTCTAATAATTATTATCCGCAAAAAATCTTTATTTTTTCTTAGTTTAAAACTATCTTCACCGAAATAAAATATCTACTGCAAAGAAACTATTATGTCTATTATATAGAGAAACCATTCCTTTTTTTTCTAGTATAGACATTATTCAAATGAGAGTTAAAAATTCACTATTCTTATTTTTAAGGGTTTGTTGGCCTATTTAGCTAAAAATAATATTACTCTTAAATTCAGAAAAATGTATCGGGAAACCTTTCTACCATTAACATTGCAATCTCACACGCACTTACCGCACATTCAAATAATCAACCAACCAATTATGTCACCTCTGATGCCAAAGAGCTTTGCTTTCCAGGAAAGGTTAGAAGAAACTAATTACCTCACCAAAGATTGTATAATTGTGCAAGGTGAAAATAGAAAATTAATTTGATAAAAAATTAGATATTCGCCATCGTTTAAGATTATGTAAACTTGCCCCAAGGATATAATTTGAAACTAAATTAAGAGAAACCTCTCTTCATAATTTAGTTAATTGTTACTTTTATTATACTTATTGATATTTTGCTATTTACGTACTTTTATTGTTACATAGTTGATTATAATCATTACTCACTATCCACCGATAGAGGGTAGGTAACGAAAAAACCTTTGGTTTAATTAAACTGATTTACACAGAAAGGTTTAATGGGGTCAAATTAAATATTTCCCAATTAATAGAAATAAAAAACAACATTATCTAACACTTTTCGTTATTAACTTTTTACTTTCTCATATAAAGAGAAAGTATTGTGATGGCGCGAAAATTCGATTTTGAGATTTCGATGGATTTCCACGTTATGAGGTCCCCTGAGTCCAAAAAAGTGGTTTTTAAAAAATGTCTGTCTTGTCTGTCGTCTGTCGTCTGTCTGTGCAGACGCCTGGAACCTAAACTACTGGGCCGATATTGACGAAATTTGGCATACATGTTCAGAAAAATCATACCCCGAGGCGAAATCAAGAATGAATTTTAGCTCTAAATTTGGGGGCGCTACCCCCCAAAAACTCTGAAAAAACGTGAAAAAAATTATTTCTCGAGAACGGTTTCAACGATTTTGATAAAAAAAATTCTAAAATGTAGTCCATTTAAATACAAATCTAACCATATTAACCGTTTTCCCGGGGAAAATCTAGTTCTTGAGAAAATAGCTTTAAACGGGGAGGGAGAGAGGCCGGGTTCGATTCCCCGCCGAGGAGAAGTTATTTGTATGATATATTTTGATAAAAAAATGTTCAATAATAATTAAATGTACCAACGAAAACTAACAAATGGAAAACACTGGGCCAAGTAATTATAAACTCGTATATGAAAAAGTTTGTCTGAGTTGTCTCTGACCGAATTTTTATACACATTATAATAACGTCGACTGTTAAGAATCGGTAGTAAATGCTGCGATCTAGCGGCTGTCGGCTAAGATAATCGCCCTGCTCTCTAGCGGGATCTCGTCAACGTAGAAAACCATGCAAGGAGAGAGTCTAATTATTATCGTAGATCGTGTCCGTCCGGGACCGTAAATAGTTATAACCGAACCAGAGAAGAAAATCGTGCTGAGGATTCTCAAGAGTGGGCTCTCTCACACCTTCGCGCCGCGCGTACACCAGGTTAGTTTTCATCTTTAATTAATATACATCTAGGTCCTTTGGGTAGTACAAGAATTTCATAAGTTTTGAATGTACTAGATTGGTCAGATTTGGTACAGTCGTCTGATGTGTTAATTTATTTAGTTATAACAGGGTTTTCGTGGCCAAATTTAATAATTATTGAACAAAATATTTTATTATGAACAAAAATTTTATAAATGAAGAAATAAATTTAATTTATTTTTATACACATCTAACTCGTTTAAGAATCCCAATCTTTTGCAATATTTAACTATTTTGTTATCATCCTGAAAACCAGTTTGCTCCTGGGAAAGTGACTTATATATAGCACTATGCGTTTGAGAAAAGAAGAGAGGAGAGAAGATCTTGAAATGGCCAATTACCATGCCGCCGGCCTCTAAAGAATATGTGATGCATCAGGTATGGCTTATGGCTGAGAACGTATGGAAAAAAGTCAGACATATTCATACGGCGAACGGTCGCCGGACCGGTTTGAAAATATACCCAAACCCGTCCGGCGACCGAATTGTGTGAAGGGGATGCTAATATTTACATAAGATTACTGATGTGTCATTATAAAATGTAGTCTTTGACACATCATTGGACATCTTGTAATTTATGGCACAAAATACCTTTAATTAATATTTTTACTTTTAATAGGAAGAAATAAAAAATAACGCAAACTATAAATGCATAATTCTTTTCATCAATAGAACTTCGAAGGTTTAAATTTTCTACAGTTTGCCTTTGAAGTTTTAATGCTAGGTTATTACGAAACTCTTTTTAGAAATAATTCAAATTTTTTCCAAGAATGAATAATCCATCTTTAAATAAAGAAAGTGGGGAAAGTGAGTAATTCGTGTGGTTAGGTTCTAGTAATAGAAAAGAGTGAGGGGGAAGAAGAATGGTCCAGATCTTGAGATGGCCAATTACCATGCTGCCGGCGTTCGCCTTTCCTTTGATCTTTTTGATAAGGGCCTTCTCGTACCAATTTTCTTTAGGAAGGGGAACAAACGAGAGGAATTTCAGACAGAAAAAGGAAAAAAGGCCTTTCTTCGAGATTTTAGTTTTAAATATTCTTCAACTTTACAGTGAAATGTAAAATCATAATAACGAATGACATTAACGATAGCAGTTATTTTATGAACCAACATTAAACATAATTAACATTGAAGTATAAATAGTTATGACATTTTTATAAATTAAATACTCAACAGCATAATATACGAGTACTTATACTATAATATATTTGATTCTAATCCCAAAGGATGTAAACATATTTCACGCTAATGATCATATCTTGTAGATCTGTTAAATTAAGTTGAGGAGCATATTTCACACTCACCTACTCCGTGGGATTTTTCGTCAAGTAAAGGTGTGACTATGCGCTATCTCTTTATTACATAGTCATATTTTTTGTACATATACGTAATAAGCTGAAGAGGTGTAATAATAGATTTAATTAATTTTACATATGAGACGTTTCGACCCTGTTTAAAAGTCGTCTTCTGTCATATTATATTAATCTGATAATACAATATCATTTAATTCCATTATTTAAATTGTTTTAAAAATAATAACGTATTACAGCAACTTAATTATGGATTTATCAATAAAACAACTATAATCATTTAACATAAATAAGACAAAAAAATAAAATTTACATCATATATCAAAAAACTTACTTCATTCATCCTATAGTCGTACCTATACATAAAATTGGAAACTGCCCCCGTAAGAATTGTTTATTTACTTAATATTAAATTTTAATTGTATTGTTCTTTTGCATTCAATTAGTAAATTAATCAAATTTTATAATTTTTAAATTTTGATTGGTCTTATTAATGTTAAATGATTTGAGTTGTTATATTTAAAACTCCATATTTAATTTGCAGTAATGCGTTATTTTTTTAAAAAAAATTAAAAAAGGAATTGTAATAATATGTTAATGACTGTGATATTGTATTTGCAGATTGATATAACCTTTAACAGAGTCGAAACGTCTGATATGAAAAATTAATTACGTCAATTATTACACCTCTTCAGCCATCTATTACGTATATACAAGAATTTCAAGGGTATATCATATTAAATTATTATCAATAATTTAATTAATTGTTTACAATCTCTTTATTGTATGCTACATAATGGGTAGTACCGGGTGTTTACCTTCGAATTGCGCTCTTTGGTTTTAGAGCACTTAGTATTAGAGGAACTGTACTGCACCATTTTTTTAACGAAGTTAATCAAACCATGTAAATTGCACCACAAACTCTTGAACCGAAGTAGGTAAAGTAATTTCAATTGCACCACTAAATGTCCCTTTGTCTAACTTAATGATTGGACTAATAGATATTGTCACTTTTTGTTACATCAATGTGATGTTCCTTTGTCCCACAATACATTGGACTAAATGTCCCTCTGTCATATTTGATTGTTAGGCTAAAAGATATTGTCACTTTCAATTTTACAGAAGTGTGATGTTCCTTTGTCCCAATGTACATAATTTTACTTCCGATGGAACCATTGAAAAGAGGTTGAAAGGAATTAGTGCAATTTACATAGTTTGACCTACCTATTCTGGATAACAGGGGTGCAATTTACACTGTTTTCCTTACCTCGTTTTGAAAGGTAGTGGTGCAATTTACACAATTTTTCTTATTTCGTGAAACATTCTTTTATTATTTCTGCTAAAACGATGGTGCAATTTACATATACCCGTTTTTACACTTGGTGTTCAGCGCACTTTGGATCGTGGGAAATACATTTACATGGTAGAGCACATTGTCTCTTAATACAAGAGCACCTAATAAGCTGAAGCACTGTCTCTGGAGCACATGGTAGCATACACATAATAGGAAAATAATGGTCGTTTTTCAATTTCCAGCCAAAGTTTAATTACAAAAGCTCCATTTTATGGTTTGATAACGAACTCTTTTATCATATGGTATCAGTGACGCTCTTGTTGGTGGCAAGTTGTCTCCTTGAGTTTCTTTCTTTGTGAACATCCACTAGTTCAGTTCTCCAATGTCTGATATATTTGTGCCACGGACATTGACATGACATATGAACTGTTCTATTAATAGTTTATCTTTATCAAGAATATTTTCCAACCTTCCAAGTTTGCTTATAGCTTAAAGAATGTAATCATCTGCTTTACTGAACTGGTCTGACTTTCCAAAAGGTGGTTCGGTTATTTGCCACTGTCCCTGTGGTTTCACTTCCAGACAATGCACATAGACCTAATAAATAACCCAGGGAATCATCAGTTACTTTGCTGAGATTGATCATTCTTTGATTTTGACCAACTCCAGTTGCAAACATAGTGTCTAATGGAAAAAACTTTGACACTACAAAGCAAGGATAAAGACATCTGTATTAGGTGAGTAAATGAAGTATGAATGAAGTGAGTATGAATGAAGTGAGTATGAAGCTGTGCTTCACCGCGACCACAGGCGAATATGGAATGCAAAATGATTTTCGTACCTGCCTCCTCATGATTGCTTTTCAGTTCATCTGTTCCAACCTCTATTGACGACTTAGCTGTTTCCCTTCAAGATACAAATAAACACCTTTTTCTTCCAGTTGCATAATGTATTGCATTCTCGGATAAGTAAGCTGGTATCTAATCAATAGTCGTAACATGAGCCAACAATGACTTCGTAGAATTGTTTCAGTACGTTGTATCACTGATTTTGTAGTGGGCTGGTTGTGTTGCCACTTCTTTTTTACGCATAGAGGATTTCAGTTAATATTCTCTGTACATGTCGATAACTTAGTGGGCCTCATCATAACGCGATAGTGCATGTTCCAGTTTCCTGTTGCATTCATTTGCAGGATCACTACATGTTTTAACAGTAGGTTTTTTTTTTTGTTTTTTTTTTCCATGGCTTCTACTTCTGTCATAGGATCAAGAACTATTACTGCAAGTTATCAGATTAGTTATATCTACTATTGAAGAAGTACTTGAAGTGGCTGATGTCTAATTTTCTAGTAGATGCAGGTTATCATTAATGCCTTCCTCCACTTCACCAATAGCTTGATCATCCAGTATTTTCATAAGTCTAGATTTATTGCCACACAATAACTTCGTACCATCTAAGGTGAACATTGATTGTGGAACAGCAGAAATTTCGTAAGTACCCAGTATCTCCAGATTGATATTGGGTCTACTTCTTGACACTACCAGCAAACGTGAAAAGAGTGTCTTTCGTTGTACATTGTATCTCCCAGTATTTTTCGGCCGACTCTTGAAAGCAGTTTACACCATTTTAATTTAACTTGCCTTATCTTTAATCACCAAGAAATAAGTTTGGACAGAATCAATGCGCTCATTTTTATCGATCGCTGTTAAGACCTGGCGAGATGATCATTTAATATATCAACATCACACATTCTACACTAATTCTACTTAAAAGTTGGTCCATATAATTTATGATGAAACACTAAACTTTAGGGTGAAAAATGGACAAAATCATGTAAAAACAAGAACTTTGGTAATTTTTTAAAAAATTTACTCAATATTTGAAGGGCTAAAATTTGGGAAGTATTGGAGTCAACAAGATGATTGTTTCTTTATGACTTGTAAAAAAAAATACTCTGCTTTATGAAAATATTGAATACTTTTTTTATTACCCACTCCTTCAAGGTGAAAGCAAGTTAAAACAAATAATCGGTTTTTGTGCGATATCAGAGCCGGTGGTGAGGCGTCAAAATTGCAAACTTAGGCTTCTTTTCATTAGTGTACCTACACGAACATATCAAAACATATTATATCAAAAGTACCGATACTAGTGGACCCCCCTTTTTGACGACAGATTCACTGGACTATAGATTTCATTATCATTGGTTATTAATTTAATTTTTGTAAATGATAATTTAAAGACTGGATAAAATATTTTGTTTGATAAACATCTACTTAACTCGTAGAAAGTGATATGGGAATATAAGGTTATACTATGCAATTAAAAATGATCCGATATGAAATGCTCTTGTAAACTGAACGCTTTTCTGATCAATAAGAAACTTTGCATTGCCAGTCACAGGCCAGTATAACTGTATCAAAAATTACGGGGTTTGGTAAACATTGACACGGTTAAAATCGTTAAAATCTTAGAGCCAATGTGTTCTCTATTACGGCTCAAGGCCGAATCTCCGATCTCTTTTATTTTAATTATATACGTACTTGGATAAAAAATATACAAAGAATAATGAAACATAAGATGCGATGACAAGAGATAAAGAAGCAAAGGACGGAATGCCCTTATGAGGTACTTTAATGAGCTCATTAAAATATATTCTAATGAGCCAACAACAGCGACAAGTTGTCAGTAAGGAACCTAAAAAAGGGAAACCAAACTGTCATACTAACTATAGAAAAATATTGACAGTTTTTAATCCCGAAAAATATAACCACCATATACCTACACCTACACTACACTGTCTCTTACACTCTTTACGAGTGTACAATCACAGGTGACTAATTTATAACAACAAAAGTCAAAATAAAACAGGAAAGGTCAAATAGTAACTTTTTTTGCTTTTATGTACTTTTTTTGACAAAATCATTGTCCTCGAAATCCCCAAAGTTATGCTGCATGGTCATGATAAAGAACTTAAAGGGTAACCAGCCTTGGGAAAACGACTTGACATTGCGTGTCAACTCTTAAGGGATCCTAGTGGTGTAGTACCCGGTTTTATTATATACTGAAGGGTAAATAGATTTCTATTCACGGATTATTACTCTAGTACCTACCCAAGTCTCAAGGTGCCAAAGTCGTTCGAGAAAATAAGGAGTCGTTTACGATGGAATGATTTAAAGAAGCAAGTAAATAATGAATTGAAGGCGCAGTTAAGATATTAAATTAGAAGTTTAAAGAAATAAAAAAAAACCAATCCAAATGAAGAATATGATAATTCCTGGAGTTATCAACACTAATGAAGGAGTTGAGCATTAAAGCACTTAAAAAGTTTTTATAGCGGTTAAATTGCTACTAAATATCAAACTTATTAACTAATATAATAAAGAAGGCTTAAAACAAGAAGAAATTATACCCGCTTTATGTAGACTATTAAGTTAGGCAGACTACTGTGGTCTGAGATTTATTGAAATATCATCACAAGGTAGGAGTATTCCTTAAGGATTCTCAAAGAAAGATGAAAGATATCTCTGAAAGAATAGAGGAAACAAAACCTGGTAAAGAATAGTTATAGCAATGATAAAGACAAGACTCATGCTTGTTTTAAGAGTAAATTCCATAGGATAATACTTTTTTAATTATAAAGTTTCCTGTTTAAGTAGATTTATAATCCTCGAGAAGAGTCCTAATGAAAGCACAGTTTATAGGATATTTGATAACACAAAAGCATATTAATATATTGTAAAATTAAAAGGATATATAAAAATATAAAATGAGAGGTTAAAAAAAAGAGTAAAAAATAATTAATGCATTAAAATAACTTCAAGAGTTCAGTATGGAATTGTTTGTGGCCAACAAAATATTACAACGAAATAAGGAATTCCTCTGATTACTGAAAGAAAAATATATATATATATATATATATATATATATATATATATATATATATATATATATATATATATATATATATATATATATATATATATATATACATACATATTTTTAATCAATTACTGGAAAAAAAAATATTGCATTCAGATATAGTCAATGAAATCAAAAATAGGCTCAAATTTAGGCTTATAATGAAGTTGAAGCAAGGGTGATTCAATAGCCACCGCTGGCTTTCCCCAACTCAAAGTTTTAGGGAAAAGGAGAATCTTAATTAAACTCTCATTTTCATAGATGTATATTCAGCTGCCAGCCTAAAGTGGCTGAAAACAACAATGAACGATGGTATTTACTAATTTTACTTTTTTAGGGAAATGTGGAGTGAAGTTCTCTTGGTAAGAATGAAGAAGAACGAAGAGTCCAGAATTAAGAGTTTGTTCCAGGTCCACAGCAAGTGAGACTATTCTAGAAGTAGGATGCCAAGAGCTGCCAACTCTAGCATTGTTAACAAGCCTTATAATTTCTGGTTAATGTGGCCTTGAAGGTTCCAGGCAGACTGGGTTTGACAGACTGAGTTTCTAGAGATGAGCCTTGTTTGTGATGGCAGAGAACAAACTAAAAAACCCAAATCTCAGCTAAAACTATTGATTCCGACTACTCCAAACAAATACAAACCAACACACTTCAAACAATTTCTATGGCTTTTTTAAAAAGAGATGATTTTGTGATTAATTTATGGATAAGACAATAGAAATAAACAAAATAAAACAAAATGAAAATAAACTTTAAGTAGTTGGTTGTTTTTTGGAATGAAAGTCCTTTATTATATTTGATTCAACAATAAAGGACTTTCATTCCAAAAAACAACCAACTACATATATAAAAAAACCTCAAGTCCACAAAAGATAAACTTTATGCCTTAACAAATGGAACTATATAATATATATAACAGTATTATTCAATAATTCGGAACGATTTACAATGAAATTTAGAAGAGATACATAAGGTGGGGGCATTTTATACAAGGTTGTCATAAAATCAAGAAATATATTTTACCCCTATAATTACTGTTTAATATACATTATACATAAATAAGGATGATAATTAAAAAAGTGTTATATAACAACAATTATGAAAATGTCTAACCTTTTAATCGTTTAATCGATGCATAAAGATCCTTACCTGAAAAAATAAAATAAAAATAATTATAATTCAGGAATATCTTAATTAAAAAATTATTTATTCCACGTTTTTTGAAGTGTCCTAAATCTGTCGATTAATAGAACGTTTTTATACGGGCTTTTTGTTTGCTTCACGACCTACGGAAATAAACCAATTTGTAGTTAAAAGAAGAAAGAAGTTTGGAAGGTTAGATGTCATTGCCAGAAGTCCCCTTAACACTCTTGCTTTAATAAACGTGAAAGGTCTAGCCAAACTTGTACAGTTTGACATGACTTCGACTATATATTATACTCTTATGTAAGTATATACAGGCCTATTTTATATAAAACCTTCAATTTTTTCCTATATTCTATACATGGATTTTTCAAACTTTCTTTTAGATTCTAGATGATTGCCATAATTATATTTTAAATACATGTCCCTTTACTCACCTATTCATCACTTGATTTCGGAAGCCTAGATCACTGAACTTCCAAACATAATAGTTAAGAAATATATTACTCTCAAATTAGTGGAGTTGCCTTCCAAATATATCTTAACAATGATTATAAAAATATTTAACGATACACGATATTATGCACGTCGTTTTATTATCTAGTTTCTGGGCAAATCATGATTGCAAATAGCGAGAGATCGTATTCAATTCCACGCAGGAGAGGTATTGTTTGTATTGCAAAGTTTATAAAATCTGAAACAACTAACTAATGAAAAACTTGACCAAGTAATTATGTTTATGGCAAAGTTTAGAATGAGTCATCGGAAAGCTTTTTTAAGCATATCCGAGTGGATAGGATACTTGATTTGCAAGTAATTAAGTATAAAACAATAGAGATAATTCTAAAACAAAAATAATTATATACCAGCAAAATTAATATTTTAATACATAGTTTGGTTAAAAGTTAAATAAAAATCATATCTCACCTATAATTAGTTAATTTTATAAATATATTTAGTTATGGATTAAATTAAAATACAAATACATTAGTGAAATTGTATGACCTAATAAATTGAAATTGTTAATTATCAGAGCTTGCGTGAAAACCATAAAAATATAATTACCAAAGATAACTATCTTTTGATCTCTGAATAATTTAGAAAAAGGGTAATTAAAATACAAAATATTGTTCAGTCTTAAGAGAAGGGGTGGGGAGATAAAAAAAAGGTCTGACGTAAAGATAACCATTTAATAACTTTATTAATTGCTCATGAATTAAACTAACCATATTAATTATTTATAAAATTCAGTAAACTGTTTGGATGATAAGAAGGAAAATAACTGAGTTTAATATCCGAGTATTATAAATTATGTGTGATAATGAAAAGCATTTATTCAAAATATTACCTAATTACACTTTGTTTATTAACAGACCAGAAAAAAATTAAAATATAAAAAAAATACCCTATTTATTAATAGTAAATTCCACAACTTCTCACCAATAATTTCAAAGACTATTAAGTAGGCCTCGAAGTAATTAGATAATAGATGAAGTACTACAGATTCTAAAGCGTAGGTTTGTGCGGCCGCAGTCTCATAAATCTAAGATCAACTAGAAGAATACTAAAGACTAAATCTATGACACAGTATCCTCTTGAAGATATAGATTTATAAGTACTGTTGATTTATCTTATTTAATTAAAATCAAAACTAAATAACTAATAAAATAAATATCATTTGGAAACGTTTGGTTTGACCATAATTAAATTTACGAGTAATTGGAGTATGAATGTGTTACATGTACCTATCTTGTCTTAAGGTCATATATTTGTGATGTAAATATGTTATTTATAGTATTGTATATGACAAATGACATGACAATGTTAACTTCATAAATATAAAATAAAGTTACATAGTTAAACCTAATAATGTTCGTTTAACTTGAACATAACATGGCGCAGTTCGGTTATTAAGAATATACAAACCATATCAAAAGTAAGAAACAAAAGTAATGTACATAAATTAAATCATTTACTTATTTCTTGTTAATCAGAAAAAAAAAAAAAAATGTCAAAGAAAAGAGCACAAAGAAAGAAAGAGGAGGAGGAACCAGAGTCCCGTGAAGAAATAGATGCCCGGTTTGCCTCTGAAATAAGAGAGCTAAAAAGCACCATCACCCTGCTTATAAGTACTAAATGTTGTGGTGCTGGTACTAGTAAATTAGGTGATAAAGCACTTCAGGGTATTGGCAACATGGAAAAAGTGGTAGATGACGTTCTTCTTTATGATCGAACATTTAAGGATCACGTATTAAGAACTATAAAATTATTACAACGGTGCAGAGAAAAAAAAATTACTTTAAATGCAGAGAAAGTGGTTTTTGCCCAACCTCAGGTCCCGTATGTAGGGTACATTATCAGTAATGAAGGCATCAAGGCAAATCCTATGAAGGTGGATGCGATTCAAAATTTTGCTACACCAAAGAGTATTACAGAATTAAGGTCTTTTTTGGGGATGGTAAATCAACTAGGATGCTTCTCTAAACAGGTCAGTGAAGCAGCGTATCCCTTGAGAGACTTACTAAAAAAGAAAAACTTATTTTTGTGGGCAGAGGTGCACGAACAGGCTTTCATGAAAGTAAAAAAAACATTAACAGAGCCACCTGTCTTGGCACATTTTGATGTTAGAAAAGAAACGGCTGTGTTTACTGATGCGTCAAGACTCAATGGACTAGGATATGCGTTAATGCAGAAGCACGAAGGCGTATGGAAATTAATTCATTGTGGGTCGCGATTCTTGTCAGAAACTGAAAGCAGATACGCTATGGTTGAGATAGAACTACTAGGGGTCGTATGGGCAATCACTAAATGCAGGATGTACCTTCTAGGACTAGAGGCTTTCAAGGTAGTAACGGATCACAAACCGTTAGTACCAATCTTAAATGATAAGTCATTAGATTGTATAGAAAACCCTAGAATAGCTAGGCTGAAGGAGAAGCTTGCTGGATACGGATTAGTAGCCATATGGAAGAAAGGCAAGGATAATCTTATAGCTGATGCCCTGTCCAGAGCTCCGGTGCAGACACCAGAAAAGGATGACTTATTGGCCGAAGAGGCTGCAAGTGAAATGAGTTCTCTTACAGCACATCAAATAGCTAAAATAGACAGCTTCATGGACGAGCCGGATCATTTACAAGACGTATTGTTAGACAAGCTAAAGAAGATAGCTGAAATAGATCCAACATATCAAAAACTTCAGAAAAGAATACAAGAAGGTTTCCCTAGCAACCGGGGACAGTTAGAACGAGAGCTGTTACCTTACTGGAAGGTGCGAGACGAACTGTCAGGTGAAGACAAGTTAATTCTGAAAGGTACCCAGGTCGTTATCCCTCAGGCTGCAAGAAGAGATGTGCTAGATCGGCTTCATGATTCTCATCAGGGATTAGATAGAACAAAGAGACGAGCTAGGCAGACGGTATATTGGCCAGGGATGAACAGCGACATTACCGGAACTGTAGAAAATTGTGAGGTTTGTCAGCGAATGAGACCATCTGTGGCTAATGAACCACTTGTAATTGAGCCTCCACCGACCAGACCTTTTCAGGATGTCTCAGCTGATTTGTTTTCTAGCGGAGGTCAAAAGTTCCTGGTATATGTGGACCGTTTTTCAGGTTGGCCTGTTATATGCCAATTTGGGAAAAGCGAGCCGGATGCTAAGAAAATTATCGGGTGTCTTAGAAAGGTATTTTCAGATACAGGAGTACCGGTAAGATTACGGACAGACAACGGTCCTCAGTTTAAGGCGCAGGCTTTTAAACAATTTCTTAAAGACTGGCATGTGGTTAGCAGCCCTTCCACACCGTATCACTCGCAAAGCAACGGCCACGCGGAAGCAGCTGTAAAAGCTATGAAAACATTAATTATTAAATGTACAAGTGACAGTAAAATAGATGAACAAGCATATTATGCTGGGTTGTTAGAGTGGCGGAACACACCTAAGGAAGGTGGAAAGTCACCTGCAGAACTGTTATATGGATGCAACATGAGGTCACTGGTACCAGCCCATGCTAGGGCATTTCAAAGAAAGTGGCGAGAACAAGCAAAAATATATGACCAGAAAAAAGCGGGGCAGGAAAAAATGAAGAGATATTTTGATAGGAACACCAAAAGGCTAAAGGAATTAAAATTAGGCACAAAGGTGTGGATTCAAGATCCCATTACAAAGCGATGGAACAGGGTAGGAGAAATAGTAGAGGTTGAAAACTACCGGCGATATACTATCAAGTTACCCAGTGGTCGTGTTTACGAGAGAAACAGAAGATTTATACGGCCAGCAGAATAAAAAAAAAAATAAATAAAATAAAAATAAAAAAAAAAAAAAAATAAATAAAAAAAAAAAAAAAAAAATGAGATGAAAGGGGAGATGTGATGTAAATATGTTATTTATAGTATTGTATTTGACAAATGACATGACAATGTTAACTTCATAAATATAAAATAAAGTTACATAGTTAAACCTAATAATGTTCGTTTAACTTGAACATAACAATATTTTAGATAAATAATGGAATAAATATTTGCACGATTTCCAGAAATGAAAAAAATAATAAAAATTTCCTTTTATATATATATATATATATATATATATATATATATATATATATATATATATATATATATATATATATATATTAATATATATATTATATATATATATATATATATTAATATATAGGACCATAAATGTGTGAGGTATTTCTTCAAACTGCCCTTATTTCTTTAAAATCCGATGAGTACCAGATATAGTTCAAATTCAAATAGGACTAACAAGGGGCTAATTATAATCTACCATCGAAATATCCTTAAGATCAGACGAGCTGTTTCAATGATCTTGTGGTTCAAAAAAATTTTGAACGAAAGACCGACTGACAGACAGAAAAAAGACCAAAAATGGTTCCGTAAATGACGTATTAAACAGATTTCTTTTATTTGCGATTGATACGATATATAAACATTTTATCTCTGTTTAGATGCATAGAAAGAGATTCTTTTCGTAGTTGTATTCATTGCGCATGCGCGTTTATAATTCTTCTTTATTTCCGCCCTAGTCCGGAAATAAAGAAGAATAAACCTTATCGCACGATTAGCGTGTTTGTTTACATTTAACAAAACTAATTTGCAGTTTGTTTAATTAAAGTAACTGTTTATATCGAGTGTTTAGTGAAAAACAATGAGTGATTTAAGTGATTATGACGAAAATAAGGAGAATAATACACATCCCGAAATAATTAATTCGGCACAAAATACATCTAATGAATTAATTTCATCTTTATCAAAAGAGAAATAAGAACTTACACACATGAAGTTTATTTTTTTCTGTATTTATTATTAAAATCCAACAATCGTAGATAAAGTACGGTATGCAACTCGTGCGAAAACTGCATTTTGCTTTGCTCGTGTGGTTTAACTACCTTCGCTGTCACTCGGGTGCAAACTCTACACACGTATGAAAAATGCTACTTTCCGCACTACACGCGTAATGTACTATTATATTCCAGATTTTATTATTGTAGAAGGAGAAGTCGCTGATTTAACTACTTTGCATCAAATCTATTTGAGAGCTACTTAAAAAATAGGACCCAACAAGTGAAATTGGACAGTTCTCTAAGTGAGCCGATGAGTGTAACCTTTGGAACGCCTCAGGGGACAGTGATGGCCCCGTGGCTCTTTCTGATTTATGTCAACCAAATGTTAAAGCTTGAAATTACTTTCTCGGAAATTATTTCCTTTGTTGATGATACATTGGTATACTTTAGGGGAGCCACGTGGGAACAAGTGTTTCAAAATGCTTCTTTGGGAATAACCAAGATAAAACAGTGGTTCAACAACAGCCTTCTTACTTTAAATTTAACAAAGACAAAATACATGTGCTTTTCACTTGACTCCCGGGGACAACCGACTAATGACTTACAGGTAAAAATACATAGGCAGCAATGTGCACGACAATACAATACCAACTGTACTTGTAACGAAACAATAAGTAAAACCAACTCCATTAAATACTTAGGGGTAATAATAGACAACAATTTAAAGTGGAAAGAACATGTCAACTGGGTGGTAAAACGGATACGGAAAACAATTTACAGTTTTATTAGAATTAGAGAGTTTGCCACTAAATCCATATTAAAATTACTCTATCATGCCCTTGTAGAATCCGTACTAAATTATCCGTACTATTGTATTTTGGCTTGGGGAATGGCTTCCCCAACCAGTATAGAACCTGCTAATGTAATACAAAAAACTATTATAAAAATTGCACTAAAAAAGCCCAAAATATTTTCTTCAAAGTTAACTTTTTCTGATTTCAAGGTACTGCCAATAACATTACTGTTTGAAAAATCAATTTTAATTCATTTTTACAATAAAAATTTGCCTACATTAGGCCATAACTACCTTACAAGATCACAAACACAGAACACTTTTACAACTTAACTCTGCCGCACAACTACAAAACAAAGACATGCTTCGTACATTGGACCTCAACTATTCAACAGACTTCCAGCCTCTCTTAAAAACATAAATAATTTTAACACATTCAAAATGAAAATCAAAGAGCATCTGCTAAATCAGATATAAAATCATTAAAACAAATTATAGAAATAGGTATACCAAATATATATAAATTATTAATTTGATAAGTAATAAATTAAAATAAAGAAATAAAAAATAAAATTAAAATAACTATAATGGAACACAAAGTAAAATATAAAAATAATCACACTACCAATATTAATATTTTTATATTTGATAAAAATGTTAGTTGTAGATTTAAAGAAGAAAGAAATTTTATTTTTAAGAAATAAATTCTAAATTTAAATAAAGAGAAAAATGTAACATAGTATTAGAGACGGGGCCCTCTCTCTAGGTGTCTAACACTTACTTAGGGCCCTCACCAATTATTATTTGATGTACTACCAAAAAAAAAAAAAAAAAAGAAAGAAAAAAAAAAAAATTAATTGTTTGAAACACGTATTTATGTATGGTGGAAATAAATTATTATTATTATTATTATTATTATCTGGACATAAATCCGTTTTAGACAACAGGGAAAATCTTTGGCATAGTGCCTGCCAGTTTGTGGTCTGTCAACAATTTTTGAGAACCAACATATTATCCTAAAACCTACTCGTATAATTTTAATTAAATTTTGGTAGATGGTCATAATTAATCCTTTCTTGGTTTCTCTTCCACATGCTAAAATGTTTTTTTTTTAAACATCGATACCTTTAAAAGTAAATTTGATGGCTTTTCGAATGTAGCCTCAGACGGTCTCATATTAATTTCATTCGTTTGAGCTTATAACATTTTTCAAAATTGATACTTCTAAGTAAAAAATCAAAACCTAGTAGAAAATTTAATTAAATTGAAGATATAATAGTGTGACGTGAAGTCAACGTCAGATGTCAAAATATTGTATTATTGTTTTTAGTTGTTGACATTTTGGAAGATTACTAACGGTATTATTTTGTGTATTGTATTAAATATATTCGTTATAGAACTTTTTGAGGTACTGTTTGAATTCTAGAACGTAACAATAGTATTAAGGTTATTTAAATAATATAATATGTACTGGGTTAGGCTTTATTATTATTTTTTTTTTTTTTTTTGGGGGGGGGGGGGGGGGTTTAGTCCCGATCAACTGCCAGGGTTATTACAGGACGGGTTTTATGTTATAATTGTGTAAACTGATCTGCGAAAAGATAGAGTATTAGAAACTTATTTAATTTGAATCTGAAATTAAACTTTGTGGTTATAGGGACGTGTTTTTCACGCTTTGAAAGCGGTTTTCGTGCCAAGTTTTATTGGCTACAGTATTACCTTCGACGGCAAATACATACACCCACTAATACGCAAAGAATGGTTTAATTCATGTTCAGCATAATCTATCGCGAAATGTTATAGCCTTGTCTAGAAATAGGGTTAATCCGTTTTTGTTTATTTGCCGTACCAATTTATAACGAGGAATATAATTAGGGTAATTTTGTTGCAATTCAAAATATTAACAAGATATGTCTTTCCATATTATGTTCTTGAGACACTTCTTCCTAAGTAACAACTTAATAAATAAATAAATATAAAATCCATTCAATTCTATTGAATGGTTTTTAAGTTATCGGGTTAACAATAAGATAGAACAATGCGGGTAATTTAAACTGTCCTGTGGGACTCTGAAAAGTGTAAATTCGTAAAAAATCTTAAATATACAGTTATATCCAAGCAGCTCTTTTTTAAATTAAATAAAAATAAAATAAAATAACAACAACATGTTTAATAAAAATGTCTTACTTATAAAAAAAACTGCTTAGTGAGGTATTAAGCTGATATTTCTGCAATTACAAAGAACTGCACTCTCATGCCCTGTGCCTTTTTCTCAATGAGCGCCCGGCCTTAACATTGAGTGAAAATGAAAAAGATAAATGCTTTGCGTATTTTAAAACTATAATTTACCATGGGGAAAAAAGGTAGAGAATTATACACAGTATATGGTTAGGAAGGAGACGTTCAATATGTTTTAGCAACAGTTAAGCTAGTCATAATGCAGGGAGAGAGGTTAGAATAATACCACTTATAATTTCTTACTTTGTTGGTTGCTATATACAAAAATGGAATAGTTAAAAAGTTGTAGAGATATTCAGAAGAGAGCTGAAAACATTAGACGTAATACTAAGGAACTCTACTTGTTATACATATAATATAGTGGGTAAAATACCAAAAAGTTTTTGTCTGTAGTAACTCGTGTAATGGCAAAGTTTTAAACAAGTTTTTTTTTTGTTAAAGAAGCAGTAGGAAACTTCAAGGCATGACCCAGGTAATGACAAGGCTTCGTGTTAGTAATAAGCTCACCCAGTTTTTTTTTATTCACACGGGATATATTTATCCGGAGTTGTAGTAGTTTTGCCGTGCCCTGTCCTAACCTAAATGATATAATTTAACAAAATAATGTACTAAGTATACACCTATAATGCAAAGTACCCATTGATTGGCTGAGAAGTAGTGGTTTTACAATTACCAACGTTTAAAACATACTGAATGCAACAACTAAAAAGCCATTAAAAAACAAAGGTCATATTAGATAGGTAAACGAAAAAAGTAACATAGCTGCTTTAAATAATTCTATTTAAGTGATTTTCTGCAATTACCTTCTTATTTAAACTTTATTACATAATTACTCGAGGTCACGAGACTCTAAAATACATGAAAAGGATATTCTCAAGATAATTTATTAATTTGTATTCTTTCCTATTTTCTGTTGTACCTAATACCTGTTTTCGAACCCATAAAAGAACAAGAACTGAGGTAAACCACTAAGTTCATCTATAATTATATTTTTCAAGTAGGGTGATCGATCCTACGTTCGATTCCTGGACTTGTGATACCTATTTTTTATTTAATATAATATTATTCTTTCTTTGTAATTATTATCGCTTTTCAATATTTATTTTAATATACAATCAGCATGCCAACCGACTCCATTCAATTCCCTATTTGTGGACAATAAAGTAAAGTACCAAGGTAATATACCAAGATTGTAAGGAAATAGTTGTTAGAAAATGTAAATTTAAATATAATATAATAAAAATAAATAAAATATAATTAAAAGTTGACAATTTATCACTAGGTACTGAAGAAATCAAAGTTTAAGATCACATTTATAATTTTCTGGATATGGTATTAAGAAACAAACAATAATTCTATTACATAAAACAAATTAATAAGTTTAGGGACAAATTATTGTAGGTATGGTAGGAAAGAATGAGTTCTTGAGGTTATTTATAATAAAATTATAGATATTTAATCAACATTGCAAATAAATTGATTGAGCGTGAAGTCTCACGTAAAAATGGATTCGTTGGTATTGTAAACGTAAAATTAGTATAGGGGGGGGGGGGGGGGGGGACGAAAAATTTTGATTTTTGACAAAATAACTTGAAAATTCAAACACTTTCCACAAGTGTTATATATTTTTTTATCCTACTCAATATACCTTTCATTTGATACCCTACTCAAAATTTAAAAAAACATTTCTTTCTGGTGACGTGAATTATCCGCCATTTTGGAATTGAAGAGATGATAATTTTGAGTTCACTATATTTTTTCTGTGTGCGCGTCAAAACGATATTTAATACAGGAAAGTTTTATGTATATATCTCTTTTGATTTAAAAAGTTTTTGGAACCGTACAGAATGATAGACAGACAGACACAGGAACGAAGCTATGAGGGTTTCTTTTTTATGTTGTACCAACGAAACCCTAAAAAGAAATTAAATTCTTATTCCGAGTAATTTTGTTTTAGATAGGAAGATAAGCCAACGGTAGTCAGATTCAGAAAGGAACCTTTATTGCACGCATATTTTTATATAAAGATTCCTTGAGGCAAGAAAGATCGGGCATCATGCGACCTATTTCCCTAGGCTGTTTTTTGAGAAATCTAATAACATGTTTTGAGGCCCTGTTGGTTCCCTTCCTACCAATTTATATTTAGTTTGAGGTTGTAGAAATTGGGTTGTGCTGTAATCAGGGGATACTCCAATCACAACCTATATGGAGGAGATCTTATCGGCTGGAAAACTCGACCTAAATACCAACTCATTTCCCAGAAATAATAGGAATACTCAGCATAGTCCCAAAACCTCCCTTGGTTTTCTCTAACCTTATTCCTTTATTATTATTATTATTATTATTATTATTATTTTCATATTGTTATTGTAATTTTATCCTAGTGTCTTGAGTTGATCAGTGACAACAAAAACCATTAATTCACTCCATTACCATTGGTAAGGTATTATATGTGTACCCCACGAGTATTCTTTATGTTGCTTTTTTTTACTCATGTATACATTACATACGGCTACTCTTTCCTGGCAATTGGTAATTTCGAACTATCCTAATCTTCAATTGGAATTCTACCATTAAAACTACCATGCCTTTTGAAAAACTTTCGATTTCAATGTTTAGGAGCCAATTTACATTTTACATTAATTAAATAAGAGCGCTTGTTTTTAATTTAACAGCCACCCAGAATGGAATTATTAATGTTAAGAACACATTCATGCAATTAGATATTAGTTCATAAGCTGATTCAGTAGGCTTGGAAGATTCCAATAGTGATTTTGTGGCACAGGGCAAATGCTTTAGTAGATATATAGATTTAAATAATATAAAGATGTCATTTAAATATAAAATGTGAGCTAACACTAATATATTTATACGATTCATTATTTGAATTGAAGCCAAATTAAGCACTTGTATTACTAGTTACAAATGGATTTTAGATACTACTAACTAATTTTAAATATACAAAAAAAACTTCTAATCGCCAAAGAGCAATTAAATTGAGACACTCTTTTTGAAGCGCTATTTAAAATTACAAGAGCGCCTATAGAGGTAAAACAAAAGAATATTGCTTGGAGCAAAGTAAGGCCGAGGATGGTTAGCCAGAAAACCACTCGTGAAAAGTCTGGAATGATTATTTCTTCTTTTATTTCTGGCAGTTTCCACTAGGCCTGGGCTAAAGTTGAAAAAAGGAAACAGAAGGGAGGTAGTTACAAGGGAAGAATACAGGACCTGTTGCTGGTCCCTCTTGGTATCCAGCCCGCCAAACACCGAGTAAACGCCTTTGCCTTAACACACGACTTCTATTCAAACTAAAAAACATATGTATTTTTCACAGCCCAAGTATTTATTAGCATGAAGACATTCACAGATAATACGTTTACCCTTGTGTTTTAATCATCAAACACCATAGAGTCGTAGTACTTCCGCATCTAAACTCTTAATTCCCAAAACAAATTTTAATAAACCTGGTAATATACAAAATTAAAAGCCTCCGTCTACATTATGAAAGAGGGGGGATAATGTTCTTACGATAAATAGCAATAATCACTACGATTTTAGGAAATATGTTTCGAAACTTCCTGAAACCATGGTTTCAGGTAGAGTTGAGAGTACTCTGACCATTCAGCTACATTCTCTGGACGTCTTATTACTATACAAATGGCTTCATTAGAAAACTGGCTTGGCTTCTTTTCTTTCTTGGTTACGGTTTGACCAAACTTCTTTTAGAGTTCATTTAAAATATATTCAACATCTATTATCTTAGAGAAAAAATTAAAAAACAGAGAACCTTGACATAACCTATTTTGTTCGTGTTCAACACTACGAGACCTAAACGTAATGCATATAATATTTATATCCAGCCTTACAAAACTAACTCTGTTATAAGAAGGATAACGTCAAACGTACTAATATATAACTAATAATATAAATGTACATTCTCTCGCCTAGAAACCAGAAAATTTTTAAAGGGCCCCATAAACGGTGCGATTTGTTGAACAACTTGGGTAAGTTGTTTAACATACTCAACGAGTGTGGGGTGATCTACCATCCAATTTTCAGCTTTTACAAATTTGATAATCCACAATTATTAAAAGGAAAACGATTTGTAACTAATTGCATTTTTTTAATAGGTTTTTAGTGATACTGAAAGAAGGACGCAAAACTAAGATATTAATCAGTTATATTTGTTGTTAGAGCAGTTGTCTTATAGGAAACATAGGTGTTATCCGCTAAAAAAAAGAAGAAAAACAAAGAACGCTAAAAGAAGGACTTATCGTGATCCAAGTCCCCACTTCTCTCAACTTTCTATTGTTTCCTCGATATTTTCTTTTATTTCAAGCAAGTTTTTTCCTCTTTTGTCCTTCCATTGTTTCAAGTTATTAAAAACGAACAAGGTCTTCCAAAGCGGACTTTAAGATTTAATTGTACAAAATCCTCCCAGCCACAATGCCCTAGCTCTCCGAGCATGTCTAATTCATTTAATATTCACTTTAAATCCCCTTTATAAAATTAACTTAAACTGATTGCTATGTTTTTATTATTTTTAATGAAAATAAAAAAAGATTATTATTCAAATTTTATTTAATACCCACAGTTTTATAAATATTAAAACCACAAGTCAATAATTTTAATACCCTTTATACTCATAAAATATCATATTCCTAAGCATAGGAATTTGATCGCTATTTCAAATATTCCAATACAGAATTCTGTTCAAATCATCTGGGAATATTTTTGGTAGGTCTGTCTGTCTGTAATTTAATTTTTGCGAACCAACATATCTTTAAAACTACTCCTCCGATTTTAATGAAATTTGGATGGTAGGGCATTACCCCTTTTGTTCCATATAAGTTTCAAACTTCTGCGCCCATTTGTTTCTCTTTCACATGGGCAAAACCATAAATTTATTTTCACCCATATCTTCAAAAGTAGTTCTTTGATTTTTAATAAATGTGTGTGGATTTTCGACAGTAGCCGAAGATAGCCCCAGATTTATTTCAACCTCCTGCACACATTTCATATTTCTGCATTAATACATTTATTCGTGTAAACAATCAAAACTATTTTAACAGATTTTTTTTTAAAAAAAAGCTATTAGTATAGCACATATCTTTCTCGCATTATTTAAGTTACTTTAATGATGTTACAACCCATTATATGTATATGTGTATGTGATATTAATTTTTTTATCTTTAACATGTGCACAAACATACTTGTATTTACACTCATATCTTTTATAGTACTTATCTCATTTATACATTTTTTGTTGGTTTGTTGACAGTAGCCACAGATGGCCTAGTTAAGTTCAACCACCTTCACATTAAATATTGCTGAATAATGATGATACTTGATATTTTTTATTTAATTATAAATTAAAAAAATGTTTTTATTGTCAAATAAATTTGACAATAAATTGTTGTAAAACCATGAACAGGACGCGAGAAAGCTATGTTCCACTCAAATTTGCAGACTAGTTTTTTCCATATTTTAAAATAAAATTATCAATTTAGCAAAATTTAATCAGCAGTGAAAGTTGAAATTAATATGGGACCATCTGTGGGCAACTTTCGACAAACCATCCAAATTTCTTAAAAATCATGAATATTATTAAAGACATAAATAAATAAAATTATGAATTTAGAAAAATTTAATAAGCAGAGAAGGTTAAAACTTATATGGGACCAACAATGGGTAAATTATGTAAAGAAGTAAAATTCGGATTAAAACCTACAAATAAAATAATAGATAAATTCCATAACAACTTACAAAACCGGAAAATTAAAAAAAACTAATGTCATATACAAAATCGATTGTAAAGATTGTGACAAGGTATATATTGGAGAAACTATTCAAAATCTAGAAAGCAGAATAAAACAACACTCTTACGATATACAAGCCAAAAATGGAAAAACTGCCATAGCTATTCATTCCGCTAACCTGAATCATCAGATCAATAAAGAAAGCATAACTATTCTAGATGAAGAAAGAAATTATTCAAAAAGAAAATTCCTTGAAGCTGCATAATATATAGCCATGACTAATAACTCCATAAATTTTAAGAACGACTCAAAGGATATAAATAAATATTATGCTGCACATAAAAAATAAAAAATAATTAAAATCAGTCACTTTTATGTTTGCCACCTATCTACAAACCTCCCTTCACTATCACCCCATATAAGTTAATCTACATACACCATAAAATTTAAAAAAAATTTCAAATCATAACTCCCGCCTAAATCTATAACAATTTATGCTTTAAAAATATTTAATATTCCTTTTTAAAAAAAATGCTAAAAAATATAATATATTTTAACTACAATCTAAAAAATTTCTATTCAATTTTTTTTTTTTTTAATAATAATAATTTGTCATAAAACTAAATTAAAAACGAAAGGTTCATTTTGCTTACCTCTGGAGTTACCATTTTCTATGTTCATGTGTTTTGTTATTTGTTAAAGTTTATCTTTTTTAAATCTTTTTTAAGTTTTTAAATAACTGTCTATGGATCAATGTGTGAAGGAGTATTTATTTAATGTATTTCCATTTCTTATTTTGACAATACCAACTTTGTTTGAGTATATGTGACTAATTCCACCCATGATAAGGTAATGATCTCAATGTTTATTTTAATATCCAATGTTTAAATAAGTTAAGTGTTCTTCTTTTTTATAAAAATCCTATTTAAAAACAAAATTGTTAATTTTATGTAATGATGTTTTAGGCATGATTATGTCCCGGAGGGGGACGAAATATAGCCAGTTTCTAACTACTATGAGTTGTTAACTCTTACTTACTTTTACCCTAATTGACCTACCTAAAAATAAAGAAGTAACATTATGCCATACTATCAAAAATTCAAATTAAGGTTGTTTTTAAGATGTTGGTTCGCACATATTGAGGACTGACCGAAAGGCTGATAGACAGATACTTGCAAAAAATGTCCTCTGATATGTAAAACAGACTTCTGTCTTGGAATTTTTTAATTTGGAGACATACTATTATTTAGTTCTTAAGAGCGATCAGATAGCTTACTATAGCTTCGGTAAACTCGGAAGGAAAAAACAAATAAATTAGACAATATTAGGTTTTAATAGCAATAAAATAGTCGAAGAATGCGTGGAAGCTATTTGCTTCACAAATTGAATGACTATTTTTATATTTTGCTCATTAGGACGTAAAGCCATCTTTGTCTCAATGCTAAATGCTGGTTCTAGGTGATTGATGGTTACAGTGTCTAGCGCTTGATGTCGAATATTTGCTCACTGGCATCAGTAGATTTATAAGGGCTAGAAATAAAGCTGTTACGGCTGAAAACTTGGTCTTTTGAAATATAGGTGTAAATAAATGTTTGTATGCATGTAAAAAATAATTGGGTGCAGAAGATTGAAAATTATATGGGACCAACAGTGGGCTAATAATTGTGATCGACCAAATTTATTTAAAATCGAACAAGTAGTTTTTAAGATGTATGTTGGTTTGCAAAAATTGAATGACACACCGACAGACAGACACGAATAAAAAGCTTCCTTTTTTTTTATGGATTTCTGTCTAGGTGTTTTTAACATCTCACACAACAAATTTTCGTTCTTCAGAACGATCACGAGCTTTCATTACCTTTGGTAAGCTCGGAAGCCAAGTGGAATAGATACACTATAGGTTTAGGTTCAAACTTATAGAAATATTTTACATGGCTGAAAACCAAAGTATGTTAATTTAAATTCTTTATAAAAACAAAAATTTACATTTCTAAGGAACTGAAAGCTGGTCTACACAGTTATCTAATTGTCATTAGTCGAGTTATTGTTTCTGATCAAAGGGAAACGTTGATTGACATGATTTAACTCCAAGGCGTGTAGGTATCCTGCTTCATCAGAGTCAAACTTAATGATTGACAAAGGGGGTGATGATGACACGGGATGAAGGAAGTGGAAATGGTAAAGGGGCAGGTAGAGGTTTGAATGTAGTGATTGAGCACTCAGGCCCAAATTTAATCATCCATCTAGTTGGACGGTTTAACAGTATATCAGCTTCAACTAACATTAATCATGAACAGTAACGCCCTGTCTCGGTTCTAACAGGAAGAGAAGCCATATTTATGAATATTTAAATATCTCAGTTGCTTTCATATGCTTATGCAGTGGTTAGATTTGTTTATGGTATCGAGTTTGTATCATGTTTATTCATAAATCAGCATATTGGACTCAACATAATTAATACAATTATCTATTATTGAAATAATTACACATCTTTGTAGCACATCAGTGAAACGCTGTAAACAGTGCATTTACCTTCCATTAGAGAGATTGATTACACGCTTCACCACTCGCTACAAGAGAGGAGGTAAAGTATGCCTATCTGTGATCATTATGCAGTAATCTATTGTGGTTCCTTAACATACACAGATCCATGTTCAACTTGATTTTATTGATTAAATACCTGAGACTAGACAATGGTTAAATGATGTATCCTACACCCTCTGGTTTCTCATCCCATGTTCTATTGATCATAGTGTACATACAATATGCAATTATTAGTATTTGATGAGGAGAACTACACATATTAGGCTTGTCATCCTTTCAAGAAACCCCTTACATACAATTTTTTATCACTTCTTAAAATTTATAATTATGTAAATTTATTAGTGTATTTTTACTATTGAGAACAAAGAAAAGTAGCAAATATTTATTTTGTCCCACTGTTTAATTAGGGAAAGTTAATTTTTGGGGATAAATGTCTTCACTTTAATTTAGCTAGTGTGTTCCTGCAATTAGTGAAACGGTAATTTGATGTCCAAATATCATATGAGAACAGTCATGGAGCATATTGCTTTCTCTAGGTTAATTTTAGAACGGTTCATTTTAAAGTTCTTCCTAATCCACTATAGAGTACACGTTGAAGCAGCCAATTAGAAGTCAGTTATTAGATAAATAAACAGTGTCACAACACAGATTATAATTAGAAAAGTAAAACAGAAGTGATTCTTGACACATTGGGATGTATTTGTTTTGAAAAAAGTCTTTGGTAGTGTGTTGTATATTTTATTACTAATACTTTGTGTGTGTGTACACACAACACATACACACACACACACACACATATATATATATATATATATATATATATATATATATATATATATATATATATATATATATATATATATATATATATATATATATATATAAATATATATATCAATTGAGGATATCCCTACCGTCGATACTTGCTTGATCTGGAGATCACTGTTTTTTTTTGTTTTTTTCCACTCTCTCGTTCCTTGACAGTTTTATTTGAGTTAGAGTAAATCTTGTTAATTACTGGACAATTAATTTTTTTTTTAACGATATCGCTTTTCCCTTATTTTTCTTCTTAACTCAAAACTCATATTATATATATATATATATATATATATATATATATATATATATATATATATATATATAATATATATATATATATATATATATATATATATATATATATATATATATATATATATATATATATATATATATATATGTTTAAGAATAATCACAAGATTCTCACGAATGGGGAAAACGTCTCTTTAATTTAAGTAATATGCAAATTCAAACACAGAGAAAATATCAGACTCGAATGTCAACATGTCACAAATGAAAAAAGTAAACAAATAAATAATATCTGCCGGTGGCGCTTCGGAGATTCTCAACATTCTCCCACCTCAAGTCCCATAATCTTCAGGGGCTTGATCCAGTTCTAGGGCGTACACTCGCTGGATGGGTCGAGTCATTGGTCCCTTTGCTGTCTTTAGTCGCAGAACCCTCACGTGTCCGTCTCTTCCTGTTACTAGTTCCTCGACTCTCGCTAATAGCCAGTCAAGTCTCTTAGTATTTATGTCCTCGACGAGGACAACATCACCTACATTAAGCTTTGTGTACACCTTTTTCCTTTTTCTCCATAGTGCCAGCTGTCCAAGATACTCGTTACGTAATCTGTGCCGCATACAGTTCCGCAGTTTTTCTCGATATTTCCCCCTCTTAGTCAGAGATACCGTTGACTCTACTTCGTCTCTGACGGGGACTCCCGAATCCCTAATCCCCTGTAAAAACATGGCTGGTGTTAAAGCTACAGGGTCCTTACTGTCTTCTGATTGATAAGTCCGTATAAGTCTCTCCCACCACCCGACCCACCATGCTCCTGTGGGCGGGTTGAATCTCCAGTTCCATAGATTTTGCAGTCATATAGTCCACGATTATATTCCAAACAGCTCCTAAAATTTTTGTTTCTAAACATATATCACTCTTATTTTGACCATTGAACTCCCACCCTCTTAATTCAAATTTTCCGTCAGACATTACGTTTGTAGCACTACTCAATTTTACAACATGTCTATGAGGTAGGTAGATGCCTCGATTATTTATTTCTTCTGATGGTATCTCTTCAATTATTCCTTCTTCTTTCCACTCATGTAATACCCGCTGATAATCATCATAGTAACCGTCTTGACTAAGTTTTTGAATATGTAAATCCAATCTCTTTCTGGCTACATCGTACCCGCTCGGAACCGGAGGATGGTCTTCTGTCAAAGGCATATTTACTTCATACCTCCCTTCATTATTAACTTTTACAGTTTCTAAAATATGTTTTCTAACTTCCTGCTCTATTTCTTGTATGTATTTCTTTTCGCTTGGGTCCTTAATGCCTAAAGAGTCTAACGCCCATAAGTCTGATATACATTTTTTATTAGTTAATAATGAAGTCACAGTCATCGTGGCCGAAGGTGTTTTAATTCTTTTAATCTGTGTGTCATTATTTTTTTCTCCTTCATTATAGTCCAGGAGATAGCGTGCAAAAAAGTGTCTGACTAACATCAAGCTAGAAATTTGTATACCAGTAAATCTTTTAGCGCCTTTTAAGAATATGTGGTCGGCTAAGTTCGTCTGCGGGACATTGCTTGGCAATAGCCGTTTGAAAAAAACAAACCGGCGGAGAGCGGCCAGGTCTCACCAATTATGGTGGCATTGTGATTTTCATGATCCTGAGTAAAGAATTAGTTAGTAGACCGAAAATCAAGTTGATGTTAGTTTGTCCCTTTACAGGCGAACACGTTGATTTTTAGTAATTTTGAATAACTAACCTATCAAGTGTGAAAATAACAACGACTTGATTTTTGGTCTACTAACTAATTCTGTACTCAGGATCATGAAAATCACATTGTCCACCATAATTGGTGAGGCATGGCCGCTATCCACCGGTTTGTATTTTTCAAACGCCTATTGGTAAGCAATGTCCCGCAGACGAACTTAGCCGACCACATATTCTTAATAGGCGCTAAAAGATTTACTGGTATACAAATTTCTAGCTTGATGTTAGTCAGACACTTTTTTGCACGCTATCTCCTGGACTATTACTACTACCATTCGAAGTTATAGAGTTATTTGAATCTCCATCTCCCATTGCACCCTTTCATTCCCTTCTAAAAGCTTACGAATTTTTACTTTTAGTACATTATACCTTGTTTGATAGGTGTCTGCCGTCTCCATATCTATTTCTAATTCCGTCACATCAGGTAACGATGAAAGATATCTCATCACCGCTCCATCCAACTCCACCAGTGCGAAGGCCTTCAGTTCAGCTAGATTGAATGTTCCTTCGGCAGCTACACTATCAATAGTATCGCTCGTAACTATCTTCTCCAATTCATTAAAAAGTCTGGTGAATGTCGTTCTAGTCGCCGCTCGCATCCGCTTATTACTTTCGAAGTTAATCTCGTCTTCGTTGCCCATCGTCCTGTCACGGTCGCCAATTGTTCAAGAATAATCACAAGATTCTCACGAATAGGGAAAACGTCTCTTTAATCATCGTGCTCTCACACCGCCATGAGGCGGTGTGAGAGCACGCTCGTCTCTGGTAAAGCCCTATATCTGATCTTCTTGATTTAGTATAGGTCCAGAGTTGGGTGGGCATCGTCGGGCCCCTGATGAGTCGGACGCGACGAAACGATGCAGGACATGGCGTAATGCCGAGCTAACAGCTTTGTGACGTATAGTCTAATGTTGGAACAGTTCCTATGTGTCACGCTTGCGTGGCACATCCCTTAGTGTCTCTCACTAACACAAATTGTGTACCTTATTGCAGTGTGCAAAAACACGGTATTACATTGCTGATATATATATATATATATATATATATATATATATATATATATATATATATATATATATATATACAGAGTCCCCGAGCTAATACCATGATAGATTGGAAGATGTGGGTTTCAGGGTTCGATAATGGCTATAAATATGCTTCCAGATAAAATGCTGAAATGTTTGGCAAACGTGTGAGCATTTTACATAACCAGAAATAGAAGTATGCCTAGCATCTATTAAATATTTAGTTAACAAATCCACTCCTAGATTGTGCCAGTGAATTATTTTCAATTTTTATCCTTCTCTGGCATGATATTATATCATAATATCATGTCATAATATCGCAGTACCTTATAATTAAAAGCAAATTATCAAAAATGTTTTAATTTCATGGGGACGCCAAAATGTATGATTTGTAAAAAGACGTATTTTATTATCAATGTCATATTATATTTGGGATTGATTCTTGTTTTTTAAATGTTGAATTGTTTAGCTACCATAATTACTTTTTAATTAATATATGAATTTAATAAAATTGATTTATTTTAAAATGAAGTTTTATAATAGTTATTCGTGTGTTAGTTAAGAACAAGGTTTTTTAATTTAATTATTGACGATCTCTCTTTGAGAGTTAATTTAATAATTTAATCACTTTTATTCATTGTGATTACGATTACACTACACACACAACATAAAATCAGCATAATTGTAAGTAAATTTATTATATCAATAATGTAACTGATTGTTTTATTGTTAGGCAAAATGCTTTTTAAGTTTGATTATATTTAGAAGATACTACTCTGATTGGTTTATGATTGGTTAACGGTGGTTCTTGTAAAATAGGAATTTTATTGTTTGTTCTAGTTTATTAAACTGACTGAAGATGACAGGGTCGAAACGTTTCGGTAAAATTAATTAAACTGTTTAATTTATTCACACCTAATAATGTCCATCACTTCCCAACGCATAATAAAAGAAGTGAATTGGAAGCCATATTTTTTAGACTAGATTTGGATTCTATGGCTTAAAATAAGATTTTTTTTACTCTTGGAAATTTTTCGCTCCATGTATTAGTTTTCCGTCTGGACAGCACTGAACCTGCTAAAATTTAATTATACGTACATTTTACAGCTAAACTAATGGATATAGGAAAAAATTTCGAGATAAAAAAAATTCTCTTTTTAGTCATAGAATCCAAATCTTGTCTAAATAAATACCTTATTTGTAACTGTTTTTTTGCTAAAAACAAAAAGGTGTTCAGGGCTCAAAACGTGAAAAAGAAATACTAATAATGCATGTTATTAGGAATAGATATGGATTTTACCAAAAAAATAAGAACTTTTTGTATCTAGAATTTTTTTCTTAAATTCATTAGTTCAGCTGTAAAAAGGACTTACAGTTTCAATTTTAGCAGGTTCGGGGCTCTCCTGACGGCAAACTAATGCTCGGAGCGAAAATTTTCCAAGAGTAAATAAATCTTATTTTTAGCCATAACATCCAAATATAGTCTAAATAAAATAGTTAATCACTTTCTTTAAGAATACTGACAACCAAGTGAATAAACTAAAGAGAGTGCAAACAAAAGATCAGGGTACCCAGATTGACATTTTGGATTCATTCATAAAGAGTAAGGAGAAAATAACAGACGGTAATTAAGGAAGAACTGATATAGAAAAAAAATGGAACACCTAAAAACTCCAAGAGACACAGCACCTAAACAAACATGCAGAGATGGAAATTATGTGGAAAAATCAGTGGTGCTGTGATACAGAATAAAACCCGTCCACCACCAGGAAAAGATATACAACAATTGATATAACTAACAGAGGGCAAGCTAGTTAGCTAACCAAACAGAAAAGGATATAGACATACATAAACAATATCTTCCAGACATGCTAGCAATCTCTAAAAGGGTTTCTTAGGTCATACAAATTCAAATTTCCTTCTTTATTTTGTTATTTTCTTACTAAAAAAAGTTGCATCTTGGAGGAGCAAGGATCAACGTGCACATTTTATCCTTTAGCATTTTAGGCACTTAAGGGGGTCCTTTTGGGAGTAAAATAGCCGCAATTTTGAAAACGCAATTTATATTTGTGATCTAATTTGCAATACCTTCAAAATGATTCCTCTAATCAAATGTTACCCCTAATCAAATGTTTTTAAAAAAACTATTTGTGATAATATTTTTCCTGTTCCTGTGTTTGGGAAAAGAATTGTTTTTGTATACCGAATTTCAAATCTCCAGCTGCAATAGGTCAGGAGATATCAACCAAGATGTGACAGACGGACTTCTGTCACATCTGTACTAAAAGCATAAGCAGATGACCTCGAAACCCTAAAAGAAACAGCAATACAAAGTATGTATATATATATATATATATATATATATATATATATATATATATATATATATATATATATATATATATATATATGTGACAGCAAGTGAACTGTCTTTTAATGTTTTGTTTTTCTTTAATTTATTATTGTATTTTGGTCTAGACCCAGTTGGGTTAAAATGTCGTTTTTGTCTTTTTACAACACAATAAAGTATTTTTTCTAAATGTGTTCGTAAAAAACATGATTTCTTTAAGTTTGCGCGGAATGCCGCGACAGTAAAAAGACAATTTAAGTGTAAAAGAAGAAGTGAAGTAAAAGTCAAAAAGCTAAAGGACAAGATTCAAGATTTGAAAAAAAATAAGTGTTTGGTTGTGTCAAAAAAATTGAAGTTTAAAAAGTAAATAAACAAAATTCAAAATTTAATATTTCTCGAATCAATAATATCAAGTTTAAGAAGTCTAGGAAGTTTGAACTGTCACCGAAAAGATGAGTCTTAGAAGCAAAGAAGAAGCAGGAGAAGGCGCTACTGTGAGTTCTAGGCTAAGAGTACTTTCAGATAAGGGGTTCGTATACTTTGTGGATACACAACTAAAGGTGTTAAATTCTTTAAAGGTCCGACTCATAAGGAAGAGGGTAGAAGTAGAGAATTTAGTACAAACGAATCCAACTGAATCTATTTTGATAAGCTCGGCTCTCAGTGAAGTTAAACGTCTTTATCGATCTCTTAAAGGGGAATTAGAAAAATTTAAGTGGGAAATCGAAAAAAAGGCTAAAGGGGATGACAGTTATACTTCAATTATAAACGATTTGACCGAGATGTTAATTTCAGTTAAACTATTTGTTAAACGTTGTGATACACGACTAAGTGATGATGCTAAGTTAAGTTATAAAGGCAAATCTAAGACCAGCAATGTTTCTAGATTACAAACAGTGATAGGTAATGAAGGAACGTCAAAGGTTAAGTCAAAGAAACCTCCCGGATCGGTAGTGTCGGTAATATCGCATCAATCTAAGTTAAGTAGAGCTAGCACTTCTAAGGAAATTCTGTTTAAGGCAGAATTGAAAGAGCAAGAAAGGTCCTTGGCTTATGAGGCCGAAAGATTAAAATTAAAACAGGATCAGCTTGAGCTAAAGAAAAAGATCGAAGATAATAAGAAAAAGATTCAATTACTAGAGCAAGGTGTTTCTTCTAATCATTTAAATAGGGAAATAAAGTTAGGTGGTTTGACAGGCAGGACAAGTCCTGTTCCAACTCTTGAAGTAGAGAATCAAACATCTATAGTTGACGATGTTATTAGTATTAGTTCTTGGCCTAGTGGTGGTGGGTCAGAAGATAGAAACTCTGTCAAGCAAACTATGTATAAAATCAAGTCCCCCTTTCAGTTACAAGGGGCAGATTCAATGACTGTTATAGCAAAATTACAACTTCTAAATTCTATAGAACCGTTTAAGTTTAATGGGGATTGTTATAAATTTCCAATATTCCGAGAAGAAATAAGGCAACATCTTGAAGATGGCATACTGTCAGACCACTATAAAAAAATCTTCCTTAAGAAATTTATTGAAGGGGACTGTCTTAAAACCATTGAAGACAACCTTGCGTTAAACTATGATTCCTTAATTAAGTTATTAGAAGAAAGATATGGTAATCCTGTTGCAGTTACTGAAGCCTGGGTCAGAAAATTGACAGAGGGTCCAAATATCTCTCCCAATGATTCCGTTGCCTTACAAAATCTGTCTGACTCCATAAGAACTGCAGGAACCGTACTAAGCGGACTTGCTTATCAAGAACTAAATTCTAAATTATGTTTAAAGAAAATTTTGTCTAGATTACCCTTTAAATATCACCCTGCATGGATTCAAAGTATAATAGGAAGGAATGGGTCAGAAACAATCATAGATTTGGCAAATTTTGTGGCAGGTTTAGCAAAGGTAGGTAATCACCCAGTTTATTCTAATATTTCAGGACAGTTAAATAAACCTCAAAATTTTATATTCAAAAGCAATAAGAGCCAAATTAAAAGCTTTGCTGTAAGTACACAGAACAAGCCTAAAGAGAAAGTCACTCCGACGGACATATTTAAGACCTGTGTTTACTGCCATAGATCAAATTGTGATCTTTTAAGGTGTGAAGGTTTTTTGAAATTTACTTTAGAAAATAGGCTAAATTTCTTAAGACAAAAATCTATCTGTTTTGGTTGTTTAGCATCTTCGGCTCATAGATCTAAGGAATGCAAACAGCGTCTGACATGTAAGGTCTCAGGTTGTAATCGTAAACATCCAACGTGTTTACATATAGACAATAGATCAGTAAATAATAAGGTGACATCTGCTAACAACGTTAAGGGCACGATTGGAATAAATGTCAAAGAGAGTACAGTGACACCTAAGCTTACTGATCAGCAGTCTGCAAATATAAAGTGCACTGCAGGACTGAATCAGGAAAGCTCTACAACATCGCTAATTTTACCAGTACAGGTGTACTGTAAGAATAATCCTAACAATGTAGTAGCAACATATGCTATCCTAGATGATGGAAGTGATTCCTGTTTCTTAAAGGAATCACTAAGAATTCAATTAAACCCTACTTGCACACCCACACAATTAGAACTAAGAACGATGTCTAACAAGAACCTGATTAATTGTTACAAGGTGAAGGATCTAGTAATAAAAAGTTTGGACTCTAAAATCTCGTTCGATCTACCAACTAAGACATTTACACGTCAGGAAATACCAGCTAGCCATGATGATATACCTTCAAGCGAAGCAGCAAAGGGAATGAAACATCTCTCTCCAATTGCAAATAAGTTATATCCACTACAAAGAGACCTGGAAATAGGTTTGCTCATTGGAAACAATTGTCCTCAAGCACTGTGTCCTATAGAAGTAATACGGTGCGAAGGGAACCAGGCTTATGGAATAAAAACATCCTTAGGATGGGGTTTCATAGGACCCAAAGGGCTAGCTTCAGTAGGGACTAGTGCATCTTTCCAAGCTAAATCTATGGAGAAAGATATTTCGGTCATTGCTAAAGAGGTAATAAATCCATGGCTTAAAATTGATTTCCCAGAAGAACAGAAAGGCTCTAAGATGTGTTTGTCGATAGAAGACCAACGTTTTATTAAAATACTAGAAAATAATATATCACATAGACCTGACAATCACTATGAATTACCTTTACCATTTAAGGAAGACAATTTAAAGCTGCCGAATAATAGATATTTAGCCTTAAAACGACTAACTCATTTAAAGGAAAGATTTAAAAGAGATCATAAATATCAAGAGGATTATGTTAAGTTTATGAATAATATAATAAATAATAATCAAGCAGAGACAGTGCCAGAAGAAAAGGAAGATGAAGGAAAGGTGTGGTATATTCCTCATCACGGTGTCTATCATCCAAAAAAACCGGAAAAAATTAGAGTAGTCTTTGATTGTTCAAGCGTCTTTAAGGGTGAGTCGTTAAATAACCACCTATTATCAGGTCCAGATTTGACGAACTCGCTAATAGGAGTCCTTTTAAGATTTAGGGAATACTATATTGCCTTTGCGGGAGACATCGAAGGGATGTTCCACCAAGTATTTGTACAAGGCAGTCATAGGAATTACTTGCGATTTCTCTGGTGGCCTAATGGAGACACTTTGAAGGAACCATTGGAATATAGGATGACGGTTCATTTGTTTGGCGCTTCATCCTCTCCAGGTTGTAGCAACTTTGCGTTAAAACAGTCAGCAAAGGACAATAAAGATACTATCGGAGAAAAGGCTGCAAATGTTGTATTAAACTGTTTTTACGTGGACGATGGTTGTACATCGGTAGAAACAGAAGAAGAAGCAATCTATTTAATCAAAGAGGTGCAGTTAATGTGCAGTAAAGGTGGTTTTAGGTTCCACAAATTGATTTCTAATAGCAAGAAAGTAGTTGAAAGTATTCCGGTGGATGATAGAGCAAATGGATTTAAGGATTTAGATCCCCAGAAGGACAACCTTCCCCAAGAAAGATTGCTAGGGTTAATTTGGGATATGGAATCTGATGCATTCAAAATTAAGGTAGGAAAGCATGAGTATACATGTACCAGAAGGGGTATATTAAGCCGAGTGTGCTCAATTTATGACCCTCTTGGATTTCTAGCTCCTTACATTCTTAGAGGCAAAATGATTTTGCAAGACATTTGCCGGGATCTTAAATCAAAGAATCAAATTGATCAATGGGATTCAGTGGTTAGTGATAGTATTAAGGACCAGTGGATCAATTGGGAAAAGGGACTGAAGAAATTGGATGGTTTATCCATTAGTAGGTGTTACAAGCCAAAAAACTTTGGGGAAGTCAAATCAGTTCAATTACACCATTTTTCGGATGCTAGTAGTTACGGTTATGGACAGGTTACATATTTAAGATTAGTAAATGTAAACGGGTTAATACATTGTTCTTTTGTTATGGGTAAAGCAAGGGTCAGACCTTTAAAGGAAATAACAATTCCCCGATTGGAACTCACAGCCGCTGTATTATCTGCTAGGACAAGCAAGTTCATAGAAGGTGAATTAAATTATAAGAACGTCGAGAACTTCTACTGGACAGACTCTAAGGCTGTTCTAGGCTATATCTCCAATGAAGCTCGGAGGTTTCATATTTTTGTTGCTAATAGGGTCCAAGAAATAAGAGATTTAACTAACCCAAAGCAGTGGTATTATGTAAAATCGAAAGAAAATCCTGCGGATGCAGCTTCAAGGAACACTTCAACTGAAGGATTTTTGAAAGGTCAATGGCTCAAGGGACCACTGTTTCTTTGGAATGAAGAAGATACTTGGAATCCGAAGGAAAACTTTGAGTTAAAAGAAAACGATCCAGAGATCAAGATCTGTTCTCACAGCCGTGTCACACAAATTACATTTTTAGGGCTGCTACCCCGTGTTGAAAGGTTTAGCTCATGGTCAAAAACTAGGAGGGCCATTGCAATGTGCATTAGATACATAAGAATTCTCCGTTCAAGGAAGAATTCTGGAAGCCATGTTTCCGGTTTGTCAGAACCCATTTCAGCCGAAGAACTACAAAATGCGGAAGAGGTAGTTATAAAGGCTGTTCAAGCAAAACATTATCAGCAAGAACTGACCATAATGATCGACAATAATAAGTCACAGGGAGAAGACAATAAGACTAGACCAGGTTTAAAGAAAGCAAGTACAATCAAGTCACTAAGTCCCTTCCTTGATACCCAGGGTTTATTACGTGTTGGAGGTCGCTTAGGTTTCTCCGAACTAAATGAATCTCAGAAGCACCCAATTATAATACCTAAAGGGGAACATGTTGGTTTACTATTATTAAGACACTTTCACGAAAAGGTAAAACATCAAGGTCGAGGGATAACTGTAAATAAGGTTCGCAGCAACGGATTTTGGATAATTGGTAGTAATACGCTGGTTAGGCGAGTCCTTTCAAGTTGTATTGAGTGCATTCGAAACCGTGGTAAATTTGAAGGGCAAAGAATGGCTGATCTACCACCAGATCGGATGGAACCAGCTCCCCCATTTTATAATAGTGCTGTGGATTGTTTTGGGCCATTTTATATCAAGGATGGAAGAAAACAAATTAAACGTTATGGAATAATTTTTACCTGTTTAACCTCAAGAGCTGTGTTCATGGATGTGAGTGACAGTTTATCTACAGACTCCTTTATCAACGCTCTTCGTCGTTTTCTTTCACGTCGTGGACCCATTTATCAACTAAGGTCAGACATGGGAACTAATTTTACAGGAGCCAACCAAGAATTAGAAAAGGCAGTCAAAGATATAAAACGTAAAGATGTTCAAAGATACCTAGCCGAAGAGTGCTGTACAATCCATTGGACGTTCAACACTCCAAAGGCCAGCCACATGAATGGGGCAGTGGAACGTCAAATAGGCACAGCAAGGAAAATACTAGAAGTTATGTTAAGAAGCTGTCCAGGGCTGTTGACAGATGACTGCCTTCGAACATTCTTTTGTGAGTGTGAGTGCATCATGAATGGAAGACCTTTAACGATTAACAACTTGTTTGATGTAGATTCTTTGGAGCCACTCACTCCCAATCATATTCTAACGATGAATCCTAGGCCGCTTTTACCACCTCCTGGAAACTTTGATACACAAGACTATCCAAAGAAAAGATGGAGACGGGTTCAACATCTTGCAGGCGAGTTTTGGAGTAGATGGAGAAAGGAATTTATGCTTTGTCTACAAAGGAGAAGTAAGTGGACTGGTGTTAAGAGAAACGTTAAGGTGGGTGACATCGTCATCAGTGAAGACGAACAAAGTCCTCGAAATGTTTGGCCCCTTATGAGAGTTGTGCAAGTCATGCCAAGTAAGGATGGATTGGTGAGGAAGGTCAAGGTGATTCAAGCTAATGGAAAAACTTTGGAACGCCCAATTCATAAACTTGTGGTATTAGTACCTGTTCAATGAAGATCCATCGGGTCCGACCCCCTCGAGGAGCCTTTCCAGCTGCGAAATTTGTACCAGAAATTTCGAGGGAGCCATGTGACAGCAAGTGAACTGTCATTTTAATGTTTTGTTTTTCTTTAATTTATTATTGTATTTTGGTCTAAAATGTCGGGTTAAAATGTCGTTTTTGTCTTTTTACAACACAATAAAGTATTTTTTCTAAATGTGTTCGTAAAAAACATGATTTCTTTAAGTTTGCGCGGAATGCCGCGACAATATATATATATATATATATATATAT
Organism: Gerris lacustris; assembly: GCA_951217055.1. Taxonomy (NCBI): domain Eukaryota; kingdom Metazoa; phylum Arthropoda; class Insecta; order Hemiptera; family Gerridae; genus Gerris; species Gerris lacustris. Next base: position 64,233,739 of record OX578276.1, on the reverse strand, counting down.
ATATATATATATATATATATATATATATATATATATATATATATATATATATATCATTTACCAGTTAATATTTAAAGTATATCATTTATTAATGCTTTACTTATATTTATTACTTTGCTTGTTTCATTCTTATTTGTTACAACTTCTTTATTTTTTCTTTCTGCATTGCTAAGATACTAAGATAATATTGCTAAGCTACAAGATACTAACAGACCTTCTTAAACGATTACTTAACACACACTCCAAAATCACACTACCCAACAAATTTTTCATCTGCAACACCGCACCATAATAAAACCCTGGTGGGCATATGGCATAGAACTCTAGGGCTAAGCGTTCTAATTCCCTACCACATACAATCCCTTGTAAAAATAAATTGGTAAGGCGTGAAGCTCACGTAAAAAGGGTTTCGTTGGTATTGTGAACACAAAATTAGTAAGGGGGGAGGGGAGATAAGTTTTGATTTTTTTTTTTGACAAAATGGAGCGCAAAATTAAATGTTAACATCAAGTTTTATACATTTTTGAAATCTACTCTTCAATACCTTTCATTTGATACCCCACTCAAAATTAAAAAAAATTAAAAAATCAGATAACATGAATTATCCGCCATCTTAGATTTACAGTAAATCAGATCAAATTGCTAATCTTATTTTTTCTATGGCCCAGCAGACCACACATTTTGCATATTTTTCTATATTTTTAGTAATAGCGGAAATTAGATTTTAGGGGGGGGGGGGAAACACAAAATTTCGATGTTTTTTGACAAAATGGCGCTGAAAATTAAGCACTACCCCTAAGTGGTAGATATATTTCTATTCTACTCTTCAGTACCTTTCATTTGATACCCCACTCAAAATTATAAAAAAATATTTTTTTCGAGTAACATGAATTATCCGCCATCTTGAATTTCCAGCAAATCAGATCAAATTGCTAATCTTTTTTTTTCTATGGCCCAGCAGACCACACATTTTGCATATTTTTCTATATTTTTAGTAATAGCGGAAATACGATTTTAGGGGGGGGGGGGGGGGACACGCAAAATTTCGATGTTTTTTGACAAACTGGCGCTGAAAATTAACCACTATCCCTAAGTGGTATATATATTTCTATTCTACTCTTCAATACATTTCATTTGATACCCCACTCAAAATTTAAAAAAAAAATATTTTTTTCGCGACGTGAATTATCCGCCATTTTGAATTTGAACAGCTGATAATATTGAGTTCGCTATATTTTTCCTGTGTGCGCGTCAAAAAGATCTTTTATACTGGAAAGTTTCACATTTTTATCTTTTTTGGTTGAAAAGTTATTGGAACCGTACAGAGTGACAGACGGACACAGGAACGAAACTATAAGGGTTTCTTTTTTTTGGTTTTACCAACGAAACCCTAAAAAAGAAAAATTGCTAACGCTCCCATTTACGTGAATAACCATACCCTCCACACTGATTTCCAAGTTTGTTTTGTTAGCGATTTCGCAGTTTCCCGATACAAAACCTTCCATATATCCTTCTCCACTCATCCTAATCCTTTAGTCCAAAATCTATCTTCCCACCAGAGCCCAGGCAATCCCCCACGACGCCTTAAGCGCAAGTGGCCAAGAAACTTGCTTATTGTGTAGTATAATTTTACCCATATCTATATTTATATCAATTAAGTAATTATTACTATTTAGTTATCTATGTCATCAGCTTACCTGATTTATCACACCAGTAAGTGCTGTCACTGGATAGAATCTTACATATCGTTATTTCATGTTACAAATACTCTCCAATCATTATTTAACTGTATTGTATATTGTAATGTTGGAATAAACGAAATTAAAAAAAAAAAAAATGCTATACATGAAATGTCTTCGGAGTAAATGACCAAAGCAGCTCGACTCCTTGAATATATATATATATATATATATATATATATATATATATATATATATATATATATATATATATATATATATATATATATATATATATTCATATATATAATCATATACATATACATAATAATAATTTGAACAAAAAAGGTTTGAAAACAATAGAGCTAGAAGGAATAGAGCTGGAAGACCAATTATTAGAAAAGGTTAGTACCTACACATATCTAGGACAGATGATCTCTGATCACGGAGGAGAAGAGGAGGAAGTAAGGAGAAGAGTTGCTCTGGGATGGGCATGTTATAATAAGTACAGGCCAATATTCCGTTCGGACGTACCAATGCTCCACAAGAAAAAATTATGGAATAAATGCGTACTGCCGGTGTTGATGTATGGCGTGGAGACCTGGGTGCTAACACAGAAAGTAATTGAAAAGATGCGAGTAACCCAGAGACAAATGGAACGTAGTATGCTGAAGACTACAAGGAGAGAGAAGAAATCGAATGAGTGGCTGAGAAGCAAGACCGAGATGGAAGACATTGGGAAGATAATGGTTGAAAGGAAATGGGGGTGGGCCGGTCATTTAGCCAGAAAAACGATGGACGATGGTCCAAGGCTTTGTTACAGTGGCACCCATGGGAGAAGAAGAGAGGAAGAGGAAGACCTGTAGCAAGATGGGACGAAGAGATGAGAAAGTGTTGTGGCAAGGAAACTTGGCAAAGAGTGGCAAGGGAACGTCCAGAGTGGGATCGTATGAAGCATGTCTTCTTACAAGTTTGGCTTAAATAAATAACAATATTTTTAAATTGAGAAACAAAATAACTAAAAAAAAAAAAAATAATAATAATAAATAAATAAAAATAAATAAATAAATAAAAAATAAATAAATAAAATAAAATAAAGAAATAAGATTAAAAATTAAAATTTGAAAATAAAACAAATAAGGACAAAATCATAATGTGTAGTATTGAATTATATTTTTAAATTAAACAGTATTAATAAATAAGATTAATAAAAGAATAATCCAATCTTTTTGTGTTAAAGAGTTATTTTTTAAAATTTGTTAAAGTTTTTCAAAAATGTATATATTGTTTAATGTTTTTTCAGATTGTATATTTAGTAAATTATCGTGACATAATATTTATGTCATAAACTATAAAATATGTAGATATTTATATGTGGGTGTATGCATTGTATATATATGTGCGTAATGCATGTATGTATATATATATATATATATATATATATATATATATATATATATATATATATATATATATATATATATATATATATATATATATATATGTGTGTGTATGTGTGTGTATGTGTGTGTATATGTATATGTGTATATGTATGTATATGTATATATATATGTGTGTATGTGTGTGTATATGTATATGTGTATATGTATGTATATGTATGTATATGTATATATATGTACATATATGTATATATGTATATTTATAGCATGAGTAACCTCATAGCCGTTAAGGCGCCACGGCATTAGCCGATTTGATTATTATGAATATTTGTAAAATAGTATTGTACAGCATGTAATGTTTATTCTAAACAATAAATGGCATTTCATTTCATTTCATTTCAAGTATTTAAATTAACATTTCATGGGGAAAAAACAAAGTTTGATTGTGAGATATTCAACTCTTTAGACATTTTTACTCTCTCCTAATATTAATATTGTTCTAAATATATCAATTGAGCTATATAACTTCTATTGCACTAATGCTACAGCAAAATCGTCAAAAATCTCTAATATTACAATAAAACCGCGCATAAATAAATAAACTTCCATAAATACAGAAAAACATACAATTAATCTTATTTTGTGGGATATATATTTTTTACATTTATTCTTTTAAATTTAATACGCCTTCAAAATATCGTAGTATTTCTCCAAGATTAAATAAAAAAAAGAGGTGAAATAGAAAAGAATAAATAACTAGATCGAGAGTAATAAATCTTCAACCTTTGTTTGGAAAAAGAAATATATGAAAAGGGTATTTTTTGTGATTTAGGTCGAGGGTTCTCTGTTGCTCCTTGAATCAAATCTTTTCTTGTCTCATTCACAATAACCAAGACGGGCACTTACATAATCATATTATGCCACGGCATAACTCCCCCTCACATAAAATCCTTCATACCTTTCTTATAAAGTTGAAAAAAAGGATAAGAAATCCAAAGAAAACGGAAAACTTAAGTCTGTCAGCTGTCATAATATATTATTACTAAATGCTACGTCCTCCATTTTTTTCTTCTTTTACAAAGTTCTACCGAAAATTGAATTTGTGTTAACATTACCAAGAATAATTACTGGGCAAAGCTTTTATTTTATTACAAATATATATATATATATTATATATATATATATATATATATATATATATATATATATATATATATATATATATATATCTGCAAATAATATATACTATCCAGGAGATAGCATGCAAAATATGTATATAAATATGTGGTCGGCCAAGTTTGTTATCTGCGGGACATAGCTTGGCAATAGGCATGTGAAAAAAACAAACCGGTGGAAAGCGGCCATGCCATGTCCCGCCCTTTTTGGTGGACAATGCTATTTTCATGATCCTGAGTACAAACTTAGTTAGTAGACCAAAAATCAAGTTGATAGTTGACCTCTTTGATTTGGAGTAATATTTGACTAACTAACCTTACCTAGATAATAATAGAAATATGAGTTTAAATTAGCTGTGTGTATTTATTTTAAAAGAAATAGCTGAATTCGATAGATGGTGGTGCTGGTTGGAGATGAAATGGCAAATTCGGACCTGTACTAACCACCCTAAAAATGAAAAGGAGACTATTACCATCTGATTTCGGAAAACAGTGTGACACAAAAAAAGAAATGGTACGACTATACCCCAAAAAAAAGGAAAAATGCTTACCTTCATTGAAGGGTTCTGGAGAGGTTTTACATTTGGATTACGAAAAGTAAAAATTTTTGGAGAAGTACCACTGGTACACACTTTACTTGGTGCAACATTACTTGAACTTTTATATAAAACGAATGAGTTAGCCTCAGCCCTAGAGGCCTCACGGCTAAAGCCGCCGGCCGCCGCGCCGTTCCAAGAGTTTCTGTCTGGGTCAGAACCAGCATGACGTACCTCGACAGGCCACAAAAAAAACCCACTGTCTAATTTGCAATATTACCGGATGAAGAAAATTAACTTCGTCTGAAATAGAAATAAATAAAAAATTTGTATATCTCCATACCCCTCAAAATTATAATGTACCACGAAAGAGAAATAACTGAGCCAAACAGATCAATTGTCCACAATATTTTAAAAAAATTGTCAGTTGAAAATTGAATTCAAACTACAAACTGTTACTAACATATAATATCTAAATTATGTATAAACATACATCTTATAATAGAAAGTGCTCCTGATTATATGTATTTTTCTCAAGGTACTAAAATTCAATTACTTTCCCTTTACTACATAAATAAAGAAAATGTAATTCTAAATCAGTGAACGTAAAAGGCCGGTTTTTTATATAATATAGTTAAATAATAGATAAAGAACGCACTTTCAGATTTATCCTCTAAAATAATTAAATGTTCTCTGATTCTCTTAAACTAATATATTTAAGCTTTTTTAATCTCATATGAAATTCATATCATATTCGTGAATTTAAACCTAAAGTGTTAATTAAATTAAGCTATTATCTCGACTTTCCCTGATGAAAATGTCGAGTAACCAGCAGTTAGCTTTCTATTAACATATAAATTACAAAGTATAAATAACTATACAATTTATTTTGAATAACTGATAAATTAAAAAAGGGATTAAAGGGAAAGTTAAGTCTAACTTTAGACCAAGGTGTTAGAGGTAATCAAGTCCATTGGAGCGCAGAGAACCAAAGATGAAGCGATAAAACGTACATTACGGCGTCAAGCATATTCGTTTCCAAACCACGTTCCAGCAAGGCCGCCTTAGACCTCCTCAATAACCCGGAAATACTTTACTATGGAATTTAAAACTTTCAAGAGTATAAAGTCAATTTCCTTTCTAACTTTTCTGCCTGAATTAACAAAACATTTATATTCAATCCACACGACTATTTTTCAAATGAGCATGCTATAATAAAATATAATCATTTTTTAAAAAAATATGAAATAGTTAAATATTTAACAACGCCAGCAAATTTGTAGTGCAAAGTCTAAACTTCCATGAAAAGCTAAGTATACCTACATTTTATCTTATTATCTTAATAATATAATGTTGCCAATTATGTGCTTTCGACAAAGCCTCCTTTGGCAATTTATCAAATCGGAAAGATAGTTAACCAGCATTACTAAGCCCAGCCTTTTCACGATGTTGGCCATTAAAAATGGTTTTTAGCTATAACTTAAGAACCATTTATTATTGTGATGTGAAGAAAACGTCATTTTACAGGTGCGTAAATGATCTCCTGACAGACTAAGGGGATATTTATAAGGGTCCTCGGTTTCATCTAAAAGACCAAGCCCTTTAAAAAATAAGCTGCCAATTAGAGTAGCACAAGCTTCCGTGTGTCCTTGGCGTTTGTTACTTTGTTATGGTTCCGAGCTTACCGAAGGTACGTGATGAAAAAGTGAATGTTTTGTCTCCGATTTCAAAATTCGTTTCAGACATCAGGGAACACTTTTGGTCCCGTGGCTGTATTTCGGTCTGTCTGTCTGGCGTTCAGTTTTTTGCGTTAAACCTACTTGTCCGGTTTTAATGAAATTTGGATGGTAGGTCCTAATTAAGCCATTGTTGGTCGCCAATTTGTTTCTTTTCCACATATTTTTACCATTTTGCCAATCCACATTAATTTACACCTTTATCTTCATGAATACTTGTCTGATTTTCAAGAAATTTGGATTGTGGGTCGAAAATATGCCGTAGATAGTCTGCGCTCTTTAAATTTTCCTAAATTGATACTTTTATTCGTGTAAATATACAACTTTCAGATTTCAAAATATAGTCTGCCAAATAATCTAGCTCATAGCTTCCTAGCATTCTATCACGTATTTAAATAATGTTATGCTTTTACAAACCATTATTGTCTAATCTTGTAATTAAATTTAATTTTCTCTCTTCTTTTATTAGGGTTTCGTAGGTCCCCTGGAAATCATTAGGCCGATGGTGATGTGTCTGTTTGTCAGTCGCCCTTTGAATCATATCTCCCGAACTATTCCAGCTAGAGAGTTGAAATTTATACACCACTGGCGTAACTTTTTGACCCACACTGAAAAAATATTGGCGAATGATTCATGTCACGGGAAATTATATTGTTGTGAATGGTATTAAACAGTAGATATATAACAATCTTGTAAATTGTTTCATTTTCCAAGTCATTCGTCAAGAAACATCAACAGTTTGCGGGTCCCCCTCCTCCCCTTCTCTAAATCTATATTTCTGCTGTTACTAGATATTATATAATATGATATTTAAAATTTTCTATCCTGGGACATAGAAACAATAAGAAAAGATATTTAATCTGATTAAATGGGAATCCAAAATGGCGGATAAATATTTCATGTCACCGGAAAGTTTTATATAAAATATACAACATGTGCGGCCTGCTCGGCTGATTAACAAACTCAAGGATAATTGTTTTTTTTTCAAGTATCAACGTTCATTGAGCATTTCTTTTATCGGCAATACCTCAAATTAATATAACAGATAAATAATTTCATGTTCAAACGAAACCATTTTTACGTAAGAATTTTATTCATTTTACTTTCATACAGGCCTGGGTGGGGAAATAATAATACCAGCCCATAAAAACCAAGTTTTTATTATAAATCCTTTATATTTTTGCCTTTTTTGTTGTGAGGGGAAGTATTGGTAATAATTCATTTTAATTAATTTTAATAAAAATTAAATAATTAGTAAAATTAATTAATTATTTAATTTGTTAGAATGTTTTTGTTTTGGTAGAGAGTCGATATGCTAAGTTTCTGCTCGCTTGGATGACGATGGATGCTCGATGGAAGAGGGTTAACTCGCCCTCCAAAGATTTTTTATACCCACAAATTAATTTATTAAATTTCATTTTTATTACTTTTTTAAATTTCATTATTCCAATAATTTTCAACAAGAAATTAATTAAATTTAAAAATTAATTAATTAATTTGTTAAAATATTTTTGTATTGCTAGAGAGTCTATGTACCAAGTTTGATCTCGATTGGACGACTGGAAGAGGGTTAACTCACCCTCCAAAGATTTTATATACCTACGAATTAATTAATTTCTTTTTATTCTTATTACTTATTTTTTTAAAATTTAATTAATTATTCATTTTTAAAAAAGTTAATTATTTTAATTAAAGAAATAATTAATTAATTAAATATAATTAATTAATTTAATTTAATTAATTAATTAATTTGTTAAAATGTTTTTGTATTGGTAGAGAGTCTATGTGCCAAGTTGCAGCTCGATTGGACGACTGGAAGAGGGTTAAATAGCCCTCCAAAGATTTTATATTCCTACCAATTAATTAATTAAATTTTATTACTTATTTTTTTAAATATTTAAGTGATCCATTCATTTTTAAAAAGATAATTAATTAAATTGAAAAATTAATTAATTAATTAATTTGTTAAAATATTTTTGTCTTGGTAGAGAGTCTATGTGCCAAGTTTCAGCTCGATTGGATAACTGGAAGTGGGTTAACTAACCTTCCAAAGATTTTGACGTCAGGCACCCAGGCACCCAGGCACCCAGTTCCCAGGCACAAAAGTAAAGTTAATATAAAGGATTTAATAAAAATAGCCTGCCAATTAATTAGTGTGGCACATAGCTTCCTCGCGTCCTATTTCGTATACTTTAATAATATTATACTTTTACAACCTATTATTGTGAAACTTATTTATACTTCTTATGGTGGCCTGTGGACTATTAATTTTCCCTCTAATTTTTTTCTGTCAAAATTGTTTTGATTTTTTACATGAATTGAAGCATCAATTTAGCAAAATTTAAAGAGCGTTGACGGTTGAAATTAATCTGGGATTATCTATAATATAAGTGGCAAAGTCCTGATTGACTGACTGACTGACATAGAATCAACGCACAGCAAAATCTGCTTATCCGACAGACTTGAAATTTTGAGGATATACTCGGTTTATATCATAGGCATCAACTAAGAAAGGATTTTGCGAAATTTTAATTTTTGTACCCAGGGGTACGGGGTACAAATGTCAAAGTAATGAAAACTTTTAATGATGCATATCGTTGAAAAGCTCTTTAAAAGTACAGTAATTGTTGTTATGTACAGTTTTGTCATATTTTCATTTAGGAGGGGGTAAAATGGAAATATGTGTATAACTACATCTTATATAAATGAAGAGTGTCTATGAGTGTCTTTTATCTTATATAAATGAAGTGTCTATGAGTGTACTGCTTACATGAGATTATAAAGTTAAAATGTTGGTACACATCAGGAGTACGGGGTACAAATGTCAAAGTAATTGATAGGTACCCTTTATGATGCATATGGTTGAAAGGCTCTTTAAGAGAAAAGTAATTGTAATGTGCGTTTTTGTCATTATTTTCATTTAGGAGAGGGGTAAAAAGGATATGTCAACGTAAGTGTGTGTGCGCGCGAAAGGGCGCGTGTGTGTGTGTTCTTTATTCAAATCTACCGTTTTATTCCGATTTCAATGAAAATTAGCACACTTGACCTTCAAAGCAAGGGGAAAAGGGGAAGCACTGACTTCATGCATTTTCGAAATTTTGATTTTGGTACACAGGGGTACGGGATACAAATGTCAAAGTAATGAAAACCCTTCACGATGCATACCGTTGAAAAGCTCTTTAAGAGTGCTTTAGAGTGCTGTAAAATTATTGTTATGTACATTTAGGGGGGTAAAATGGAAAAATATATCTATATCTATATATAAAAAACTAATAATTGTTGTGTCTGTACATTTATCCGATTGGGCGAAAATTTTGTATTTATTCATTTATTTATTTTATTATTATTATTATTATTTTTAAAATACCGTTATTGAATAAAACATATTAATACATAAATAATATTTTAGTACATCAATTTATCTATTTTATTGATTTTATATTTTAGCTCTACATAAGGTTATCTCTCCACTAGAGAACATAGAGGCCCGAGCTGTGGAGAGAGAATATGGGGTATTTCCACTGAATGAGTAGTCCTGACTACGAATTTAAGTTTAGAAAATTTTATATCTGTCTGTCTGTCACGTCCAATTGGCTGAATAGATTTTGGAGGTTCTTGGGTACAATGTTAAGCTTAATTCTGCGGGTGATAAAGGATATAAAACGATTTGGTAGCTTTATATTGAGCTGAGAACGGGGCTTCTAAATAGATTTAAAAATTCTTATTTCATTTTTCATAAAAATGTATTTAACCAAAATTGCAGAAGAAACTACTGACCATATTTTATGTTTTGTGGAAATTTCTGTAGGAAGAAATCACTGTCAAGAATATGTAAATAGGAATCACTGTCAAAAAATATTTAGATTTATTTTTAGATATTAAGGCAATAATTAATAAATCACGCCTTACCGTGCCTAAACCTTTACTAACTTAATCATGACCACTTCTTTAAAATTCTAAAATAAAATCTACGAGTGTATACGTAGTATAATAATTTTTAAATTATATTGATATCTGCCAATAGAGATTTTCTAAAATTTTATCCCTAAGGGGAACATAAGGACAGAGTAAGAAAATAAGGGGAATTGAGCCCAGACCGATCTTCAAAAGTTAGGAAGTTAATACTTGAGAAAGAGCTCTTATTTTGGATGTAAGCATGTATATTAATAAAAGATAATTCCAATTTCAACCAAGGGATGTAAAATGACACGGGGAGGGGGGGGGGTACAGAAGGAAAATACCACTGCTTTTCCTTTTTAAAAATTTAGTCGGAATGAATTACTAATTTGGGATATTAGCAAATTATCTTATCAAAGGGGAGGGGGTATAGAAATAAGGAGGAGGGATAGAATCTAGATATTCTCGCTTTGTAAAATAATTTAAATGTTTCTTGATGGTAGTTTATAAATCCATCAAATTGAAAATAAAACACCCCGTAGCGAAGCACGGGTATTCAGCTAGTCTTAATATAAGCCTAGACTATCTTTTGGTAAGCCATCCAAATTTCATAAAAAACGGATGAGTATCTACTTTGGATATAGGTAAAAATAAAGATATAGGTACATATAAATGTATGTTGTGCACATGTGGAAGAGAAAAAAATAAACGCAGAAGGTTGAAACTTTAATGGGACTAAAAATGGGTTGATTATGGCCTACCATACGAATTTAATTAAATTGGACAAGTAGTTTTTAAGATATGTTGGTTCACAAAAGTAGAGCGACAGATAGGCCTAAAGACTGGCATGGAACCAAAAATGTTCCCTGATGTCTAAACAAACTTCTGTCTTGGAATGTTTGAAATTGGAAAAATTTCGTTTTCCAGAACGATCACATAGCTTCCGTTAGCTTCGGTAAGCTCGGAAGCAAAACAAGTCTGAATTAGGTAGAACCGGAATTCGGGGTGTTCATATGAAAAGGTCAGTAATAATTAAATTGCAATTAAATTAAGTTTTCTCTTATCCCAAATTCGAAAAAAAAAAATATCAAGGTTTTTGTTAATACAATGATTTTTGAAAGCCGTCTGCCAATAAAAATGTTCATTAAAAAAAATAATAAAATTATACATTGGAAACAATTGTCATAAAGAAAAATTACATCGATCCTCCCCATTTCATTTCCAACCCTCCCCCTATTAAAAAATAAATTAATGATCCCCTACATATAAAAAAAATAAATATAAAAATATAAATCACTCAACTTTGGAGGCTTATAACTCGTCTTGGAGGGGTTGGATCAAAAAAAGTTCTGAGTATGGCACCATCTTCAAAGTATTCTCTACAAGGTTAGATACTTTTTATTCGGTTTGGTCTTCAAGTAAAATACTCTACTAATTAGTATGGCACATAGCTTCCTTGCGTTCTTTTTCGTAAAATTTCATGAGTTCATGCTTTTAAAACCTATTACTATCCAATTTATTTCATTCTCTCCCATTTTTTTAAATCTGTAAATTGTCTTTATTTTTTTACATGTACAATAGAACACATTTAGGAAAATTTGAGAGCGCAGCCGGTAAAATGAATTTCGGTTCGGGCTATCTGCGGGCTACTTTCGGCGAACCGTCAAAAGTTCATAAAAATCAGATAAGCAATTTTGAAGATATAGGTGTATATTAACTTGGGTGTGCATGTGGAAGAAAATCAAATGAGCACTGGAGGTTAAAACTTATAATATGGGACCAACATTAGGCTAATTATGACCTACCATCCAAATTTTAATAAAATCGCGTATTAATTTAACAAATTTTAAATATTTTTTTTTTATAAATCGAGTAGTTTTTATGATATGTTGGGTCGGAAAAATTAAGCGACTGACTGACAGACATACATGCAGACACAAAACCAAAAATGTTTGAAATCTGAGACCTAAATATTTTTTGTTGTTCTGAACTGTCACATAGCTTCCGTTAGCTTCGGTAAGCTTGGATGCAAAAGTACTTATGATAACAGGGTAAACTATCACAAACACATTTTTTTGTCACTAGAGGGCGCTGGAGAGGTCAGATCCACAAAAAAAACCTATATGCGTCACTTCAAGCCCTACAAGATAGGCTTGTTAGTTATATTCAAGAGTTACATTAAGTCAGAAATATCGCCTTTACAAAACATTCTGTAGTGAAATAAGGTAGTGTACATATTTCATATAAACACAAAAATGAAAATAGTGGGTTTTAAAAGCATATTAAAAATAAAGTACATGATAGGAAGCAAGAAAGACATGTTCCAAACAAACTGGTAGAATATTTTTTTCTGCTTCTTTAAAGTGTTGATTATGTCATCATATAATATGATCATCAAATATGTCTCGACTCTCTGCAATTTTAACGCACCAGATAAATTAGTGTTTAGAACAAAAGGCTTAGGCTGAATTGCGGGTTCACTAACCACTCGGCTACGCCGATCCCTTTTGGAATGGTAATTAGAGGCCAAGAGAGAGCAAATTAAGTAAATCAAAATAAAATGAAAATCATTAGTAAAAAGAATTAGGAGGAAGTAATTACTTCTTAGTGTATTAGCAATGCCTACTAATTGAAATTAAATGCCCAATGGTATCCGCAGAGTTTTGTTACTAACCAATTCCTTTTCTTAGTTGTTGAACTTCCTTCTCAAGGAAATGTTCTGTATTTTTTATCCTTCAAATTAAAGGCTATTCACTTAATTACACTCTATAAGTCTCTCTCTTGAGCGAGAAAGATAATAAAATTAGGAATTAAACACAATTAATTCCATTTAGCGAATTCTTTAAACCTAAAGGATCTCTGTCCTTTTCATAATTGTCAAAAGGAAAAAATCTAGAGAATAAGTGTCAGCAATTAAGTAAACAAAATTTTCTATTTGTAAAAAAGAGGATAGATTTTAGCGGCAAAAATCACAACACCAATATTATCCTTTGAAGAAAATATTATTACAACGCACACACACGCACGCGCGCTCGCACACACACACACACATATATATATGCACAATGACCGTGGTGCAATAAGGTCTAGGTCTGCCAAATGGCTTACACAACTTTATATGTAATGGATGACAATGGGTTCGTGTATCGTCAATAGAGATTGGCAACCCGATGCATGCCACTTCACATATGCAGCAACCTATTCATATGACGATACTAGGTAAACATAGAGCGAACCCGGACCTCCTATACGTGAAGGTGGGATTCCTATGCTGCGGCTGACGCTAGCTTGCTCTGGCGGTTGTGCGGCTGTACCGGTTCGAGAGCAGTGTAGACGCAGATGTGAAGGAGAACGGGTGGTAAATATGTACTTAAACACCCACTTATTTATAATTGTCCGATTGACTACGGTTTTTTTTAAAAAAAAAACCTTTTTACGAGTCCCTTTTTACAATTTTACAACCTTTAATCTGGCACCATTTCGATGAATTAAATACATCGTTTTTTTTTAAATATACATAAAATATCCCCTCACGTACATACGGTAAATGTTGGGAACCAGGGTTTTTTTTTAAGGGGGATTCACTTAGGATACCCAAATACCTTGGAATTGGATGCACACTGATTATCCCTTTTTGTTAATTGATAATTGTTAGTCAGACTAAGGGATATAAACTCTACTTTATTTATTCATTTGTCTAAATAACTACTACGATAAAGGGATATTTAGTCTAATTTATGAAAAAGTGTGTATTCGGTTGTCGAAAGTTTATTATTATATTATGGCTATCCTGAGTGAATCCCCCACCCTTAAAACCCCCCTGGTGCCAAACATTTCCCGTATGTACGTGAGTAGATATTTTATATATATTAAAAAAAAAACTATTTACTTTACCAAAACGGTGCCAGGTTAAAAGTTTTTAAATTGTAGAATCGGACAATTAAAAATAGGTGGGTGTTTAAGTGCATATTTACCGTTTTTTAATCAAATCAGTTATGTCGGATAAAGCACTGTTTACAGTTGAGGAACATGAAAAGTTGGAGGATATTATTTCAATTTCCTGTTATTTATTCTTCTTTGACGAGATCGAGAATGCAGCTGAACTGCGTTGTGTTTAGCCTGAAATATTCTCGAAAGTTTTTCTCATCCTTCAACAAGTGCCGATTGATAAGTGTCTCAAAAAACCTTCCTCAATCCTTGATTTGAAAATAGGGTGTGCTGCAGCATTACCCTGACTTATTAGTTGCAATGGAATTTCTTCTTCAATCTCTTCTAAGTGCAAATAGAAAAGCAAATGGCAGACACTCATTATTGTCACCCTTTCACTACCGAGGCCGCAGACCAACTGGATGCATTCATAGAAAACCCTATAACCTGCATCAGCCACAGCATAGGAATCTCACCTTGAGAAGCGAACAACGAGCGAGAAGCGTAACAACAAACAGACCAACAATACCGCCGCCAAGGAAACCCTTCAATCACACCCCCCAGGTCCTGCAATGAACTTCTCTACACCAACCACCTCATCACAATTCCCTTCTCTACCGTCGACTGCACACAAGCCTACTACTACCCGTGAGCAACCCCTGTCACACTCCAGCTACGCGACCGCTGCGGCTGCAGGATCCTCTCACCCGCTACCTCAGAGACGTCTTCCTGCCTTTATTCCTCCTCCTACAAACACCACTGACTTCACTGCTACCTTACAAGTAACCCTCAACTCCTTTATAACCGAACTTAAAGCTGTTATTGAACCTCTCCTCACCATCCTTTAAACCCTCTCATCACTAGCATCTGTCCTTCCCGTCTTTTCCCAAAAATGATCTCTCCAAACCAAACTTCTCTTACCATCCTTCTCTGGAACGCTAATGGGGTAACCCAGCATAAACAAGAACTTGATACTCTCCAACATGATAAAAGGATCGACATTGCCCTCATAAATGAAACACACTTCACAACACGTTCACACTTTCACATACGAGACTACCAAACGTACAGAACTGACCATCCAAATAACACTGCACAGGGGGGTAGTGCGATCCTTATTAGAAATTCCCTTTCCCACTTTCTGCATCCTTCTAACCCCACAGAATCTATTCAATCCACAACCATAACCCTAAATTCCTTACCATTTGACTACACAATATCCTCTGTTTATTGTCCTCCTAGCAAACCTGTTACCCATCAAGATTTTGTAACCTTATTCCGATCCTTTGGTCCAAGGTTTATAGCCGGAGGAGATTATAATGCTAAACATCCCCACTGGGGATGCAGAACCCGTAATCCACGTGGCACAAATTCCCTGCTTCCTCTGATTCTTTCTTCCAGATACCAAGTCCTTTCCCCTCCTGACTATACTTATTGGCCTTCTGATCCGAACAAACTACCAGACCTATTAGATTATTTCGTCACCTCCCCATTCACCAATCTCCACCCAACTATTTTGAACCTTCACGATCTCTCCTCTGACCACAGTGCTGTTCTTTTGATCCTAGACCTTTGTCCTACTCCCACCCCTAACAAACCTACCTTAATAAATGGACATGTAGACTGGACTATGTTTCAACAGTTAATAGAGAACAAACTTGACCTTAAAGTACCACTAAAGACATCTAATGACATAGACACAGCAGTACAGACACTAACTGAGACAATACAAACATGTGTATGGGACAGTACAAGACCTTACAAACAACACAGAACGACTAATTATTACTTACCTTTGACTATACGAACCTTAATTAGCGAAAAACGACGAGCTAGGGCAAAATGGCAACGGGCTCGACTACCTACTGACAAACTGACCTTTAACAGACTTACAAGACAACTGACCACTGCATTGACAACATACAGATCAGAACAATTCTCAGACTATACTAGAAACTTGACGACGGAAGACAAATCCCTTTGGCAAGCTACTACCCGAAAAATCCTTAAACAAAAGATTATTCCTTCACCCCTCCAAAGATTAGATCAATCCTGGGCTAAAAGTGATGTCGATAAAGCAGAGCTTTTTGCCCATTTCCTCTCCGAACAGTTTACTCCTAATCCTGATATTTATGACCAAATCCATTCCAATAATATATTAAACGATCTGTTTGTGCCTCTTCAACTTTCTCCTCCCCCAAAGGCATTTAACCCATCCGATATTTCCTACATTATAAAACATCTTCCCAAAAACAAAGCTCCTGGCTATGACCTTATTACCTCCCATATCCTTAAAAACCTTCCCAAAAAAGGAATCGTCTACCTTACTTCCATCTACAACTCAGTCCTCCGAGTAACCCACTTTCCTTCACTTTGGAAATTTGCCAAAATCATAATGATCCACAAACACTCCAAACCTTCCCACTTACCTAACTCCTATCGTCCTATCAGTCTTCTTCCACTGATGGGGAAAATCTTAGAAAAACTTCTCCTCCGACGAATTAATCCTATAATAGCATCCTTACAAACACTTCCAAATCACCAGTTAGGTTTTCGATCCCTTCACTCCACAGTCCAACAGTGTCACAGAGTTGTAGATATAATAGCCTCCTCCCTTGAACAGAAAATGTACTGCTCGGCGGTCTTCCTGGATGAAGCGCAAGCTTTTGACAGGGTTTGGCACGCTGGCTTGCTTTGGAAGCTTAAGGGCATCCTTCCTTTCACTTACTATCTGATCCTAAAATCCTTTCTAGCAAATCGTTTTTATCAAGTGTCCTACAACCTTTCCACTTCCTCAATTTATCCTATAAAAGCAGGTGTACCCCAAGGAAGCATCCTAGGTCCAATCCTGCATACCATTTTCACTTGCGACATCCCTGAACATCCTGCCACCACTTTAGCATCCTTTGCAGATGATAAATGTATTCTATCATCTAACATATCTCCTAGAATAGCATCTGATCAAGTTCAGCAACACCTCTTACTTCTGGAAACTTGGCTCAAGAAGTGGAGAATCAAAATTAATGAAAACAAAAGTGTCCATGTGACGTTTAGTTTGCGACATGGCATATGTGAACCGCTAACCCTAAACCAAATTCCCATCTCTCACTCTAGTTCCGTCCGCTACCTTGGTTTACATCTGGACCGTCGTTTGACCTGGGCACACCACACAAAACTTAAACGACAAGACTGCAACAGACGCTACAGAATTTTACACAGACTTTTACACCATACATCTAAGCTCAGCACACATAACAAATTACTCATTTATAACACCATAATTAAGCCCATATGGTCATACGGTATCGAACTCTGGGGTTTCACCAAGCGTTCCAACTCCTATCGAATCCAGTCCCTACAGTCCAAAATCCTAAGAAGAATAGTCCACGCTCCTTTCTACGTTTCTAACTTTACCCTTCACAACGACCTTAAAGTCCCCTTCGTCCATGACCTAGCCAAATCTCGTTACAAATCCTTCCATGACTCCATATCCCAACACCCTAATCCATTAATCCACAACCTATCATTGCCATCCATTCCCGGAAATCCTCCTCGACGTCTAAAGAGGCAGTGGCCACGTGATTTATTAAGCGATGTATAACTTCTAAATATATGTAATAATTCATGCTAGTATCTGTGAGTACTGTTAATGGACAGTTCCTCACCTCAAGTCAACATCATGTCATTCTAATAACATACATCATTATTGCTTATAACATGTAATTATGTAGTTGCAATATTCTAATAAAAATTAAAAAAAAAAAAAAAAGAAGCGAATGCGACAGCAATGAAATACTAGGGACCCACACATAAAATGTACATTTACATGTATTTATTAATTTACTAGCCTTCACCCCAAGCTCCGCGCGGGGCTCATGCTAGATATTAGTGGTTATATGGTTCCTATTATCATGCACGCCTTGCAATTAAATAAAATGCCTGGACAGGTTAAAAGCAATTAGTGTGGCACATAGCTTCCTCGATTGGAGTGATTTTATGCTTTTAAAAACCATTATTTCTTATCCACCAATTCTGAGCAAAATAGCTTCGTTAGACCTTGAAAAATTGATATTTGGTGGTTTTTTCATTAGCGCATGCGCACTGGCTACTGTAAATCCAATTACGTACAATGACATTCATACGGGACCATATAGGGCATAACCTGAACAATCTCTTAAAATTTCATCGAGATCAGATGAAAATTGTGAAAGTTATGCACAGTGGCGTAGCGAGCTTAACTCGCGCCCGGGGCGCAATACCTTTTTAGCGCCCCCATTCGAAAACCATATAATATTGTATGGGTCAGTTTCAAATAAAATGTACCTTTAGGGAAATCAATTTGGACTCTATATAGAAAATTAAAATAAGCCTTAGACATGATAATATTGATTATTCTGACACATCAGGGACTTAGGATGACATTTTCGTTCAAGAACAGTCAGGTTTAAAATTCATTTACATATATATGAACATATATACATAAAAAATCACATTTTTGTCGTAATGAGTGTTACTATCATAAAAACAGTATTATTTTAAATTTTATTTCTCTGTTTTTATGAAACGTTACTAAATTGAATATATGACGTAAATATTCTCTTTCATCCCACCAGAAATATTTCTTAGACCTAAAAAATTTGCAATTAAAAAAAAAAGTAATGAGTGTTACATGTATTATCTTTTAATGTTTCCTCGAAGCTTCAAAAATGTAAAGGATACGTTTTCAGTGCATTGTAATAAAAGTTTTTATTATAAAGAAGAAGAAAAAATAATTTTTCTTTTTTAAAAAAATAGTTGGACACGGCTATCCATAAGAATTTGTTATTATTCAAGTAACACTCATTACATTATGGTAACACTCATTACACAATTATATATTGGACCTAGAAAAAATTAAATTTTAACACAAACTTTAAACATTAAACTTTTATTTACAATTATTTTTACATGCGGCAAATTTATTTTTTGTAAAAACATTAAACTCAATCATTTTTTTTAAGATTTAAAATATACAGTATTGTAGAAAAAACAGCATTGTAACACTCATTACAGGTAACACTCATTAAATTTTAACTTTAAAAAATCTTTCCTCAGAAACTATGTTTATTAATTAAACCAATTTAATGTGTACTGATTATATTAATTAATAACTACTAAATTATATTAATAACATAAATAAATGTTGATTACACCTAGAAAAAATGATGGTAACACTCATTACAATGAATAAAAATACTCACAATTTTTTTTTAGTGAAATATTAATTGCAGAGAAGAATAAAGTGCTATCAATCCAAAAAGTCGTTGATTACTGACTTAAATAGCTTCTTAACATAAACAAACCCTTATCCCTCCTTCTTTCTTTCATACTCACCCTCTAATTCTGCCAACTCTTATCAGTAACACTCATTACTAAACCCTTGGGACATACATATAAATATATTTGTTTCGTTTTGTACTAAAGTTTTATTTTTTCCTATCCCATTTATATAAACTTGGATATTTTATTGGTTAAAAAAAAAATTATAATAAAAAAAAACTTATGAAAAAAATGAATAAAAATCACATTACATGTTATCAAAACTACTGTGGGACGTAACACTCATTACAAATCTCATCACCATTGAAATCTGTATTATAAAATTCACCCA
This sequence comes from Gerris lacustris, assembly GCA_951217055.1. Taxonomy (NCBI): domain Eukaryota; kingdom Metazoa; phylum Arthropoda; class Insecta; order Hemiptera; family Gerridae; genus Gerris; species Gerris lacustris. Next base: position 64,213,739 of record OX578276.1, on the reverse strand, counting down.
AATTTTTACAATTTTTTTCCAGGTCGTTATCAACATTATCCTTGTTTAATATTTTTTTTTGTTTTGCGAACCATTTGGCGCCCCTTTGAGAGTAGCACCCGGGGCACGATGCCCCCCCTTGCCCCCCCCCCCCTCGCTACGCCACTGGTTATGCAAGTGGCAAAGATTTCATGTTCGCGCATGCGCAACATGAAATATAGCAAGTGATGAATATAGCAATAAAATAATAAATAAATATGCAATAAAACAAAAGTGATGAAATATAATATCTTCAAATAAAATTATTTTTTCCGTGGTAGGCTGTGAAATAGTAACTTTAGAGCCTAAAAAACATAGCTAAAATCCATTTTTTCATTACGTGGACTTAAAAAATCTTTTCATTACTCCTAGCTGTAAAGAAAAAATCTTTTATCTACGATTGATACGAAATATAAACATTATATCTCTGTTTAGATGCGTAGAAAGTGATAATTTACGTACTTGTATTCATTGCGCATGCACGTCTCATAGTTCTGAAGAATTCCGCTTCTTTACCACGCTAGCGCGGTAAAGAAGAGGAATTCTTTAGCTTTACGCACGATTAGCGAGTTTGTTTACATTTAACAAAACTAATTTGCTATTATTTTATAAGTAACTGTTTATATCGAGTTTTTAGTGAAAAACAATGAATGAATCAAGTGGCTTTGACGAAAATGTAGAGAATAATACTCCTCCAGAAATAATTAATTCGGCAAAAAATACAACTCAAGATTAATGCCATCTTTATCAAGAGAAGAGATACGAACTTACATACAGCAAGTTTATTTTTTTCTGTACCTATTTATTATTTAAATCTAACAATCGTAGATAAAGTACGGTACGCAACTCGTGCGAAAACGGCATTTTGCATTGCTCGTGTGGTTTTACTACCCTCGCTGTCGCTCGGGTGCAAACTCCACACTCGCATGCAAAGTGCTACTTTCCGCACTCGACGCGTAATGTACTATTACGTCTTAGGAACTAATAGTTATTTATGCACCTAGGGAGTAAAGTAAGCTATTATTCCCTGAGCGAAAAAAGTTGGTTCTTGAGGCGAAGCCGAAGGAACCATGGTCCCTAAATCCTGAGGCGAAGCCGAGGGATAATATAAGAGATTCAATATTAAAAACAAATAAGAATTGGAATTAAACTCAAATAGTATAAGAGATTCAATATAAAAAACAAATAAGAATACGTCACGTCAGAGAGGTTACGTAAAAGTGACAAAGGTTGCTGTGACGTCATGCACCCTCCACGATTTTTCGTCAGGTTATCTTTTCTGGCTCATAACAAACCATTGTTTACTGGAGTTCTGTAAGCATTTTATAGTTTTTTCCTCTTTTTATTCTATTAAAGCTATTTTAACCTTATCATATATTAGTAACATCATTAATAAGCCAACAAATGTATACATTATAGATGATAAAACAAATAATACTCACAAATAACTCAAATAAGATGTAAAATAACTTACTTACAGATAAGTAGTTGGTTGTTTTTTGGAATGAAAGTCCTTACAGATGTGCTCTTTTTACTCTATTAAAAGCTTTTTTAACTGTTTTTAACCTTATCATATATCAGTAACATCATTAATAAGCCAATAAATATATACATTTTAGATTATAAAACAAATAATTCTCACAAATAACTCAAAGAAGATGTAAAATAACTTACTCACAGATGTGCTCTTTTTACTCTATTAAAAGCTTTTTTAACTGTTTTTAACCTTATCATGTATCAGTAACATCATTAATAAGCCAATAAATGTATACATTATAGTTGATAAAACAAATAATTGATTAAAAAATAATAAAATAAAATAGCGCTGATAAACCCCAGAAGTACATTGTTTGTTATGAGCCAGGGCAGCTTAGCCAACGTAACAACACACACTTTTTTTTACGTAAGTGATGTCACACTTCCCCGGCGTATTGGAATTAAACTCAAATAGAAGGTTATTTAGATGCAGGTTATAATGTTGTAAACAAAGATAAACACGATCAAAAAAGCGCAGTGCCGCCAACCTGATTTCAACAACTTCATTACATTAGCCATACATTTTCTACTATTTATAAAATAATTAAGTTGCCATCTTTACTTTTTTGCCCTACTTTACTTTTTCGCCCTACTTTTACTTTTGCTCCCTACTTTTTGAGTTCAGGGATGAAAAGACCTGTTTTAGTCTCTCTAAACTAATTCAAAATCATAACTTCTCTACTGGAGATAAATTATATTTATTTTCCGGCGGGTAGTTGTCAAAACTTCCGTTAGTAGCGCTGCAGTCTTTGTAGAAATGCTTCTAGTACGATTAAAATCCGCTAGATGTTAATGCGTTTTATTTATCTTTTCTTATAGTGTAACATCTTTTTAAGGTTTCTTTTTTTGTCTTAAGTATGTACTAATATTTGTTATTATTATATATTGATTAGTGATTAATATTTAATGTTTTTTCATTGTCTGCTACCTCGGAAAAAATAGCATATGCTACGCGACTGTGAAGTGTTTTTTCTTTACCTTGGCAATATTTACTGTCTCGCTTCGCTCGACAGTAAATGTAAATGCCGCGGTAAAGAAAAAACTCACTTCACAGCCAAGTAACATAATATACTATTTAAAGAGAAACCCATTAAAAGGTAAATAATAAAAGTATTACAATATTAACTATGCAAACGTAAACAAAGCAAGTGGCAGTTATTTGTTTTGATTAAAAAATCAAACAATAATAAATAACCGAAGTGGCTATGAAAAGTATTAATTTTTTTATAAAATTGGTAATAACTTTGGTTCTACTCAATATTTTTCGATTAAACCAAGCCTACAAATTGCGCAACATGTTTGCGCTCTCCTCGGAAAAAAAGTAATCGATATCGTTGAGCCAGTTTTGCGCCTATAAAGTTTGACTTGGGGGACATACACTCATACACGAAAAAAGTTAATGCCGGATTCGGTATTCAGAATGTAAAAAATAAAAAAGTATCCAAAAAATTTTCGATTTTGACCAATGTACAGACAAAACTTTAATTTTATATATATAGATATTAAAAATATTTAACAATTAATATAAGTCTTATTAGATATGTTAAAGTAGAATTCCTGTTGTTGTAGACATGAGTTAAATCACTTTTGGAATGATTAATCTTTTAAACAAGTAAGATATACCCTAGACTAAAAATAAATACTAAGTCCGATCGTATAAATCAGACGATTAAAATCAGCTCATAGCAGTAATTTGCTCGTGTGATAATTTTAACGGGTGAGACTTTAGAGGTTTGACCGAAACCCCCTTTCCCTGCTTGCGGCAATGTAAAGGTAATTACAGGGCGTCGGAGGAGGTCGGGCAGGGATATAAATCCATGGAGGCGCGGGGCCCGAGGCCTCTACTCAGGCCAAGGCTAATATGGGGGTAGCTAGATTTCCCCCAGACTCTAACTGTTGAACCCCATTAGAGCTTCTCACTCCGGCACTCAGCACTCAATCGCTTCGAGCACTTTCCTTCATCACCTAATTACTTCACTACCCTTTAACTCACTGTACAAAACAAAATCCTTCTAAATCAAGCCTGGTTGACTTCTGACAAGGCTTTCCGCATTTAAAATGAAACATAATATAGTTCTCATTAAAAGAATTGCACCACCTACCAACTCTTTATACATAATATGTGGGCGTTAGTGATGTTTCTCAGTTTCCAACTGTTTTATAATGAAAACTTTTCTTCATTCACCTATTTCTTATTCACCTGTTTAAATGTGTTACATTGATTACGTTTACAGTCAACAAAAAATTATTGATTTTGGCGTTTTACATGCTATTTAGATAATATGTTAATGCAACTGCAATAATAACAATTGATTTTTTATGTGACAATTTTGAAATGTCATTCAATTGAATTGAAATAGCTGCTGCAAGTATATTTATGAATAGTTATGGTGTATTTGATGTAGAAGGTTAGCTTCAAAATTTGAAAGTGAAAAGAGCATTTCTTTGTCCTGCGGACTTATTTCAAACATTGATAAAAAAAAATCCGACAGTTATCGTCATTACGTCGTGTGAATGTGTTTATAGCACACATCAGATATAGTATATATTTCATTGGAACGAAGTTCCTTATACGTTCTTCAATAGAAATTGCTGTAAAGCAGTACTATGGTCCAATCCCGAATTTTTAGCGGCTTTCATACGGACTTTAAACGCAAGTCCATTAGTTCGGGGATGATATGGTGTTGATCTAATATGTAGAATTCCGTTTCCTCCACAAAACTTTTTGAACTCCATGGACGTAAATTGGGGTCCATTATCTGAGACCTGGCACACTAAACCTGCTGAATACTTCGCAAATTAACCGAACCGTTTGGCTTGCTGAAGTACCTGATGTCGGTAATATCTCTAGCCATTTCGAGTAGGCATCAACGATTATAAGCCAGTATTTGCCTTGAAATGGTCCAGTATAATCTATATGAACCCTAGTCCATGGTCTTGCAGGAGGTGCCCAAGAAAATAAAGGGCATTCCATTCCCCTTGGTCTAATCTTTTGAAAAGCTGTGCATTGTTTTACCCATGACTCTATAGCTTGATCTATACTCGGCCACCAAATGTAGAACTTAGCTTCCTATTCCATATTTGTTATACCTGGATGGCCCTTATGCAATATCTTGAGAATAGCTGAATGCAATTACTCCGGAACAATTATCCTGCCCAGTCACATTAGAATACCCTGTTCAAACGAAAGCTCTCTTGCTTTTCATAATATGTGCATAACCTTGCGCTCCACCTAGTTTTAGAAGATGGCCAGCCTGTTTCAAAATACTTAATCACTTGATTAAGAACCCTGTCTTTTTTGTAGCTGTCTGTAACTGTTTTTCTGAAACTACTAAATCAGCTAGCCTTAAGTTAAATAGATGTACCCCTTGAAGTTCTCCAAACCTCTCAATGTCTGAATTCTCACTCCTATTTTCTGGTAGTCTCGAGTCTCGATAACGCATCGGCTGGCATGTTATCCTTTTCTTTTGTGTGTTCAATGTTGTATGAATATGCTGACAGCAAAAGAGCCCATCTGGAAATTCTGTTTGCCGATGTTTTAGTTATTCCCTTTGTTGGTCCGAGAGTAAACTCTAATGGCCTATGATCAGATCATAAAAAGTGTGGTGTCGCGGGACACCCGGTAGGAACGAAGTTCCTTATATTTTCCATTAAATATTAATTTTAAAATCACACTGCTAAGTACGTATACATTACTAACTACTTATACATGGCGGAGTTAGAAAAGAGACAAAATTAAAAGTAACAAACTGTTTGTACCTGGCAGAGTTAAGGCAAAATTAAAAGAAAATCATTATTTGTATAATAAAAGCAAGCGTCTTACTATAAATAAATATAAGAAAAAAGTTGATCATGATGAGTTTATAGTGAAAGAGTATGTTAGTTAAAGGAGTTTGGATTGAAATAGGACTGTTTTCTACCTACCCGGCCTATTAATTTAAAATATTATAAAATATATCTCTTCCCTACTCTACAGCTTCTGCTTGTATCAGGGTGAAATTTTACATGATTATATTTTATTTATTTACAAACAAAAGTGACATTTTTGACATATATAACAAAAATAATCAAAACAAGTCAAGTAACAGGCTTCCTTTTAAAGCTTACGTTTATGCGAGCGTTGCGCGTAAACGCTTGGGCGGATAACGTTTTTCGACGAACTCAGCCTGGGCATTGGTAAAATGAACATGTGTACCAAATTTCATCTAATTCGGTGAGCTTTTACTCAAGTTATCGTCATCTGTAAATTTCGTGACGGATTTTGTGACGGTGATTTTGTGACGGTGATTTTGGGACGGTTATTTTGTGACGGTGATTTTTGTCGTTTTTTTCGGATTCACTCCCGGGCACCAGAACGTGCCATAAGGAACTTCGTTCCAAAATCTTGAAGCCGCGTACATAGCCATAACAAACAACACTATAAACTATAAAGCAGATTCAAAAAACATAAATAAATTTTAATCGGCTATCCTAAACATAAAAAAATAAAAAATAACCTATAATTTCATATCAAATCATAATTCCCTAAAAACCTAATATAAAATTCTCCGTTTAAATAAAATTATAACAATACATAAAATAATAGTACTCGTGATATTTTATAACAGATAAAATATTAACAGCTCTTAGAAATAAAAAAAATAAAAGGAAAGTAAATCTAGATGTTTTCAGTGTTAGATGTTTATAACTTGTAAATAATAGGTAGGTTTAAACTCAGGTTACCTCAAGCTCCCATGTGATAATTTTTGTCGTTAATCGTTTTCATTGTTATTTGTTACGTTGTTGAAATGATGTTATGTTTCTTTAAACCAATTAGTTAAGAGTTTAGTAGGAGAGTCACGGAAAAATGACGATTATAATTCTTATATAGATGAATATTGACAAATTTTTATTAAACATGTAACTAAACCTTCGCTTACCGGTGGGTTTTATTTATTTTATTTTTTATTTTTATATTGATCTCATTTCTGAAATAGTTTGTTTATGTATAGTTTTAATTTTACATAGTCAGAAATGTATTTTATAGGAAGTTAAAATGATGTTTCAGGCACGTCTATGCTCCGGAGTGGGACGAAATATAGCCATTCTTGAATTTTAAACATACATCGGTTTATTATCCTCACGACCCTCCTACACCATACATTTTTTTAGTAAGTCGAACACCGACGCTGCTATGAAGTGATAAAGATGGCTAAATTTATTAACGTTAAAAATAAAGAAAACGACGTTTTTACCGATATCTTACGTTCTAACGTAACGATTTTAATAAAACTTCGTACACATCGTCTAAAGTACAATTGAGACAGACATGTTAAATTTCAGCCTGATACATGCGGACGTTTTTGAGTAGGGAAAAGATATATTTTAAATTAGTAGGCCGGGTAGGTAGAAAACAGTCCTATTTCCTACTAACTACAAACATACCCTTTAACTATAAACTCATCATGATTATCTTTTTTCTCAATATTCAATACATATTTATTGTAAGATGCTAGCTTTAATGATGCAAATAGTGCTTTTCTTTTAATTTTGCCTTAACTCCGCTAAGTACAAGCAGTTAGTAACTATTAATTTTATCTCTTTTCTAACTCGGCCATGAATTAGTAGTTAGCAACGTATACGTACTTAGCAGTGTGATTTTATCAATATATATAAAAATGGATGTAAGTTTGTTTGTTTGCTTGTGATTTTATAGACTTGGACACCGTTTGACCGTCGCTATGAAAGTTGGCACATATATGTATTTTTCCATGGAGAAGGATTATATGATTTAAAAATTTAAATTTTGGTACACAGCGGTACAGGGTACGGGGTACACAAGTTAAAATAGTACATACCCTGCTTGACGCATGTCGTTGGAAAGCTCTTTAAGAGTAAAGTAATTGTTGTTTATAAACTTTTGTCTTATTTTCACATAAGAGGGGGGTGAGAAGGAAAGACAGCAAAAAAAAAAAAAATCAATTATAAATTAGATATATGTATTACGGTAGGGGTATGCCGAGAGAGGGCAGAGAACAGAGTTGATAGCACACCTCCTATACTTTCTTAACTCCCTGATTCACGTACAAATCTTTTCGACTTTCTTGGGCCCTACGAAGCGCGGTAGAGGGAGGCCCTATAGCTGGAGACAGACTGTGCACCACCTCCTATATCTTTCTAACTCCTTGATACACCAGGTAACGTTTTTGGCTTAGAATTTTAGGTAACACTTTCGACTTATAGCACAGCCAAGACATGAAAATGCCAAAATGTATATAATTCATTATCTATTTATACCAAAACAAATTATGGAATCTCATCCGTATAAGCCATCTTTCATTATTCTACAACGACTATAGATTCTAGATTGCATACACATCACCTTTATTTAAATATACAGAGGTAAATAATTATACATAGGCAGGACAAGGTCTGTCGGGTTTTGCTAGTAATTTATATTTAATGAAAAATGCAAGGAACTTCGTTCCTACCGGGTGTCCCGCGACACCACACGTATTTTTTTACGCACCATTGAAGTTCCCTCCTCTCATTTAATTATTCAAAAACTGATGTAGTCCTGCCGTAAAACTATTAATTTCCTTCACTAATTAGTACTCGATCATATATCAGAAGGAAACATTTAATACAATTTTAAAACTCTGAGAATTATAATTTATATAAAATTTCTGTGAAGGCGGTTCTCCTTTTATAAAATACAATTCCCAATCTACTTACAGGTACTAGGACTTGATTACATATCAAAGTTTGAGTATATCCAATAATTATTGAGTTTGACCTATGAATACTATAAGCGAGGTAAAGGAACAGTTTTTTCTGTCGGTTCTTTTTTGTCTGGTTTTGCCGGAGATGGAGTGTTAAAGTCTGCTAGCGCAGTAATATTCAGGGAACAGGTCGATGTTTGATACGTAGGAAGGGCCCTACGACCCCTTGTACCTAATAGGAAGCGAACGATTCCACTCTTCCAGCTCTCTCACAACCAGTTGTATTTACTTCATGACAATGGAAGAGAATGATTTTAACACAGTGGAGCCAGACCCCTCGATATTTTTTCTCTGTTCAAACCTTCAGCATCCAATTCATAGGGATTTCTGACCGTAGCACAACGAACGAACACACAAGTAATTCATATACACAGTACCTAGTATATATATATTTCATTCTAGTAAAAAAGTCTAGCAAAAAAAAAAAATAAATAAATAAACATTACACACAATCTAATTCAGGTCAACTTCAGGAACAAACTAACCATGTAACTAATACTAAATAACGTAGGTGCATACTTTACCCAAAAAGTTGCTTTATAAAAAAATCTGCATATATATATATATATATATATATATATATATATATATATATATATATATATATATATATATATATATATATATATATTGTTAGATGGTCTATTTTATTATTAAATATATGTGTTTATTGTTTGGATACGGGTCGTACTTATTTAAATAAGTACGACGATTAATGGCGTCTGTCCTCTCCCAATGAAAACGCTGGTTGAAAGTCGTAGTCAAGACACTGGATTACCGGACATGCGCGCAGCGGCGGGAGGATCGCGCTGAGGTCCTCGAGAGACAGTTTTGGTTTGGGACAGCGTGGGAGTTGCGACAGCGGCCATCTTTTGAAGGAGTTCCGCTTTTCCTGCTTTCCTGCTCCGCGGAAGACTCAAGACGACATCAGGTTTCCCTTAATATCTAATATCAGAAGTGGGATGAGAATCCCCCTTTCCTGACTCGTTTGTGTTTGTTCAAAAAGAACCAGTTTGAAACTAATTGTATTAAAAGTGCGAGAGTGTCATTTTAACAGTGTTTTTTTTAGAAGAAAATCACAACAATTGTTTCATCTAAAATAATTATCTTTACTTGTGTTGAATAGTGTCATATACATAAATATTTTCTGAGGATTTTCTCTCCAAAGAACTGTTATAGATAAGTGGTTTAATTTTCTTTGTCTATAATTCTTTTTTATTAAGTATTTCGTAATTTCTGGTTTTCTTATTTTTACGTGATTTTTTGTTGTTTTTGTTACAAGCAGCAAGCTACCCCACACTCACGCATTTAATTTAGTGGTAGTACAAACACTTGCACAGAGCCCCCTGTCACTCTTGCTCTAAATTCATCTATTTTACTACCTCCTCGAGAAACTATAAAATGCCTTCGTTCTGTGCTTGAACGACGGAATTGTTCTTTTCGAGAGTCAGTTCTTTTCCGAGATTATAGGTTCTTTGGAACGGTTCTACGGAACGATTCAAGAGAACGGTTCTACGGAACGATTCAAGAGAACGGTTCTACGGAACGATAAAAAGAGAACGGTTCTACTGAATGATTCAAGAGAACGGTTCTACGGAACGAGTTTAGAGAACGATCCTAGAGAATAATTTTAGAGAACGGTTTTACAGAACAGTTCTATTATCTTTCACTTTTTTGGGAGTGTGATTTCTTAGTGCAGTTTCTCTCATATTTGGACATAACGGGTGATATTAAAAAAATAAATAAATAAATAAAAATAATAATAAAAAAAAGAGGCTATAACATGGACAAATTCATAGTTTCCGACGTGGACCCCGGAGGAAACGACTCTGGTGCTCACCCCAGCGTCCCTTACCATCAAACTTATTTTACGTCGGCTATCACGGAGTTTACCCGCAGATGGTATTGTTGCAGCATATGAATCATAGTGATGCTTACAACATCACAGTGCTCCGCCCGGAATTACATGATTCCAATAAATGAATATGTCACATTGAAAAAATAAAAAACATCAGTTCTTGTGGAATGATGTAGAGGCAGTATCAAGAATAACCGGGTTTTTAAGAGACAATGCTAGACAATGGTTCGAGAAGTAGGACCCTGACATTAAGAACTGGATGACCTTTAAAGAAGACTCTCTGCGGAAGCTTTTCCCCTTCGAAGTAACTTAGGACACCTGTTCGAGGATGCCACAAATTACAACAGCTCGCAAGTCAACTCTTACGAACGATATGTGCACGAAAAATTAGCAAGGCTCAAGTGCCTAATGGTAACGTGGAAAGAAGCAGACCTTGTTGAGCTGATCGTTCATGATATTTGTGAACTGGATGTTAAGTCAGCAGCGGTAAATCGAAATTGTACTAATGTTAGGGAGCTTATAATATATCTTACCTTGTTAAGAAAACGCCCTGTCCGGTGCCTCAAAGAAGTCAGAGATTCGACGAACCCCGCTTTTTGCAACGTGGTATAAAGAGATCGCACCCTCGAGTAGATTAACGTCATCCACCTAGTAAATTTGTTGATGATAAGAAAAGTTCATTGGTTAATCCTGGAAGACGCCCTTTGGCTGAAATTTAGTGCCACTCATGCGGTGTTTTGTGCCACATGTATTCTGGTTGTAAGAGATACGTGGCAAGTCAGATAAAGTCGAACCCTGGACCTTCTAGGGAGGTAACCTATTCGTTTTGCTCAAACGGGGTCATAGTGCGCCAAACTGCTTTACCAAGGCAGCCATAGAAAAACGAAAGAACGTCAACGTTTGCATCTCGGGGCAAGTTCTTAAGGGTTCAGTCGTGCGAATCTGCGGTAATGCGTTTCAAGCGCTAATTGATACTAGAGCTGATTGTTGTCTTATGTCCAATAAATATAGAAAACTATTTGAAGACAAAATCAAATTGTGCGAAGTACTATTGAAGGGGTTCAGTCCCGGACCGATACGCCACATAAATGTTTTACTACCGATATAGAAGTGACTGGGACCCAGGTCCGCAACGTACCTAACATTCTTTTATATTGCACCTGCGCATTAAATTATAACATTTATCTGGGCCAAGATGTACTTAACGAAACCTCGTTAGTTCCAATAACAGATTTTTTCCGGATCCAGAATGTTACGGAGACCACAGACCGTAGCTAGTATATCTTCAGACCCTCCTCGCCAAGGCGGCGCAGATGTTGACACCGATTTTATTGGAGAAGATAGGAATACACAGCTTAACTTATTAGCACAATATAAGAATATGTTCGGTAATGTGGTTCTTGTTGAGGGAACCAAAATGTCTATCAATCTGGGGGAAAAAAAAAAAAAAAAACATTTATAGAGCTTCTTATAGGTTGTCGGCATTGTGACTGACCTAATGAGTAATGTCATCATAAGAGAGAGTGAGTCCATTTGCAAGTCCTACCCTACTGGTGAAAAAAAAAAAAAAAAAAAAAAAAAAAAAAGAAGGAACCTGGAGAATGTGCGTTGGACTACAGGGAGCTAAATAGCTTAACCGTGAAAGATAGGTATCCCCTACCCCTTATCGAAGACCAGTTGGATAGACTAAGCAAAGCCTCGTTTCTTTTTACATCAATGGATATGGTATCGGGTATTGGGATTTAATCAAATTGCATTAGTCGATGCGACATTACCCAAAACCTTTGCGACTCCCGACGAGCATTATGAATACCTTAGAGTACTGTTTGGGTTGACCGCCGCTCCTGCTGTGTTTCCAAGATCCGTTCACAAAGCTCTAGGCAAGCGAAAGGATAAACTTGTGTTAGTGTATATGGACGATCTTCTAATACCTTCTAGCTCAATCGAACAAGGGTTATCCCACCTAAAAATTGTTTTAGACGACCTCAAGGGTGCCGGATTTTCTTTGAATCAGCCCAAGTGCCGTTTCCTCAAGAAAAGCATCGAACAACTTGGGCGGATCATATCTGTGAATGGTATTCAGCCAAGTCCAAGGAACATTGATGCTCTAGTGAAACTACCGACTCCCTCTTCGGTAAGAGAAGTGAGAAAGTTTATGGGCTTGGCCAGATATTTTCGCAAATGTATACCTTCTTTTGATAGTTAGACTATTTGTATCACTGAGCTTACTAAAAAGAAAACACACACAGTTTATCTGGGGTGAAGTTTAGGAACTTCCTCGTCATATCATGCCTTACATCGGAACCATTGTTAACCGTTTTCAATCCAGAACTCCCAACTGAACTACACACTGATTCGAGTAGTAGAGGCTACGGAACAGTTCTAATTCAAAAAGGTAACGGCACAAAGAGGTTTATATGGAATTTTAGTAAGCGTACCACCCAATGCGAGGAGAAATATCCATCTTACGAGCAAGACACACTCGCAATAGTTAGAGCCTTACAAACTGTACGTGTTTACTTACTTGATATTAAGTTTAAATTGATAACAAATTGCAACGCCATCAAGGAAACTAAATTGAAAAGAGATATATCTCCAAGAGTTGGGAGATGGTGGACCTTCAAGACTTCGATTAAGACTTCGAAATCATTTATCGTAAAGGACTTCCCTACGTCACGCTGACTTCCTCAGCAGAAATCCAATTGGTGTACGACGGGTTAGACATGCGTTTAGACATTACTTGGCTACAAGTAAAACAATGAAGTAGCGACGAAAAAAAAAAAATATGCGCCATTGTTTAGTATGCGCAGTCAAGAAAACAAGTACTGGACCTCTACATGGGTTCATTGAATCTGCAGAGAAGCCTAGAGAACCTTTATATATTTTATATCTCGATTGTTTGGGCCCTTTAACTACCACCGATTCTAAGTTTAAATATTTGCTTGTAGTGGTTGACCGCTTCACAAAATATTGCTTTTGGACACCCCTGAGAACAGTTCGGGCCGGCGAAACTAAAGACAAACCTACCAAAGTGTCTGGGGCAGCTAAATACAAATACCATTTTGTTACACCTGATCTAAACCAAAGTAACGGTCAAGTTGAAAGGTACATGAGAACCATTATGAACCTCCTGTGAATCGAATCATCTGTAAAGTCAGAATGGTCGAGCGGTATCTAGAAAACCCAGCTAGTCCTAACCCGACGAAAAAAAAAAGTACTATAACAAGGCATGACGAAGAAAACTACAATAAGAATGTTTCCAAGGATATGGATAGTTGTCTGCTTTCAGATTGGTTGAAGTTAATATGTTGACGAACTTGTAAACAACTAATAAGGAAAGTAATTAATGCTTAAGTTATAAAAAAAAAAAAAAAAAAAAAAAAAAAAAAAAAAAAAAAAAAAAAAATCTAAATGTATGGAGCAGACCTTTTGTGTCGACTGCATTTATAAAAAAAAAAAAGTTTAAATGTATGGAGCAGACCTTTTGTGTCGACTGCATTTATAAAAAAAAAGTTTAAATGTATGGAGCAGACCTTTTGTGTCGACTGCATTTATAAAAAAAAAGCTTAAATGTATGGAACAGACCTTTTGTGTCGACTGCATTTATAAAAAAAAAAAAGAAATCTAAATGTATGGAACAGACCTTTTGTGTCGACTGCATTTATAAAAAAAGTTTAAATGTATGGAACAGACCTTTTGTGTCGACTGCATTTATAAAAAAAGTTTAAATGTATGGAACAGACCTTTTGTGTCGACTGCATTTATAAAAAAAAAGTTTAAATGTATGGAGCAGACCTTTTGTGTCGACTGCATTTATAAAAAAAAGTTTAAATGTATGGAACAGACCTTTTGTGTCGACTGCATTTATAAAAAAAAGTTTAAATGTATGGAACAGACCTTTTGTGTCGACTGCATTTATAAAAAAAGTTTAAATGTATGGAACAGACCTTTTGTGTCGACTGCATTTATAAAAAAAAAAAGAAGTCTTAAATGTATGGAGCAGACCTTTTGTGTCGACTGCATTTATAAAAAAAAAAAGAAGTCTTAAATGTATGGAACAGACCTTTTGTGTCGACTGCATTTATAAAAAAAAAAAAAAAAAAAAAAATTGTAATGTATGGAACTGCCTGTTGTGTAGACTGCATTTACAAAGAAAAAAAAAGAAAAAAAAAATTGCATTTTTGCTTATGCGTACCTTAATCACAAACTTCAGTTGTACGATGTTACAGGTTGGACGTAACATTACTTTTGTCTGAGCCACTAGCTTCGAGAGCGAAGCTTACATCAGGATGGCCGTGTTGGATTGTTTGTTATTATTACTTATTATATGTGAGACACCAGCTTCGAGAGCGAAGCTTACGTCAGGAAGGCCGTGTTAGATGGTCTATTTTATTATTAAATATATGTGTTTATTGTTTGGATACGGGTCGTACTTATTTAAATAAGTACGACGATTAATGGCGTCTGTCCTCTCCCAATGAAAACGCTGGTTGAAAGTCGTAGTCAAGACACTGGATTACCGGACATGCGCGCAGCGGCGGGAGGATCGCGCTGAGGTCCTCGAGAGACAGTTTTGGTTTGGGACAGCGTGGGAGTTGCGACAGCGGCCATCTTTTGAAGGAGTTCCGCTTTTCCTGCTTTCCTGCTCCGCGGAAGACTCAAGACGACATCAGGTTTCCCTTAATATCTAATAATATATATATATATATATATATATATATATACATACATACATACATATATATATATATATATATATATATATATATATATATATATATATATATATATATGTGTGTGTGTGTGTGTGTGGCAACTCTGACTGCCGCGATGTTTTGACAGGACCGTGTCACCTCAAAGTTAGATTTTATAATTGTTTCATGTTTCTTATTCTTGTATTTTGTGACTTATTAAAAAATGTATTGAATCGTTATCAAGTCTCCACATATATATATAGGGTTAGTCAAAAGTGATCCCCTTAATAAATGTTTAGTGTTTTAGTGGAAAAACCCCCAAATTATTAATATGTTTATGGCATAATAAACAGGTCAAGTATGTGTTGGTCAGCTCACAGCGAGGGTCCGTAGGCCACACAGTATTGTTTAAATAGTACCCTATTGATGGTGTTTTTTAAAATGCTAACACGCTTACTTTGAACTATCCTATACATATTCCCTGATGTCTGAAACGGATTTCTGTCTTCAGACATAAAATAATTTGTTATTCATAACGGTCACATTAAAGGTTATAGTCCAGGAGATAGCGTGCAAAAAAGTGTCTGACTAACATCAAGCTAGATTTTGTAGTTCGGTCTACTAACTAATTCTGTACTCAGGATCATGAAAATCACATTGTACACCATAATTGGTGAGACATGGCCGCTCTCCACTGTTTTTTTTTTTTTTTAGACGAACTTAGCCGACCAAATATTCTTAAAAGGCGCTAAAAGATTGACTTGTATACAAAATTCTAGCTTGATGTTAGTCAGACACTTATTTGCACGCTATCTCCTGGACTATTACTTTACCTTGGGTGTAAGCAGACTTTTCAAACAATATTCATTCTGCTAGTAGTAGAACGACGACGTCCGCCGTACGACGTTCTGCTGTAGTTCTTGGGAAGAACTAATTTCATAAGTCCGAAAAACAGTTAATTATGAAAACAATAGGGATACATTTTTAGATATCCCTATATATTTTAGATCTCTAAGGAGGAAAATAGAATCTCTGAAAATACAAAAGTTTTCCTGATTTACTGTCTAGGCAGTAAAATTACATGTTCAATAATGCCTCATTTTGCTGCCACAAGTATATAAAATTAATTTATATATATCTAGCATATTTAATAAGACTATAGTGTCGTGGACGAAGTGTTGTAGTTTATTTTACTTTAACATCAACTTAAAATGTCAATATATAACAATTAAACAAGTTAATCTATATATATAAAAGTCAACGTATGTGTGTGTGTGTGTGTTTGTTCTTTATACAAATCTACAGTTTTAGTCCGATCTCGATGAAAATTTGCACACTTGACCTTCAAAGCAAGGAAACAATCAAGGTCAACATGAATTTTATAATTTCAATTTTGGTACACAGGGGTACGGGGTACAAGTAATAAATACGGGGTCAAAGTAATGAATACCCTTCATGATGCATATCGTTGAAAAGCTCTTTAAGGGCACAGTAATTGTTGTTATGTACACTTTTGTCATATTTTCATTTAGGAGGGGGGTAAAATGGAAAATATAACTAAATCTATATATATAAAAAGAAGAGTATATCTATATGAGAGAATGTCTTTTATACAAATCTACAGTTTTATCCCAATTTGATGCATTTTTACACTCTTTCTTCCAAACAAGGTGAAGGTCACTGCCTACATGATTTTCCGAAATTAAAATTTTGGTACACAGAGGTACGGGGTACAAATGTTAAAGTAATGGATACCCTTCATGATGCATATCGTTGGAACGCTCATTAAGAGTACATTAATTGTTGTTAAGTACGTCATATTTTCATTTAGGAGGGGGGTAAAATGGAATTGTATATCTATATCTATAAAAGTCAACGTATGTGTGAATGTGTTTGTTCTTTATACAAATCAACAGTTTTAATTCGATCTCGATAAAAATTTGCTCACTTGACCTTCAAAGCAAGGAGGAGATCTCTGTCTACATGAATGTTCGAAATTAAATTTTTGGTACAGAAGGGTACGGGGTACAAATGTCAAAGTTGAAAACCCTTCATGATGCATACTGTTGAAAAGCTCTTTAAGAGTACAGTAATTGTTTTTACGTGCATTTAGGGGGGTAAATGGAATAATATATCTAAAATTCAACGTATGTGTGTATGTTCTTTATACAAATCCATAGTTTTAGTCCGATCTCGATCAAAAAATGCACAATTGACCTTCAAAGGAAGAAAAAATCAGTGTCTACATGAATTTTCGAAATTTAAATTTTGGTACACAGGGAACAGGGTACAATAATGAATATGGGGGCAAAGGACTGAATACCCTTTATGATGGATATCGTTGAAAAGCTCTTTAAGATTATATTAATTGTTGTTATGTACAGTTTTGTCATATGTATTTTCATTTAGGAGGGGGTAAAATGGAAAAATATCTATGCTATATCTTATAAAAAAAAAGAAGAGTGTCTGTATAAGGATATGTCTTTTATCAAATCTACAGTTTTAGTTCGATGTCGATAAAAATTTGCCCACTTAAACTTCAAAGCAAGGGGAAAATGACAGCCTACATGAATTTTGGAAATTTAAATTTAGTACACAGGTATGGTAAAAGTAATGGATACGGGGTAAATGTAATGAATACCATTGATGATGCAAAAGCTCTTTAAGAGTAGAATAATAGTTTGTATGTATTGTTTTGTCCTATTTTACTTTGGAGGGGGGGGGAATTCAGGATCTTTAAAATTAGCTTATCAAAGAGGAGGGGGTATAGAAATAGGTGGGAGAGATATAGAATCTAGATATTCTTGCATAGTAAAATAATTTATATGTTTCATTATGGTTGTTTATTAACTTATCTAATTATAATAACACTCCGTAGCGAAGCACGGGTACCCAGCTAGTATAAATAAAAATTAACTAAAACAGTGTTCTAGTTTATTTTATATTAAACCACCTCAAGGCACCAGCCAACACCTCAGTTCGGGTGGAGTGTCGTGGGCGAAGTGTTTTAGTTTATTTTATATATATATTAACTAGTTTAATTGTTATATTGACATTTAAAGTAAAAATAAATAGAAAATCTCAGTCTTGATATAGAGAGAAAAGAAATAGTTCGTTTTTCATATAATATAGTTAACTTAAGGCAAGACATATAGAGAGGGATCCAAAGTGCTTTGAGTAGGTACGGCTGAGCTGGACTTGGTCCCAGATTTCTTTTAAAAAATGATATAATCCACACACTTCTAATTGACAGCAGCATGTATACTAAGCATACACACATGCATGTTGATGCAAACTGATTGGATATGAAAATTGTTAAAAAAAAGAGATTACAATGAAAAATTATGAAGATATGATGAAAAATAAACCTTGATAAAAAATAAAATTAATGTTAAATAAAGACCAGGAGGACTTAGGGGGGTGATGGAAATAAAGGGTCCTCCCCTACAGACACTAAAACACTCTTAGTGGAGTAGCAATAGAGGAGGACCGACATACTGTCCCAGCGCCAATGGCCGATTAACAATCGGCTGACGCGCCTTTGGGAGAAGGGAGAAGGGTTTAGTCGGTAGGGCTGCATTAAAAAAAAAGGCCTTAAAAAAAAAAAAAAAATAAATAAAAAAAATAAATAAAGACTTGTTAAAAAAAATCCTTAATGTATGAGCAAAAGTTATAAATAGAGGAAACCCTGATAAATGTTTGAAATCAGTAATTGTTCTCTTTAAAGGAAAAGTAACAATGAATCAGGAGAAAATCTCTCATTTTAGCTGACTTTGTACTAAAGCTCTAAAGCGTATAGAAAAAATGTATATGGAATCAAAATGGCATAAATATATGAAAAGGGGAGAAATATACTTGGAGCCAACTTTTTTTTAGGCAAAACGGAAAGGGAAAGGCAGAGGCTAAACTGGACTACTTAAAGTGAGAAACGGTACCGAAGGAAGCCAGAGGAATTTGGTAAAAAGATGGAGTGAAAGCTTGAAGAGAGTCATCAAAGCACTAGCAACTCTAATTCTATTTCAGGTTGATTCTGGTTCCCTTCAGTCGCCTTCAAAATATTCCAAACTTTGTAAAACCCCATATTTACCTTTCTCGGGGAAAAACCATTTCAAATTTATATCCTTTTTCCTTAGTGTAATACATTCACGTGAAGTCAAACTCCACAATAACATAAATATTAATTTCCATCCTACTCTAGAGCACTGGATTTTGAAATGCAATGCACTAAGTTTTTCTTCCCTCTTACGCTTTTTAGTAAATGAAAGACATTAATTATTTATGTATTTTTTTAATTTTTATTATTTACATGCCTTTAAAGCGACTATTATGACTATGGCAAAAAATTGAAACATCGCCTTTTATGCAACCGAGTTAGAAATCTCTTAGGAAATCTCTACACGAGAAGAAATTTAAAAAACAAACATATTTTTTTAATGTTTTGAAACAACATTACAACGAATACTTTGTCCCAAAGTAATATTTGAACATTCCCCATTTAAGATGGTCAATTAATTTGAAATAAAAATACAAACACAATAATGTAAACAAAACTCCTCGACGCCTGAAAAGGCAGTAGCTGCGTTACCTCTTAGACAATTAAATATATTTATTTTAATTCCATGGCTTAAATTTATTTATAATTTCATTATATTACAGATAAAATCATTTCTGTTTCAATTTAGTAAGTGCTATCACTGTATAGTTCCTTGCATCATGTCGACTCAAGTCAAATATTCGCACATCTGTGTTGCTTATAAAAATATTGTATTGTAGTTGCAGTAATTAAATAAAAATTTTAAAGAAAAAAGAAAAGAAAAAAAAGTACTATTATAATGGAATAATTTAACATTTAACATTAGTCACTTTTATTGAACCTCCAAAAAATTGAGAAAGCTACACTATCATCTTGCTACACTTGCCTTTTTGACTTTAATTGTCAATTTTCAAACAACCCATTCAGCACCAATACCCACTCCAGCTATTCAATATCTAATATTTTTGGAGAACAACACTTCCAATGCTACCTCAATCATTACCATCACCTCGTTATTGTCCTCTAGTTGCAGAAACCTACACTACTACCCCTTCAACCTTCGTTAGAGATTAACACCCCCATTATGTATCACCCCTAAATGTAAAAAATTACAGTATTAAATCACAATGCGTGTGTTGAAATGTTTGTCAGTCGCCTATTATCTATTTTCACAGACGCGTGACTAATGAACCGATTTCGATTATATTTTATAAACACACGGTCAGAAAAATAAACCAAACCCCGAGAAGAAAGTAAGATATAAATTATAGCAATTAATTAGGGGGGCACTGTACCTCGGACATTCTAATACTAAGCTCAATAATTTTTCCGACTATTTTAATTAATGTCACTGACCGACTATAGCCAGCGCGAATAGTTTAATTAAATGAAAAATCTTTTAACACAACGAAACAAATCTTATTTAATCTGTATCTGAATCTGGTTAAAAGAAATATTCGCAAAATTTAAATGATATAAATGAAAAATATGTCGCATTGACATCAATCAAACATTAAACAACTGTCGGGTTATGCCAAGCCCGCAACATGGCTCCCCAAATGCTTGCATTTCAGTCACTTCCTCCAGGCTCTTCGAGGGGGAATCGAACCAGCAAAACTGTGTTGTGGATGAGCAGCCTCTCTAGCTAGGACCCATTTGCAAACTGGAGAGTAACTTTCCTCACAAGTCCATCCTGACACGGGTGTAATTTTACTGTTCTAGCCATTGGCCAAGCTCCTTGTCACGCATTCTCATCTTGGCATAGCACCACATCCACTTTTCTAAGATTTGTCTCAGATGACCTGCATTTCTTTCTAAGTTGCAAGCATGATAAGTACATACTTACGTTTCTATCTTGACCAGAACGCATTTGCAAGGAACTGAATTCTTCTTCACCTCTTCCTCACGTAAATGTCCCCTGAGTCGAAACTTCCTGGTGGTGGAAGTAATAGTGTGGCATTCATAGGAATAGCATGATTTGGTGTTAGGGGTTCGACTGACTTAAAACCGTCGCGGACGAACCCCGAGCGACTTCCGAACTTTAACGTATTTCTTTTTACTGTCGCTGGCCGACTATAGCCAGCGCGAATAGTCTAATGAAATAAAAAATCTTTTAACGCAGACGAAAAAATCTTATTTAATCCGACATGATCTGAATCTGGTAAAAAGAAATATTCACAGAATTTAAATTATATAAAAAAAAATATGTCGCATTCACATCAATCAAACATTAAACATATAAACGCCTTGCGGGTTATGCCAAGCCCGCAATAATTAAGCTTACTTAAATTTTAGTAAATTTATATACAATTCAACCATACAAGTTGTTTTTCCAGTCAGTAATATTTTCTGAGAAA
This sequence comes from Gerris lacustris, assembly GCA_951217055.1. NCBI lineage: Eukaryota > Metazoa > Arthropoda > Insecta > Hemiptera > Gerridae > Gerris > Gerris lacustris. The sequence continues at coordinate 64,192,482 of OX578276.1, read as the reverse complement.
ATAGCGATGTAGCGATGTATAAATTTTTATGAAAATTTCTATAACTTACTTTTAACCATGAAACTCCTCAATAACTATCACATGGAGAGTGAAGTAGTTTTGTATAAGACGAAGTCCAGTTTAAGTAGAATGGGACACTTTTTTTATTTATTGCTTCCAAGCTAACCGAAGGTAAGGGAAGGTAGGTATGGGATTTTATGTCTCCCATTTAAAAAAAATCATGTCAGAAATCTATTTCAGACGTCATGGGGCATTTTTGGTCCCGTGTCTGTCTGTCGGTCTGCGCTCAATTTTTGTGAACCAACATATCTTAAAAACTACACATCCGATTTGAATTAAATATATATGGTGGTTCATAACTAGCTCATTGTTGGTCTTTTATAAGTTTAAACCTTCTACGCTCATTTGTTTCTCCTCCACATGCTCACAAACATACATTTACTTACATCTATAGCTTCAAAAGTAGTTATCTGATTTGTATGAAACTTTTATAGTTTATCGATAGATTAATTGGAACCGTCTGCGCTCTTTAACTAATTGATACTTTAATTCATATAATAAATCAAAACAATTTTGAAATTAAAAATCGGACGAAACAATTTAAAAAATTAGACAATAATTGCGTGTAAAAACATAAAATCCAAAAAGTACGTGATAGGATGCGAGGAAGCTATGTGCCACATCACTTGACAGTCTATTTTGTTCCGTTTATGTCTGTCGCTTAATTTTTATGAGTCAACATACCTTATAAACTTCGTGACCGATATTAATGAAATTTGGTTAGTAGGTCACAACTAGCCCTCGTTTGGTCCCATATAAGTTTTAACCTTCAGCACCCATTTGCTTCTCTTCCACATGCGCACAAAAATAATTTTATTTACATCTATATCTTTAAAAGTATAGGTATTCATCTGATAATTAGGAAATTAGGATGTTTTGTCGAAAGTAGCCAGCCCAAGATTAATTTCAACCGTAAGCACTCTTTAAATTTTGCTACATTGATACTTTAATTTATGTAAAAAACCAAAACAATTTTTTGGTATTTAAAACGGGGAAACAATTAAATAAATTTGACAATAATAGGCTGCAATACACATCATTTATATATTGGGAGTCGAATTTTATTTCTAAATGCACCCTTAAATAAAATAGGGATTACGTTATATTTTTGAAATAACACTTCTCTTAGCAGTGTCGGTTTTAGAATGTTTAGTAAGAACTAGCTTTCACCCCGCGCTCCGCGCGGGGCTCATGCTAGGTATTAGCGGCTATGTTGCCTATTATCATGTAGGCCTAGCAATTAAATGTAATGCCTAAATTGTTTTCTATCCAAGCCTTGTAGGAATAAAATCAGGACTATATTAAACATCATTCATTCCTAATTTAAATCAAATTATAATTATTATTTACTACGGGAAACAGACAGTGAAAAATTCCGTAGTATGAAAAACTACCAAAAACTTAAAAATTGAATCATTCATTCCATTTCTAAGAATATAAGTTCCTCCAAATCGTAGTTAAGAGTCTATCTATATATTTAAAACCAAGAGAAACTATGTAATTAATATGTTTATTATTGATAAAAATACTAAAAAAGGTATAATAAACAAGAAAATAAATGTCGTAAAAACCTATTAGACTCTGAAGTCATTGTACAATCGATGAGGGTGCATTGATTTAATTACCAGTCTCTTTTCTCAATACGGTAATTGTACCAGTAAATATTTAATAACGCTAGTTCTGGAAAAAAAATTAAATAATAAATACTCGATTCACAGAGCAATAGTGTAAGGTTTAAGCACCCCAATCAGAAATTAGCCAAGAGGAGCTAGCCTAGGCCTAGAGGAGGTCTAGGTAAAGAGAACGGAGTGGGTAGAAAGGTGGGATGGGGTGGGGATGGAAAGGGCTATACCGCTAAGACAGTACTACTCTACTTAACTTAGTATAGACTGGGATGGGACATTAGCCTTGGTGCGCTCCCAATATGCCTTTCCAATACGGCTTTTCAATGCTCTTCCCAATACGGCAACTGCACCAGTATATATTTAATAACTTTGGTTCTACTCAACATTGTTTGATGAAACCAAGCCTACAAATTGCGCAAAATGCTTGCGCACACCCCAGAAAAAAAATTAATCGATTTCATTTAGCCAGTTTTGCTCCTATAAAGTCTGACTGGGGCGTCAAACACACATACACGAAAAAAGTTAAGGCCAGATTCGGTCTTTGGAATGTATAAAATGAAAAAGTATCCAAAAAAATTTCAATTCTGACCAATGTACAGACAAAACTTTAATTTTATATATATAGATAAAATCATGTAAAATTCATATAATCTAATATACTCAGATAGCAATATAATAGTACATTACGCGTCGAGTGCGGAAAGTAGCATTTTGCATGCGAGTGTGGAGTTTGCACCCGAGCGATAGCGAGGGTGGTAAAACCACACGAGCAATGCAAAATGCCGTTTTCGCACGAGTTCCGTACCGTACTTTATCTACGATTGTTAGATTTAAATAATAAATACAGAAACAAATAAACTTGCTGTATGAAAGTTCGTATCTCTCTCTTGATAAAGATGGCATTAATTCATTAGTTGTATTTTTTGCCGAATTAATTATTTCTGGAGGATTATTCTGCCCTGCTAAGCGAAAATGTCGTATCTACAGGATTTTTGGAAAAAAAGTTTTGAGATAACTGACTTTAAACATTTCAAAGTTTGAAGCCTCGTTACTCTCATAGTATTTGTTCAATTGCTTATCAAGTAATATCAATAGATTCAGAATTTTATCTTCTTTAGAGCCATGTTGGTTTTACATAAATTAATAAAATACATTTGTTAGGGCAATAAGATATATTGAAATACCTGTAGATAAGGCTTTTATAAACTAATTATAACGGTTGGGGAGAGTGAAATTCATAAGCCAATTTGCCGTATCTATATTATACTAAGCAAAAATGCCGTATATGAATCTAAATATATGTACTCCCTATTTAAAGGACTTTTTGTTTAATTTATAATTCAGTTACTAAGTAATCAAAATAAGACTTTGAGTTGAATTGAAGGCCTTGAGTTTAATTAAATTAGTGACTTATTAATGGATTAATTATCAATTAATAAAAATATTAACTGCCATTATAATAATCTATGCTGTATAAAACAGTTAATAAAAAATAGTACAATGAATGATCAAAAAATATTAAAATTTTATGTTAATATCATCATAATGTAAGTTTCAAATGATAAAAATTGTGTTTCAATATCAGTGCTAATTTCTATCAAATATGTTTGTAAGTTCCTCTAGAAATGTTGTCTATTTAAAGGAATAATAATAGCATTTTCGCTGATAATATGTTTAAAAATTCTTCTTTCTTTTCTTGATTATGTTGTTCCACGTGGTTTTGAATGTCTTTTAGAGCCTCTTCTCAAAATATTTTATTTATACTCCGCTGAGGCCCATCAAAATAATTTTTATAAAATGTGTCGAACTGCCTCTTCCTTTCCTTTGACTTGAACGATGAGATAAACATTGTTTTTTTACTGATAACAAATCGTACCTGCACAAGAAATCGTTTAGCTCCATCTCCTTAACAACACTCTTTTTAATTAAATTACTTCTAAAAAAACAATAAAACACGTGTCTTTGTTAAGACAAAGACATCCACCCCTTTCAGTCTTTGGCTAGATACTGCATAAAACATCTAAAAACTATCGGTTACAACAGGGATTATCAGAAGCAAAAATGCCTTATCTACCTAATCAGAAGCGAAAAAGTCGTAACTGTTTTATACGAAGCGATAATGTCGTATCTACTGTCAGATACGGCGTTTTCGCTTCTTAATATTCACTTACGGCAATTTCGCTTGGTATATTACCTCTTTTTCACAATGTCGCATCTACGAAACTTTTTGTTTCTCTTATTTAGGACGGAGATACGACTTCAGGTCCATCAAAAACAGCAAAAACCACACCCCAAAACCCTAAAAATGACATAACCTCATTTTCGGCAAAAAAATGTAGATACGACATTTTCGCTTAGCAGGGCAGTATTATTCTCCACATTTTCGTCAAAGTCACTTGATTCACTCATTGTTTTTCACTAAAAACTCGATATAAACAGTTACTTTAATAAAAGAACACCAAATTAGTTTTGTTAAATGTAAACAAACTCACTAATCGTGCGTAAAGCTGAAGAATTCCTCTTCTTTACCGCACTAGTGCGGTAAAGAAGAGGAATTATTCAGAACTATGAGACGCGCATGCGCAATGAATACAAGTACGTAAATAATCACTTTCTACGCATCTAAACAAAGATATAATGTTTATATTTCGTATCAATCGTAGATAAAAATATTTAAATAATAGCATTTCTTTTTTGAATTAAATAAGCCAATGGACAGTATTTTTAGTCTGCGTTAAGGATTTTCTAGAATAGTACAGGAGTAGAGAGGTTGGGTTAAAGGTTATGGTGGTTAGAAGGGATCTATGTAATCGTTATATCAAGAGGTGGGTAGATCTCGGACAAAAGGAACACGAATTTAATCACGAAAAGTAAAGTAAGGCACAGGGAATCTGTCTGAGTTTTCTAAGGGTAATGGATTAGTGGGATTGAAATCAGTTGAATATCTGAGTAGGGTCCCACGTTCGTTGAAGTAGGTTTTAGTAGAGTAATGTAACTCTTGTACGACAGTCTGGTCGCTTTAAATCATGATTTGTGCGCACTATACTGCGGACTGTTTAAGTTACATCCCTAATTATACACAGTAATTGCTCAGGGGGACATTTTACTAAAGACCACTAGTAAATTACACACTTATGTTGGGAGATTTGTAGACTAGAATGAAAGTAATTAAATTTGGGATTGTTAAAGAAATCTTCTTTAACAATCCATCAATTTTGACTCATGCTAGCAAACTACTTGTATGAAAACAAATATATGGTGGATATTTTTTAAAAAATCGAATAAATTAAATTTTCTGGCCATAAGTTATTAAGGTCCAAATGAATGTATTGCTTGATGTCGGCTGTAAAGGTAATTGTCACTAGTATAAGTCTAAATCAATCTTATCTTACGTACTTATCGCAAATACCTCAAGATACTTATGAATTCTCTCCTATACTTAGTAGAAGTTAGAGTACTAGGTAAAATTAATCCATAATATCTTCCTATCCTGAGTCAAATTTGGCAAATGTCCGATATTCAGTTTTCCAAAGAAAGGATTTACTTGATAGAAAGGATTAGGGATGAGAACATGTTGAGAAAAGGAATCAATCATTTTCTAAAGATAGTAGATATTTTAGAAAATGTAAGATATATTATTCAAATGTTTAATATTAAGGTAAAATCGTTTAAAAGAGAACATGAAGTATGAGTAGGAAGGTTACCTTTGTTGGCTTTGCTGGATCGACTAAAGCTATTTAATTGAATATTCACAAAGTTGGGTGAATATGAGATTAGTCAGAATTTTTATCGTTGCCTTTTTTTTGTCATGAGTAGGAAAGATTCCGAACAGTTTTGTTAGACGAAACCCAAAAAGACATATCAATTATACTTCAATTAAGCAGATAGACCGATCATAGGCAGAGAGTGCTATATTAAAAACCGGATATATGGCACGACAAAGAGGCACTAGGCTAAATTTAGTAAAACAATCTTAAGTCAATGCTTTTAACGTAAATTGAAAATGCTATTCGATCCCAATGATTTCATCTTAAATTAATATCTCTTTTTTTTTTTTTTTTTTTTTTTTAAATTTATCATATTGAAATTTTTACTAATTTAGAACAATATGGCCTAGGACTTTTTCTGGTGCATTATAGACTGCACTTAAACTTTACTGAACAATGTAATATAAATGAAGAATACTTAAGCATCGAACATCTTCATACTATAAAAAGGGTCAGCAAAAGGTGTTCTTAATGCTCAAAAATTAAGTATCTAAAAGGTAGAATGACCTCATGACTCGGAAAACACTATTAGTTTCCACTTTTAGTTTTCACTGTTTAGAGAACGAAAAACACTCTTAAAAGAGATTTTAAAAGTTTTCTCTTTTACTGGCTGTTAACCCGTAAAATGTTTATAGCCAAGTTATAAAAGTACGAAGTTACTGAAAAATTGTTAAATTGTCGTCGTTCCTCCATCCATCTCTTTAGACTCAGGATTAATAGCGACTTCATGTAACTAGTTTCTATGTCTTACTTTTTCCCTTCCCTAAGGTATTTTTATTCCTACTAAATGTTTTAGTTAATCTATCGTTAAACTCAAACATAAAATGTGTAATTGAACGCGGAGTCCATCGTGTATATTATTGGTACTTTGTCATAAAATATTTTCCATCTTTTTTACCTATAAATCCGTTATTAGATGTCCTTAAGTTACGATTTTAGTATTTAAGTCTTTCCTTAAGGAGAAATAGTTAAAATAAAGAATAAACATTTAAAGTAGCAAAAAACAAAATAGTGTGAAACAGTTCTTACTTCATATGGAACACACATGTCGAAATGTAAAGGTATATATAATTTTATACTTTGAAGAAAAATTAGATTTTCCAAGCAATTATTTTATTTAACATTGAATTTATTTTTAAAATGTGCTCACCTTCTAGTATTATTATCTTAGTGAAGATCTGAAATTAGTGAACCTAGTATTATTAAAAAAATATGAGTACATACATATTATTAAATATAGGAATATTATAGTGAAATTAATTTATAGGGTAATTAATTTACTTTGGAGCATGACTGTGTAAAGTATGTACAAGTATTTAAAATTTCACTTAAATCTGTTCTGCAGTTTAGAAGTTGTGAACAAACGACAGCTAAACATTTACTTTCATTTGTGGATATCACATTCTGAACTTTCTCTAGCAACTTCAGCTGAATAAATTACATACCAACTCTTAGATGCATTTGGTCTTTAACTTTTTAGTGATATTTGTTTTTAATGTCTAAATTGAATAGAAAGTATTTCACGTTCATAGGTAATTTTATGAAGCCATTTTTAAAATTTTATGGTTGCATTTTAGTAGTACAGATATTTGATAATAATTTAAAAATATATTTATAACTATTAATGGTGTATTGATAAGAAACTTTTTACATAAAATATTAGAAATAATGCAGGTTAATTATAAGAAAAGCTATAAGAAGGAAATATCTTCCTCTTTATATATCTCCGTAATAAATACCTGCGTATATTAACAGCAATCTTCGGGTTATGCACTTAGTGTAATGGTATATGAAGATGCTTAATGCTAACATGCAATAGAATTTGTATCACTGGAATTCTAGAAATAAACATATTTATTTTGTTTATGGGTGTTAAGTAAAATAAGAAAAAGCACGAATGCTCTATTTTCTTAATTTTATATGAGAAGTTAGGAAGGAGAATAAAATACCAAAACCTAATGCACACAAAATTTCAAGTAAGTGCCCTTTACGCGCATGCGAACAGAAATGTATATTTACTATTCACAGGCAAAATTACCATATATTGAACTTTTTCACAAAATCTAGTTGTATCAGTAAAGGTGTAACCGATTGAGATAAGAAAAAGAGTCATAGGAAGATCTCTTGAAGTTAGTTACTTCTGGTGTAATCCTATTTTTGATACGACTTATCCACAATAAGCCTTATAAATATTATTGATTCATAAAAAAAAGAAATATTGATTTTAAAAAAGAGTTTGATTTTTTGGAAGGTAAAACTAAATAAAATTTAACTATTTGGAATTTTCACGTCGTTTAAACGGCAAATGCTATAAGTGTGCCAAATTTTAAGTTTCTAGATCATCTGGAAGTGAGTAAACATTAAAATGCTAATCATTGAGTCAGCCATGTGGCATTGCATTATAAAGGTTATTTTTTTAAAAAAGTATTTTATTTTTTCACGAAATAAGGCAATGTGCTTCCTGTAAGGACCCAAACAAAAGTAATGAAGTTTCCTTTATCAAAATAATAGGGTTAGGGATTCAATACATCTGAGACGTTGGAAGAAGGAAAGAGGCCAGCCAAGAGAAGTGCCAAGGATTGATAGCTATTAGCAAGACTCAGAGTAGAGTTCTTGAAGAACTTCAATCTAATTAGAGACCAGCAGAGGAAGCTTTATCGGGCAGAGGCAGGTAACTCGGTGCAACACTGACTTCAACTCTGGACTGGACAGCCTGCCCAACCCTTTACACCAGAGAACCCGACAAATGAGATTGGGCTCACTCTTAACAGCCTTTTCTCTTTCAAACTCTCAAAGATATAGCCCAACCAAAGAAAACACAACTGTCCTTTTCTTACTTTGTAATACACCTGACAGTTATTTGGCCCTCTTTTTATCTAACCTGATTTTCTAAGAGGCAGACATTCGTTTTATTGTTCTAGTGAGTTTTGATCTTTTCTTTGTTGAGAATAGAAAGTGTACAAGTTAACAAAGTGACAGAAGTAAAAGCAAGTAGAGTAAGTTGAATCAAGATAAACAACTGAAATTAAAGGTGTCAATTAGAGATAAGGTTGAATAAAGACCTCAGTTTCAAATTCTTAACAAAATATTTAACAACACACTCTTATTAATCTTTTGAAAACCGGTCTTACAAGACGCTGTATAGGATATCAACAACTAGGGATAATTTTTTAGTGACAATTCTAAAATCATGCATGCAGTAAGAAAAGTTTTAACTATTCTTTACCCTTATCTTTATTAGTTCTAAATTTTGGAGATTAACTATGTTTCGTTTGTCCCTCTATCTTTCTTTTGTATGTAAAATTTAATATAAAATAAAATGATATTAAGCACAATTGTTTTTACGCTGAAAGGTTTCTTTATATCTATACATTAAAGTTTATTCTTTTTAGGGTCCGTAGGGCAAAACCAAGGACCCTTATATTTTCCTGCGTGTGTCTGTCCGTCCGTCCTCTCGCGTGCTCTCACGGCTACACCTTTTGTCCGATCACTTTGAAATTTGGCATGTATGTGTCTTGTACCTGCCCACATATTTTAAAAATATAGCGACTTAAAAAAAATATTTTTCAAAAAAATTAGGGTAAAAAAACTTAACAATTAATTTTTTTTTTTTTTTTTTTTCGATACCGTGAGGGGTATCATATGAAAGGGTACGTCGAGCTGAATACAAAAATATATAATTCGTTGGTTATAACTTTGATAGGGCGAGCGTAGGTGAGTTTGAAGCGGGTTTGAAATGTGTCCCCCCCCCCTCTATCTCGCTTATGCGAAGTGCAAAAAATCTGAAAAAATTCCTGAACATTCTTCGACCAAAAGTAAAGATACCACTTTTTGGAAATTTCGAAAAAAATATTATTTTATTTTTTATTGACAAAATAATATATAAATACGTTTCTTTTATAATTATGGTCTTTTCGATGTTTTTATATGGTTGTAGTCCGGTTCAGTGGCAAAAAAATACTTTATCAGAGTGTGTTTTGAGAATATCAGACCCTTAGAATGGTTCAAAGTAAGCTTTTTAGCCTTTTAAAAAACACCATCAATAGGGTACTACTTAAACTATACAGGGTTGCCTACGGACCCTCGCTGTGAGCTGACTAGCACACACTTGACCTGTTTATTTATATACATATTATAAATGTTTAATTATATTTTAACTGGATTGACATTCAGGGAACCTATTTTTCGATTCTCCCCACCACCTCGGTTAATGTTTGAAAGTATTTTCAGGGTCTAATGTAATTTATAGCAGTCATACTTGCTAATGATGTTTTATAAGAATAATGACTTCAGGGGAGCTTTCTTTTTTTTAAAAAAAAAAAAACACACAGTATGTTTTATGTAATATTTCGTCCCTCTTTTGGGACATATTGATACCTGAACTTTATTTAGTTTTAGATAAGATCAGAGCTTTTCATATGCATTACAAACATTTATTTAACATAAATTTGAATTGTTTGAATTTATAATTTCCATAAAATTTAAAATAAATAATTAAATATAAATTAAAAAAATTGGAAATAGGTAATACTAACAGTATACTTGATGTGGTTGATTCATTTATAAATTTGAAAAAGTCTGCACTTCAATTACAGAAGGGTAATTTTTTATAAATAAAAATTCAACTTCTTGACCTCGTCAATATTAAATAATTAATATAAAAAACACCATTTTTAAAACAGGTCTTATTTTCAACTTTTTTTTTTGGGGAGGGGGGGGGGGGGGTTCTGTATTCTTTACCTAAATTGTATCCATGTGCAAAAATTGGGAAAGATTGAAAGACCGGAAGTGGTTCAAAATTGGGGTAATAGGTGTGCGATAAAACTGACAAAGCAAAGTAATTTTAGACCAGTAAAAAGAAAATAAAGACTTAATAGTTAAATTGTAAAATATGCCAAAAAAAAAAAAGTTGATTAATTTATTATTTATTATACATTTTATGTCATTATAAACTTATCATTTTTATGTTTAACTTGTTAATTTTAAATAACTTATTTTATTGTTAATCATTTAGCTTTAAAGATTTTAGTATCAATTGTATATGAAAATTATTATTTTTAAATAAACAGGTCAAGTGTGTGCTGGTCAGCATACAGCGAGGGTCCGTAGGCAACCCTGTATAGTTTAAGTAGTACCTATTGATGGTGTTTTCTAAAATGCTAAAAAGCTTACTTTGAACTATCCTATGGGTCTGATATTCTCAAAACACGTAAACAAACTTCCGATAAAGCATTTTTTTTGCCACTGAACCGGACTACAACCATATAACTACATCGAAAAGACCATAATTATAAAAAAAACGTATTTTGTCAATAAAAAATAAAATAATATTTTTTTCGAAATTTCCAAAAAGTGGTATCTTTACTTTTGGTCAAAGAATGTTCAAGAATTTTTTCAGATTTTTTGCACTTCACATAAGCGAGATAGAGGGGGGGGGGGGACACGTTTCACACCCGCTTCAAACTCGCCTACGCTCGCCCTATCAAAGTTATAACCAAAGAATTATATATTTTTGTAATCAGCTCGACGTACCCTTTCATATGATACCCCTCCCGGTGTCGAAAAAATATGTAAAATATTTAACCCTTAAGTTTTTTTACCCTAATTTTTTTGAAAAATATTTTTTTTAAGTCGCTATATTTTTAAAATATGTGGGCAGGTACAAGACACATACATGCCAAATTTCAAAGTGATCGGACGAAAGGTGTAGCCGTGAGAGCACGCGAGAGGACGGACGGACAGACACACGCAGGAAAATATAAGGGTCCTTGGTTTTGCCTACGGACCCTAAAAAAAATTATGTAAGAAACAATGCAATATCCATAAGCATTCATTGTGATTAAATCTGGGTTTCTGCCTGTATTTATCTTTCCTCATTCATTTATACTAGCCTGTCAGTCATAGTTCAGTCTCTGGCCATGATTCGTGTTTGATGTCTGTCTTTATATACATTTTCTAATTGGTGTTATGGATTTTACCGTAAGTTTTTAAACATTTAATAATAATATTTTAACATATACCTATTACAATAACAATTTTAAATTATTTGTCCATAATAACTATTAAGTTTTTCTTTTCTATTTTAAGATTGACGAGGTTAAGAAGTGGTTTTTCGAATTTATATATTAATCAACAAAATCAAGTATATTGTTAGTATGACTTATTTATAATTTATTTAATTTTAGTTATTTATTTTAAATTGTATGCAAATTATGAATTATTAATTCAAAGAATTCAAATGTACGTTAGACAAATGTTTGTAATGCATATGTAAAAGATATGATCTAATCTAAAATTAAATAAATTTCAGGCTTCGAAATGTCCAAAAGAGGGATGAAATATTGCGAAAACCATAGTGTGTTAGTTTTTTTTTTTTTTTTTTTTTTTTTTTTTTTAAACTCCCCTGAAGACACTCTTCTTATAAAACATCATTAGAATATAAAGGAGACAGCTACAAAATATGGGGTCCTACTTCCTGTTCCTGGACAATTCTAAGTCGCCTTCCTAGACAGCCGTAGGTGATATATCTCGTGCCCTCAAATGGACTTCATAAGTTGAGATTACTACCTTTCAGACTTAGAATTGATCTAAAATCAGAATTAAAATAACACTTTGAAAATTACATGAAGAAATAATAGTTTTAAAGCATGTTTGCCTATTAATTAATGCATATACGAGTATAAAATTGAACTTTTAACTTTGGAAGGCAGTACCTAATCTCAACTTATGTCATTTTAACCATCAATTGATTAATGCAATATAACCATTCAGTAAGTTAAACATTAGGAGTTCCCAGAATTAGTTTAAGAGCTGAGAGAACTTTGATGATAGGTATTAAGGGATTTAATATGTATGTGGCAAGTCCTATATGTTATCAGTCATAATAACTTAAAGTAATTGAATTGAACACAACGTCTCAGCGGTATTACTTGTTAATATAACTTGAATTTAACCAATTTTACTCGAAAACATGAAATATTATTGAGATAACAAGCAATCAGAAACGAGAAAATCTTATAAGATCTCACTTATAAGATTTTCTTTGACTCTAACCTTTCAAGATTAGTTCTGCAACGATAATTATATCCTAAACAAAAACCTAACCTTGAAAAAAGTGCCAAGTTCCAGACCCCCCCCCCCCCCCCAAAAAAAAAAGTCAGCCTATCAAAGTAGTGATATCTACATTGTGGCCAAATCTGCTCTGTCTTTAGTCCATAACCTCACTTCACGCCTACTTTCATGAATTAGACTACTCTTTAATTTTTATTGCTTAACACTTGTCCAGTTTCTGAATTATGATAGCCTAACTTTTTGGGAGGGTTCTGGAACTTTTTTTCTGAGTGCTCTTCTTCTTATTACCTACGTAATTCCTATAAGGCTACACATGACACTGGTCTGAATGAGGCATAAAACACCAGTATCATGTGTAGCCAGATAGGAAAAGAAGAGCACTCAGAAAAAAAAATCCAGAACCCTTCCAAAAAGTCAGGCTATCATAATTCAGAATTAGGCCAAGTGTTAAACAATAAAAAAAGAGTAGTCTTTCTCATGAAAGTAGGAGGGAAGTGAGGTTATGGACTAAAGAAAGAACAGACTTGGCCGCAATGTAGATATCACGACTTTGATAGGCTGACTTTTTTTGGGTGGGGGTCTGGAACTTGGCTCTTATTTCACGATTAGGTTTTTGCTTAGGAAATAATTTCTTTCTGCTGGCTTTACTATCGTTGGTGTCGACTACATTTTTTGCGAGGCGCTTGAGGGAGCAAGGCTACTGAATTTTACCCAAATATACATTTAAACCGACAAAGAAAAATAACCTTGGTAGAGTATAGAGTAATTTCTATGTGTGATATTATTATTCTACAAATCGGCACAAAAGTACAATTAACAATTAAAAAAAAAGAAGGGGAAAAAAATGAAATAACCTTAAAGTACAAATTGAGGCCTTTTAAATGATATCCAACACAATAACAAATATATATATATATATATATATATATATATATATATATATATATATATATATATATTTAAGGCGCCTTCACTCAACTTGGGGGTTCGGTCAGGTAAATAAAAAATCAACTCCAAAATTTTCACATAGCCGACGTTTCGGCAACTATATTATGTTGCCATCTTCAGGGCGAGCCTATATAAAAACAAAAGTAATAGGTAAGAGGAGAGAAGGTAAGAATTTATAACAGTAAAGTAAAAAGTAAACATAATGAAGATGGCAACATAATATAGTTGCCGAAACGTCGGCTATGTGAAAATTTTGGAGTTGATTTTTTATTTACCTGACCGAACCCCCAAGTTGAGTGAAGGCGCCTTAAATATACATCTACGGTCGAGCTGAGTGGTGTGGGTGCTTTTATATATATATATATATATATATATATATATATATATATATATATATATATATATATATTGTTTTTTTTTGCATTTTTCCTATTAGTTTCACGGATATAGCTACAAGTATGCCAAATTTCAAGTTTCTAGCTATTCTGAAGGTCACTTATAATTTTGATGATGAGTGAGTCAGTAACAAAAATGTCAAACTTTGAAATACTCTCCTGTTAAAAAGGCTGAGTAATATGGGCTTAATTTTTTGTGTCCTAAGCTACTTCAGCTTAGTCTATTTTTTAAATTTCAAAAGCCCATCGTAAGAGGAAGCAGTTGGTTCAAGTAAAGACACACGGAATGCTTTCTGGAACTTGGCCTTGCGCACAGATTAAAATAGCAACGAAATATATTTTTTTAATTAGGTAGAGTCCTTATAGGGATTAAAGTGAAAATTTAGGAAAAACTACACACATTTTTTTTTTAACTACAAAGGGGCTACATTTACTGCAACTCCGTTTATAACATTTCTAGCTGACCCGGCGAACTTCGTACCACCTATTAAACATTAATAATATAAGAAATGTATAGGCTGCTACCTTTGAAAACCCTTATAAATAGTTTATATGGGCTTAAATAATGTTACCTTAAATGAAAAATTTATATTACAATTTGCAAAATATACTTGTACATGCTGCAATATTGGTATAAGAGACATACAGATAAACAAACATTTATTTTTATTTATATAGGAATAGATTATTGAAATATTTTTCCTGTATTTTCCATTTTACCCCCCTCCTAAATGAAAATATGATAAAACTGTACATAATAACCATTACTGTACTCTTAAAAGATTTCCAACTATATGCATCATTAAAGGTTTTCATTTGGACCCCGAACCCCTATGTACCAAAATTTAAACATAGTTTCACTAACTTAGAAACCTTCACGGGCATGCGTACAACCATTACTGCACTCTTAAAGAGCTTTTCAACAATGTTCATCATGAAGGGTTTTCATTACTTTAACATTTGTACCCTGTACCTCTGTGTACCAAAATCGGAACATAGTCTTACTAGCTCAGAAACCTTCCCAGGAATTCCAACCATTCCCCAAAGTTTCATTGCAATCGTATTAACGGTTTAGGCAGGCATAAGAGACAGACAGACATTAATTTTTATTTATATAGATAAAAGTAAAGCATTACTAAAGATATAATCTGCTAGGAAATGAATTGTTTTAAGATAAAATAAAATTGGATTTTAATTTCTTTAATTTATTAATTATTTTAATTGGTAGAATTATTTTACTTAATCGAATTTCTAAGTATTCCTCGTTGTATAACATTTTATCATATGAATTTTACTCATTCCTTCTCAAAAATGAGTTATTGAAAATGCGAGAGGCATCTAATTGTCCAGGAGATAGCGTGCAAAAATGTGTCTGACTAACATCAAGCCAGAATTTTGTATACAAGTCAATCTTTTAGCACCTTTTAAGAATATGTGGTTGGCTATAAGTTAATATAAGTTCGTCTTCGGGACATAGCTCACCAATGTCTCACCAATTATGGTGGATGTAGTATAAATCACTGTGTACATTTCAATGTCAATCAGATCAACGTGGTCACCTGTCAACGGACAAACTAACATCAACTTGTTTTCGGTCTACTAACTAATTCTGTACTCAGGATCATGGAAATCACATTGTCCACCATAATTGGTGAGACATGGCCGCTCTCCAACGGTTTGTTTTTTTCAAACGCCTATTGCCAAGCCATGTTCCGCAGACGAACTTAGCCGACCACATTTTCTTAAAAGGCGCTTAAAGATTGACTTGTATACAAAATTCTAGCTTGATATTAGCCAGACACTTTTTTGCACGCTATCTCCTGGACTATGAAGTTATATTTAATCAATTATATTTTAAAAGATAACAGAACTTCATTAAAAGTATTTACATTTATTCAAGTGAGTTATTTATTTCTTTAATTTATTACTATTTATTACTTTATTTCCTTTCTGCGTGATTATCATATTCATGATTATCGTTTAACTACAGACAAATAAACGTTGCATTTGTCTAATGGCAAAAGGGAACATGCCTATTAAATGATTTAAAATTACACTGTAGCAAACACGCAACGGGATAACACTGTGTTCAAAAGCTCTAAATAGCTTCATTACTTTAATCATTACGCTTATAAAAATAACGGTTCAAAATCATGTATATGCTTTTAAATAAGTTTACCCTCCTATTATAGCTACCTGTATATGGGTCGTATTTTTGTAAATCTATATATTATATAAAAACCATTTACCAAATATATATACAGGGAATATACTGATAATATTAATAATTAACCACCCCCGCATGTTTAGACATGCGGGGGTTGTTCCTTGGATCATTTTAAGAATAATAATTATACCTTAGACGATTCATCAAATGTTGTTTTATTTCGAAGATACAGGTATAGAGTTAATTTAATTTGATGACAAAACAAAAAATAAAAATACAATTTAAAAAAAATGAAAATAGGTGAATGGATAGAATTCAAACTAAATATAAGACAGCCACTGTTCAGAATTACAAGAATATTAACTATACTATACCCTGCACAACCTGTCCCCCAATCTGTGTATATACCCCAGAAAAAATAAATATAATTCAGTTGGCTCCGAACATCTGGCGACCGTTGACATTTTTGAAGAACCTCAAGATGACTGACGAAGTATTGAAGGCACTGAAGAAAGAAAGGACTCTTAGTAGAAGGTATTTTAGTAACTATAAATCAAAATTCGAAATTTAATTAGCTAAAACACCAATTGACATTGACACTTTGACAGAAATTTTTAACGTTTTTGAATTAAAAGCTAAAAAATTAAATGACATTGACACGAAATTAAAACTAACCCTTTCAGTTGATGCATTAGATTACGAGTCCGAAATGGATTCGATGGAAGAGTATGAAAATCATTTTGTGATTGCCAAAACAAAATTTAATCGCGAACTCAAAATTCATGAAGCAAAATTTGATAAAACTCCATTTAGAAAAATTGATGAAATTAGAATTAAATTGCCAAAATTAGCACTTCCTCAATTTAATGGAGATTTACGAAATTTTATTGGATTTTGGGCACAGTTTAGAAAGATTCACGAGGACGTCAATTTGACGGCCGATGATAAATTTCAGTATTTTCTACAATCAACCGTAGTAAATTCTCCTGCTAGGGAGTTGATTGAAAGTTTTCCTCCATCTGGAGCCAATTAAGACAAAGCGATAGAGCAGTTAAAAAACCGTTTTGGTCGAGAGGAAATGTTAATCGAAATTTACATGCGTGATCTTTTATCTTTAGTTTTGCAACAGCAACAAACATCAAAAGCTAAAACAATGCAGCTAAGAACCCTTTATGATAAATTAGAGTGCCAATTAAGATCGTTAGAGACACTAGGGGTTACTAGTGATAAATATAGCGCGATGCTATATCCACTAGTAGAGTCGGCAATCCCTGAAGATAATTTGAGGGCCTGGCAGCGCCATTCGTTGTCAGGTGATAACAGCCAAATCATCGGGGATAGATTGTCCAAATTGCTTTCATTTCTCAGGTCTGAAGTGGAAAGTGAGGAGAGGCTTTTTATAGCTAGGTCCAGTTTTAAGGAGAAGCAAAGCAGCTCCGGAAGCATGAAGAGGTCCGAGTCACCGGAGCTGAACCTACCGTCGGTGGCTACATTAGCAACCAAGGTGAAGCAGGGGACAGCCGTGAGTGATGAGGGTACCTGTGCTTTCTGTACGAAGAGTCACCTTACTAAGGAGTGTTCTAAAAGTAAGGAGTTGACAATAGACAAAAAACTAAAACTTCTGTCAGGTAAAAATTTATGTTTTACTTGTTTCCAAAAAGCACACAGAGCAAAGCAATGTCGAGCTAATGTCACATGTTTGATATGTTCTAAAAGACATTATGCTGTGATGTGCTCTCAATTAAATGCATTTGATAAGCCTAAATCAAATCAAAAGGAGAGTATGTCAGACAATAGCTGTAACACCTTAGCCCAAGCTCCAAGCGGAACACTGTTACCTACTTTATTAGTTCGCTTAAAGTGCGGGAAGAAAGAGCAGACTGTGAGAGCGTTACTTGATAGTGGGTCTCAGAGATCCTATGTTTCAACTAAAATCAAAGAACAACTCGGGTTGATAAAGGTGAGAGATGAGAGTCTTAAGTCAAAGTGTGTTTGGTGGAATTAAAAGAAAGTGCAAGAACTTTGGAGTTTATTCTGTAGCTATAAGTAGTGTGAACAGAGAAGAATGTGTCACAATTTATACTCTTGAACAAAAGCGAATTTGTTCAAAGATCCCTTCCTTAACCTCTAAAAAATTATTTGGAAAATTAAAGGGAAAAGGGATAGAGCTATCTGATGTAGGACATGATCCAAAAGAAGTAGGATTATTAATAGGAGCAGATTTTCTCGGGAAATTATTAACAGGAAAAATCTTAGAATTGGATGAAAGAGTTGTTGCCATTGAGACAAGGTTAGGGTGGACTGTCATGGGGCAGGACTACACAACAGTGAATGAAAATATGGCGTTGCTTTCAATAAATGAAGTTAATTCCAATGTATCTAATTTATGGAGACGTCTTCCAGAAAGTAGCAACGTCACAGCCACAGCGGATATGGCATCACGAGGAGCTACAGGGAAACAACTGGTAGACAGCCGATGGTGGGAAGGGCCAAAATGGCGTTATGAAGACCAATCAAAGGGCCAAAATGACGTTATGAAGACCAATCAAAATGGCCTCACTCGAATCCTGAGCCACCTGAGGAAGTAGTTTTAAGTGAAAGAAAAAAGTGTTGTTTCTTCTAATATTAATGTTTTAAGTGAAAGTTATTTTAAAAACATTTCGGACTATTATGATATTTTAAAAACATTTCGGACTATCATAGAATTGTGAGAGTTTTAGCGTGGATGATTAAATATAAAAATATAGTTTTTAACGGACATTTAAGCGAGTTATCCAGTAATGATGTAGCAAATGCTAAAATTAAGTTAATAAAATTAATACAGAGTGATAGTTTAAAGACAAAAGAAAGACTAAAAAAAACTTAAAGGTGTTTGAAGATGAATCTGGTGTGTTGCGAGAAAGGACTAGATTAGTTTTGGGAGATTATGAGTGTGCTTTCAGGTATCCTTATGGTGCTACCCTCAGACTATGATGTTGTGACGAAGTTGATCGTATGGACTCACAAGAAGGAGGGATACGCAGGAGTACTTACACTGATGGTGAGACTTCACGAGAGAGGTTTTGGATTCTTAGAAGCCGGTGGACCAATCTGCGTCGTCTACAAGAGATTTACTGCTAAGCCCGCTGAAACACACTTTGCACCGCTTCCCCGGGACTGAATTTTAACCAATGCAGCATTCTCAACCACCGGAGTCGACACGGCAGGCCCACTATACTTCAGAGGAGGAAGCAAGGCTTGGGTTTTGCTCTTCACCTGTGCAACATACAGAGCTGTTCATTTAGAGCTTATCGAATCTTTAAGCTCAGCAGCGTTCATCGAAGCTCTAAGTCGGTTCATTGCTCGAAGAGGAAGAGTAACTACCATCTACTGCGACTCGATTGGTCACAAATTAATCATACAGCAGCTGTAAGAAGGATCAAATTCGTAATGAACGCGCCAGCAGCTCCCTGGTGGGGAGACTGGTGGGAGCGGCTAATACGGATAATGAAAGTTCTTTAAAAACTATACCACTCGAAGTTCAAGATAAGACGAGGGAAGAAGATAAAACTTAATTATTGAACATGCTCCTTCCCCTTTGCCTTTATTATTTTTTTTGAAGTTCTAAAAGCATAGCCCTTGTTTCGGTTTTGTTTACCGTGCTTTTAGTAGTTATTGTTTGTTTTTTTGAATTTAGTTTGCACTATTAACTGCAAAGAGGCGGGAGGATGTTCATAATTACAAGTATATTAACTATACTATACCCTGCACAATCTGTATATATACCCCAGAAAAAATAAATATAATTCAGTTGCTCCGAACAGTCACTGTTGTGGGGTAGTTGTCTTATTAAACCAGTGCGGTATTTCTACCAGGAAGACTTACCAGCAAGGCATATCGACATTTCTAGGAAGAATTGCTACCTGGATTTCTACGGAATGCACTAATATCAACAAGGATTGTAATGTGGTATATATAATCATTATTAAACCAACATCTGCATTAATAGTATGATATTTTTTTTTTTTTCACAATTATTAATATTATCAGTATTAGTTACCCTAAAAACGTTTGAATCCTTTGTTGTTAATACTTCCTCTTTAAGCCTGAAGCTTCTTCTAATATTGTAAATTATCATATTCTTCTTCTTATATTGATAAATTATCATTACATATTGAGCAGCTATTTGTTAATATTTAGATCCTGGTCCTCTAATTACCGATATTACAAATTCCTCATCTTCGATTACAGCCCCTAGAGCTCTTGCCTGTTGTAACATCGTTTCAGCTCAATCTAAATGTTGTTTTCTATGATTCATTAGATTTTATAACAAGTGTTGCTAGATCATTTTTTACTTTCTCATATAAAGAAAAAGTATTGTGATGGCGCAAAAATTCGATTTTGAGATTTTGATGGATTTACACGTTCGGAGTCCAAAAAAGTGGTTTTTTTTTAAAATGTCTGCCTGTCTGTGCAGAAACTAGAGCCTAAACTACTGGGCCGATATTGACGAAATTTGGCATTCATGTTCAGAAAAATCATACCCCGAGGCAAAATCGAGAAATGAATTATACCTCCAAATTTGAGGGCGCTACCCCCCAAAAACTCGGAAAAAACGTGAAAAAAAATTATTTCTCAAAAACGGTTCCGACAATTTTGATTAAAAAATTCTAAAATGTAGCCCATTGAAATACTAATCCAACGATATATGCCATTTTCCCGGGAAAAATCTGGTTCCTGAGAAAATAGCTTTATACGCGGAGGAAGAGAAGCCGGGTTCGATTCCCCGCCTAGGAGAAATTGTTTTTATGATATATTTTGATAAAATTTTCAATAATAATTAAATGTACCAACGAAAACTAATAAATGGGCCAAACTAATTAACAACTAACACTGGACCAGGTAATTATGAACAGCTACATTAACCTCATCCATAGCACATGTTAGTCCCCTTGTATCAGCATCTATCTTATACGCTGCGTTATATTGCTATGTATTTATATCTACAGGCGGATCCTGTTTAAAAGCGGTTTCTAACCCTTTACCTTCAATATTTCCTGGATTCAATATTTCCACGTAATAAAAAAATGTTTACCACTTAGAATCGGAATATTATTTTATTAATACATTTCTTCTTATATTTTATATTTTTTTATTTCAAATGTTTAATATAATATTAAAAATTTATTTGTCAAATTTTAATGACATTTTAATATTATTTTACCTTTGTAAAATTTAATTGTTCAGTTTTTTCGTCGTGGGCCCATAACTCTTGTTAATATTATTATTACTTAATTTATAAATAATAATATTCACTTTGATGTATA